>CM049321.1:4975478-5567978 GCA_026874595.1 Sipunculus nudus | reverse complement strand
ACATTTATGTGTACAGCGGCTGATACACTAACCAATTACGCTGAAAAACATACCTCGCTTAAAAGCGAACGTATAATAGAAAAAAGCCCTGCATAAATATTGTTTATATAACCAATTATCACGCCCTTCGTACCTCATCTAAGCAGAATACAAGTTAAAAAATGTACAAGTTGAAACTAAGGATGGATCTATCTGTTCTTATTGGACAACTATAGACCAACAGAAATATATCCTTCAGAGTAGAGCAGATTAATCGCGATCACATCTCAACCTTGCCATGGTGCCATTCAGAGGAAAGATGCCAGGGGTGCTTTCAAAAAGCTTTTTTGACGGTTCGTTATCTTCTAATACAATGGCTACAGCATGAAAGCCATGTTCCTCACATCTCCTAGCCAATTCAAAGATTACTGCCCTTGCAAGACCTTGGCGTCGGTAATCTGGCAACGTATACAGGTAACACATGAGACCCCATGGCATTATGACTGCCCATGATACACAGAATCCTGTGACGTCACGGATACATGCGTTCGGCAGACGCCCCACTTGGTGCCGAAACTGATCCAGGGATGGCTTCCCCTTAACAGGCCAGTAGTTGTGTATATTTTCTATTTCTTCAGGCTCTAATGTTCCAAAGCTGTATTTACTTGAAATTCTCAACAGTGAAGCTACAACATCTTCTTTTACCTCTGTGATATCCATGCAGTAGGCAGTGAAATATCCAACGTCTATGGTGAACGTTCCTCCAAGAATATCATCGAATATTGGCACCAAATTTTCCATCATAAAAAATTTGATAAAATTGCCATGAATGATATTTTGGTTGCTTTTTACAGCTTGAAGCAGTTTTTCTTCTGACTTTGCATAAACCATGATTCTTCTGTACTCATCAGTGTGTGCAGCGGTTTTGCTTTCGTAAAACAAAAATACACACGACCAATCCGGCCAGACATCAACGGTTACATGCGCGTCGTCAGTGACTACACAAGACGTCAGCATATGTAATACCTGAGTAATTATAAACGATCCGGAATCCTTGGGTAGTTTCTCTAAGGAATTCAGCAACTGGGCCCAAGAATCATGGCAGGCAAGCACGATCGCAATCATGATAAATATGCTTTGGACGCTCGAGGTTATTGCGTTAAAAAGCGCTCTGTTTTTTTTTTTTTTTTTACTGAAATTAATGTTCCCGTATTTTCCAGTGATGAACAGAAAAATATGTTAATGAACGGACCAGACGATGGTATTCACCTGCAAATGGATCTAGTAAATTAATATGGTAACACTTGGTTTGACTTATCAATTATTTTACATATTTCCCGGACAAGACAATTTAATGTAGACTTTTTAATGTTCCAGTTTTGATTCGTGGAACCTATCAGTTAATTAAAAACCCAGGAATAGTCCTGCATTATGATAATTTGATATTCCGTTTACAGACCGACAAAGTTAAATACAGGCGACCTGAATACCTGTTAAAAATATTCAGACATGAGGTTGCATCAAATTCAGTCCAACCCCCATTCAGGAAAATAAGGATATAACCAGGCCTGAAGTTCGTGAAATTTTAAGTAAATATTTTACGTTAGGAATCAAATAAACCTGAAGATGTTTTTTGCATCCCGAACAGTACCTTCAGTTTATATTCAACGTTTGTGAGATGATTCCTAGGGGTAGGTTGGAGCAACTATTTTGGCAGTTAATAATTTTACTGAAATATCATATATATATATATATATATATATATATATATATATATATATATATATATATGAAGTTATTTTGTCTAAACAATCGCATTAAAGTGCTCAACATAATTGGAGCATATTAGAAACATATTAATCACGTTACTTGCATATTCATTTACTTCTCTTGAGTTTAACGCACGCAGGAGACATAGAGAACTGGGTAAATATGGACCCGGTAAGTAAAAGACGACATAGGTTTGCACTTTAGTAGATAATAATATAAATAGTAATTCCAGTTATCCTTTGCACGTTGGTTTTGATAGAGATAATTGCCTATATTTTTAATAACTAGCTATCTTTACTAGGTATGTCAATCTGCATTTTTCAATTTCGGCTTGTGACCGCATGACAGGACGATAGAACACGCTTTCTGTCATTTATTTCTTGGTGTTACCCAGGCCCGGTGACTAACTTAACAGTGGATAATGGCATTTAAAAACCATCTTAATGGATGGATCATGACACGGATAGCACCCAAAGGCGTACTCGTTCGTGTATCAAACACAGCCGAAGGGCACAGCCTTCCCATTAAGCCTGAAAATTGTTTATCCCTATTTTTGGGCCGACCGGGAACTCACGGTCTTCTTAATTAGCTGGCTCTACCCCTGGACCATGGCTCTAAAATTTAGATTATTTTTAGTCTCTTGCAAAATATTATAACAATTACTGTGTTGTAATAAACTGTAAAAATACGTTTTAATCTTGTTAACTTGGAACCAAAGGCAAGAAATCTTAATATTTATTTTGAAATTTGGTCACATATTTACTTAAATACCCATTAAAGTATCAAAAGAAAAATTGTTTGCAATTGTATCCCACGGTCATCAGCTAAACTTCTGATTTCGGACAAATTCTGACACTCTTTACATTTGCATCTCAGGTTATGTTTTTCACAGATTTAACTTAATTTTTAAAAAAAAAACTTCACCAGTTACAACAGAACGGGTTTGGGTGGTTAAAAATCGTAACAAATTCAAATTAAGACGTGATATTATTGACCTCAGATGTCTAGGTACGATATCTTTTTCTAAGTTGTCCAATTAAGTCATTTATAATACCTCCGCCAGGTATGATACTTTTCCCTGTGTATGCCTGTCCACTAATTATTCCAAACTATTGTGGACTGATTGTGGTTAAGTTTTGTGGTGACTTAGGAGCATATCTAAGGAACTTCTTTGTTATCAAACCCCGTTTTAAAGTGGGATAAGTCAGTCTTTTAATATTATCTATTTTAATATATGTAGCAGAAGCCCTCTTGTATCGTGCTATTTAAACCATTTTTTTTTCAATACACAGCAACCTTGTGGAAGGACCCCTCCTATATGTCTTGAAGAGCAGGTGGAAAACCCGTCATCTCAGCTGTTCCCAGGCCAAGCGGGATGTCCTGCAGGCCAGGTATCGATTCTATTATGTACATTTTCCTCTAAGCAGGATCTTGAAAAATATAAACAATGTGTCTTAAATTTGTTGGCCCGGCATCATTATTGATGCACAAGTAGTTATAGACAAGGCGGTTTGCAGAAGCACACACGCAGTAGTCTAATTTTAAAGGGTATTGACTGGATTAATATTGGATTATCTAGTAGCGACATTTTTTTTTTATTATTTATAAGTGTTAACATATAAATGTATAAATAAACCCGCTTCGTCCTACTTATGTGACAGGTTTATTTTGATAAAACACAACTCTTCGCAACAAACCACATAAAATAAATCAAGAAATGAATAAATAAGTGTATTCAAGTAAAATGGCACTTATATCCAAGTTTTCCTTTTGTAAACGTACCAACTGTAGGCCTCCTGAACAGTGTGACTTAATAACAGTATTTAGTTTGTTTTCGGTATCTCGTGAAGCTCAGATATATATCGGCTGTCTAGAGCAGTATAGTGGCGCCACCTCTCAATAACGCTGGCCAAATGCAACATTAAAGAATGCCACCATGTATATTTGAAAAGATAGGGAATTCAGTTCCTTAAAAAATCAATTGCAAGTTCTTAATTTAATAAGTTACAAGCTCATTTTAATATTTTAATCAAAATAACAGCTGAATTGTCACGAAACTCGATTTGCCTTCTACCTTAGATACTTAAGCAGTTGTAACAGAAGTCACATGAGCTACCTATTCTCCAGCTTAACACCACTTTAAGTTGATAACCATCCTCGTCCTAACATCATTGCTCAACATCATTGCTCTAGCAGCTGTACGCTATCAAATACCTTCCTTCACCGAGCCGCTCTGCCGGCTATTTTATGAATAATTAACAAGGCATTTGAACTGATGGCGTACTTTTGCTTCACCGAGCTCTAGGGAGGCGACTTTTTGTTTCAGATCAAACATTAAGGCACCGAGAATCTGACCAATCAAATAAAGCCTTATAAGCCAACCCCTTTTCTGGTGCACGTGTTCTTGCGCAGAGGGCGTTTGAATAGTGTATTGTTTACACGTGGTTCATTGGCAGACCGCGTGGAGACTTGTTCATAACTCATCCAATAGAAGTCTGTGCGACTCGATGAAGCAATATATATCATAGCGTTCAGCGGGAAGATTCTTGCCTGTAGGACGATCATGTCAGACCTCAGCAGTCAAGTTATATGTTTAAAATAAAGAATTGTACGCTTAAGCTCAGTATAGAGTTTTTGTCATGAAGGCACAACATATAAAATTCCAAAGCAAAGGAAAACAAAACTTACTAAATTCTAATTTCAATGAATTAAAAATATAAACGATGAGCAGTTTATCTTAAGCGGACGTAACCGCCTCCGTTTATACTGGCCTAACTACAAGTAGTATGTGAATATTCTGAATTCCATACGGAATGGCTATCCTGTCGTTAATATACAACCAGGCTCACGGGTCTAGAGTGCATAACACTAAGGAACCCCCGAGACTGGACTCACGACCTCCTGACTTTGAGCTTTGTGCTATATCCCTATACCACTGTATATCCGTTTTTTATATATATTTAATTTCGATTTTAAAAGTGTCTGCCATGTTTAAGAGACATTTCTAGCGGATGCATTTTACCCTATTTCGTCGCTGCTTTATTAAATTAAAAGAAAAGCCTTCCGTTTACACTTCTCACGCGCATGCCTGTCAAATATCACTTATTCCATTATGTCCTTCAAACGAAACAATCCTGTTTCTGTAAATTTCCTCGGAACAATTTTCAAACAACATATTTTATTGGTGTTCATTACCCTTGGTTGTTTTAGAAGCCACAGTGCATTGTGGGAAAAGGGTTTCTTACCCACAAACAATAACCAGCAGATCTGCACTCTTGTGAAAACAGAACTGTGCAGTGTAGGAGACAAAATTAATTTATAAATATGGGTTGATATATTCTTAAGATAGGGATGCTGCCTTAAAACTGATGCATGTGAGTAGGTTTAAAAGTTGTTTTCTCATTTCAGAACATAAGAGCAAACGTACAGCAGGGCTTCCGGTGTCGCAGTGCAGATCAGCCTGGGAACTGTAAATGCCATGAATATTCCATCAGAGTCAAATGCCCATGGGTGGCATAGTTATTTTTTTCTCGCAATGTAGGGAAAAATAGGGGCTCACACGTATAAACATGGGTTGATTAATAGTTAATCTTAAAGGGGTACTTGCGGAACGGTTGCTTCTTCTTGACGGGATTGTGAAATAAAGAATATTTGATTAAACTTTTGGTAGTTTGTTATCTTATATTAATATAGAGCAAAAGTTGAATGATTGTATAAGTGTTCCTGTGTTGTCATGCCTCTGAATGCGGAATTGTGTACGATAAAGGGAAACTTGGCAAAAAGCCGAAACTAGTCTCCCCCTCAATATGAATACTTAATCCATTCATATTAATTAAATCAGTTTTAAATATCCCCAGGTATCTATTTATTTACTTTGGGAATATGTACTTCCTTTCATATATTCGTTTTACAGGAGAGTGAAATACACAAAATAAAAATAAAATATAAAAACGACAAAAGACGTTGTAAAATTACCATCTCGGTAAATGCTTACATGTACGTAACATGTGCATATATACATACTAACATGAAGACTAACATGTACATTACACTGACTTGATCTTTTCTTACTTTTTGCACCGTTGTGTTGACAATTGTAATTCTTGTTAGGATCTGCAGTCTTTTAACAAATACACTGTATCAGTTCTAAATAACTACACAATTCTTTTAAATCTGGAGAATGGCCTACATCTAAAAAAGCCTTTTTTTAATCTAAAAGTAGATTCGGATTAATGTCCGAGAAAAGCGACTCCGAGAACTTTTCTGTCCAATTTTAGAGCACACGGAGGATTTTGGGATAAAAAATCAAAATCAAAATTAATCAATCCAATAACAATTTAATCGAGGACTTTCAATTCAATGCATCGACTCTTCGATGCATTGTCACACACACACACACACACACACACACACACATATATATATATATAACGGACCTTACATCTGAAAGTACATAACGGTGCTGAAACTGATGATTTAAACAGAAGTATGGTACCTTATTTTTGATTAAATTAGCTTGTGATGATGGTCTCTCTACAAATTTTCAGGTAAAAATCCCCCCTTCATTATGCAATACTTTTTTCTTTGTCTCTCAAGGTGTAGTCTCAGAGTGAAGCTGTTGTTTTCCTTTCATTTTATTTTGCATATATTTCATCATCGACTCCCCCAAAGAAGAAAAAAACATAACACAAATTTACATATGTTTCATAAATTTACAACACAACATTTGATATACAAACAATTATAATATTCATTATCATATCGAGCGTCATGTTCTAAAATATACCAGTTAATTTGCCCCATTTTTCCATATGCTGATAAAGAAACTTATTTTTTTCAGCTTCATTTCCTTCTATTTTTTCTTTATCTGCAACAAAATTTATATATGTTTTTATTTACGTGACTGTACCTGTGTCTTAATATTTATTACTATAAACTTGTAAAACATCAACATAGCATCCAGTTGGCTTTTACTAGGAGTGTCTTGTGGAAACTCGACATAAACATATTCTGCCGCTAATGCCGGCATGTCCACTCCAGCTTTTTTCCCCACCTAACAATATAAAAATACAATGTTCTTACCATGTAACATTCACAAAAAAGATGTAATACAGTTTCTTTTTTCAACAAAACAATAGGAACATGTATAAGAATTATTTATTCTCCGTATGTATAATTTTTCATTTGTGGATGAAATATTATGGAGAATCCTGAACTGGAATAGCCTTTAAAACATATCAATAGTTGTTATATATATATATATATATATATATATATATATATATATATATATATATATATATATATATATATATACTGTGCGGCATCCTTCCAGCTTAGGTTTGGAATATTTGTTTGTCGAAGTCTTATTTTATTGATAGGTTCTTCGACCTTTGAACTTCGTAATTTACCATACACATTTTTAAAACCAATCGTCTCTATATTTATATTACTGGTCCCTATAGGTATCTCCATTTCATCCTTACAGATATATATATTTTCTTATACTTGTTTATCTCTTTTAATCAAATCTTTCCGATCATAAGGCATCGCATCCTACAGGCCTCTTAACAAATATAACATATATTGTACTTTTTACAACTGGGGTCTATTATTTGTGAGATTGGCTTTTTAGAAGCATCCTCTTGAAGTATATGGTAGACATATTTTATTCCTAAAGTATGGAGATATTTGTAGTATACAGATTTGCCTCACATTATAATATATTTATTATTCCAAAGTTGTTGACGAAATGCCATTTGCTTGGTGTTTGGCTCACCTGAAACATATTAGCATCATGCCTTTAAACATTGATAATAGAGTTTTGGCAGTTTTATAGATAGGCAGTCAATGTTTGAGTTAGCTTTAATTCAGGTAAGTCAACCGTAATGCCGTAAATAAAAATTAGGTATTACTGTACATTTTGCATTCGCTATTTTTTTTCATTCTTATTATCCACATTATCCTCTGACTTTCTATAATTGTTTCCATGTCTGGGTTAAACAATACCACCTTCTTCTTGTCCAAGTATCAATACTTCATATTTTATTTTTGGCTTCCTTCCGTTCCAAATGAAATCAGTCATACAACTCTTTATTTTCTTTATAAAACTTTTCGGTGGATGAAGTATATTTAAAACATAAATCAACTTTGAAATACCTAACGTTGTCAATATCGTATTCTTTTCATATATTGTAAGAGCTCTCTGTCTCCATATATTTAGAAGAATATTTAACTTATCATACTTGTGTTTAAAATTTAGATCATTGGACAGTTATTCATTTTAGGTGTACCATATTCCTAAAATCTTTTTAGCTTCTTTTTGTAAACTGACCCATTTAATATCTTGGCTAAGCGCTTAGTTTTTTTTTAACAAACCATGCCGCTTCACAGTTATTGTAATTTATCTCCAGAGACGGAACTTTTGCAAATCTGTCTGAAATTAATTTGACTTCTTTCATTGAGCTTTCATCCTTAAGAAAAAATGCTGTATCGTCTGCGTACATGAATTGTTTTAATTCTATACCATTGATATAAATACCTTTGACACTGCCTGACTGACGAACCATTATTTCAAGATTCTATCGCCATCAAAAAAAGGTAGGGTGCTAATGGATCTCCTTGACGTGTGCCCCTCTCTAATTGAAAATAACCTGTAGTGTAGCCGTTGTTTATGACACAGCTCTCTAAATCATTAGGTGAAACTGAAGCTTAGTATCTCTCAGCTGTCTTGAAGAGTTGGCAAGACTGAGTTTGTCGCTCTTCATGTTCATGTGATATTATTATATTATTGTACATGTACTTCGAAAGATCAGGTGATCAACTTGAAAAACCAAGATTGTCTAAATGAGAAATTGTTCATGGTGTTCAATTACATTACTCGAAAACCAAAAGGTCTCGCTGCGAAAATAAGTGCCTGAATGTTAAATTTGAAATTTCATCTCAAATGGCCGGACGGTCGAGTATACGGATACAGGACGATATATATATATATAATAACCCCAGCTATACGGCCCGTATTCACACGATCATATTTGCTAACAAAAAAAAACCAACTTCTTGAACAAGATAAGAAGTGCCTAAACTACCTGCTAAAACGTGGTTAGCGTGCTAACGACCATCACTGTTAACACAAAAAAAAACTCCGTCGAACAAGATTAGAAGTGCCTACACGACCATCACTACTGACTCAACCAGTCCGGCTCCGCCTATGTTTTTAGTCCTTAAATCCCTCAATTGGATTAAATGGGCCCAATCACCTATCTGGCCTTTCTTAAACCTAGGGTAATCCCTAGGAGCTTTTATAAAAAAAAGCCGCACACAGGCTGCTAGTTTGGTTTATATCAGCGTGTTTATAATATGTGGGGGCCCGCCAAAATAATTATAAAAAAAAAATTCAACAAGGACAGCTGGTGGCAAGTCAGATAAGCCAGAGCTGAGCAAATGGCGTTTTGCAACAAGTGAACTTTTTTCTTCGGCATCTTTTGTCAACATTTCTGTGTTAACAACCACGTTGTTGATAAACAAGTTCACACATCTTGCACGGGGGCGTTATAAGAACTTTTCATATCTAGAATTACTCTTAGATCATTATAATACACAGAGGAAGCCAAAAATCACAAAATTCTTTTTTAGAACGCAGATGAATTGCCAGTTATAAGAAAGGGAATTACATTGTCATTAAGGGATTTTCAAAGGCACATAACCTTACTAAAACTAGTCAAACCTTCAGGAAAACATTCTACATGATATTTTACCTCAAATATGTTGTTGCTTAAAGTGAAAAAAAAAGTTTTTTATTTCTTATCATCAGAGGCTCAATGATTCAATGGTCCTATCTAATTATTCATTTTTATGTTATTGTGTTTTTCGTGCAGCACAGCCTCCATCTGAGCTACAAAAACTAAAAGATTCAGATGTAAGACCACCAAGGTGGCGCAAGTTGATGGGTTTGGTACTGTTTCTGTAAACGCATGCTAAATTTACAACATTCCCACGGAGGCCCATCGGGAATAAGAGAAAAAAAATATTAAAAATATTAAATCGTGCGCACGACTTAAAATTTTATATATATTTTTCCCTTTGTCCCTAACGGGGCCCCATACATTCCCTTTGACATATTGCCAATAAACAAATGAACATAAAGTACTATAGATGTCCAAGGCTAACTTTACACATAAATGTACTCAGTAAAGTCTAGATGTTATATAAACTACATTCAGGAAAGGCTAACTATGAAAATTTCCGCTGTCTGGCTTAAATTCCTGCTGCTTTTATGCAGTTCCGTTACAATTATTTTCGCACCTCTTACTCCGGATGATAATCAGAAGATCGACAGTTTTGTTGAGAACGTGATGGATTGTTAAGGATTAATCGGGCTGTCACTGAGCCAAGTACGGAATGATACTACTGTCCTCACTAAAGGTTACGGACTGGCAAATATTGACACCTAGACCCCGGTTACGGAAGACACTGACTATATATATATATATATATATATATATATATATATATATATATATATATATATATATATACGTAGTTTGCAATCGCCGAGCCATACCCCCAGCCCCACTCAACAACATGGCGATAATGGAGAATTGGGCTACAGAGTGCACGATCTCGGGAATTAGGTCAAGGTTGAAAATAAATAAAAGTTGAAAATCTGTTATCAACGAATTATATTTTTCCAATGGCTAATAATACTGTCCAAATAGCTAATATTGTCCCAGTGGCTTATATTATCCTTATCGCATATATTTTCTGAAAGGTCTTTTTTTTAAATCAGCTATAATTTAGATCTAGGGCAAACAGGGGCAGAATTAAGAGGGAGAGAATCGATGGTTTTGCGTGGGGATCTCAAAAGTCCACTACACCAAATGATGACCAAAATATTAATGTAGATATGAATCTGGCAACCCCAGCTATAAGCCTTCCATCTCTATTAGCCTCCCTCTCTTTCTTTCCTCTGCCATTTTTGTTTGCGCTATATCTCCCATCACTACAAGTCCCCCTCCCTTTTTTCCTCTGCCATTTCATTTTGCGCTAAATCTCCCATCTCTATAAGCCCCCTCCCTTTCTTTCCTCTGCCATTTCTGTTTGCGCTAGATCTTTGATATGGCTGATTTTCTAAAGCTGAATTTAAGCATAATATTTGTCCTTAATATTTATTTTTATGTGGGCCTTAAGTTCGTCCACAACTAAACTGATCCAAATGATCGCTCTGCGATGGCTAACTAAGGCTGGATCAAAATACCGATATATCTATACATATCGATACGGCATATCGATATGATTACCGGTATGCCGTGCATGCGGAATCATCATAACGATCAATTAAAAAAATGCTCAGAAAAATAAATAGAAGTCGTACAGCCTTAAAATAAACTATAATTTGAGTTATTAATGAAGCTTAACGTGTTTTTTACTTCATATATTGACATTTTAAGACTTAAATAAGAGTACGTTTTGCTATATGATTGACAGGATGAGGGAGGTGCATGTACAGTTCTAAATGCCTTCATGACAAACGGTGTGTGTGACCGATGACAGACCAGTATTACGACCTTTTTGTAAAGCATCTTATAAATTTACATATTATAATATCATTATGATTACAATAGCATTATAATATTATAATGATGCACGACGAAAGGTGTCAGATTATTTTAGTTTTATTCTGACCATCCAGAACATGTCATCTAAATCCATTTAGAACATTTATGTGTACAGCGGCTGATACATAAACCAATTACGCTGAAAAACATACCTCGCTTAAAAGCGGACGTATAATAGAAAAAAAGCCCTGCATAAATATTGTTTATATAACCCATTATCACGCCCTTCGTACCTTATCTAAGCAGAATACAAGTTAAAAAATGTACAAGTTGAAACTAAGGATGGATCTATCTGTTCTTATTGGACAACTATAGACTAACAGAAATATATCCTTCAGAGTAGAGCAGATTAATCGCGATCACATCTCAACCTTGCCATGGTGCCATTCAGAGGAAAGATGCCAGGGGTGCTTTCAAATAGCTTTTTTGACGGTTCGTTATCTTCTAATACAATGGCTACAGCATGAAAGCCATGTTCCTCACATCTCCTGGCCAATTCAAAGGTTACTGTACTTGCAAGACCTTGGCGTCGGTAATCTGGCAACGTATACAGGTTACACATGAGACCCCATGGCATCATGACTGCCCATGATACACAGAATCCTGTGACGTCACGGATACATGCGTTCGGCAGACGCCCTACTTGGTGCCGAAACTGATCCAGCGATGGCTTCCCCTTAACAGGCCAGTAGTTGTGTATATTTTCTATTTCTTCAGGCTCTAATGTTCCAAAGCTGTATTTACTTGAAATTCTCAACAGTGAAGCTACAACATCTTCTTTTACCTCTTTGATATCCATGCAGTAGGCAGTGAAATATCCAGCGTCTATGGTGAACGTTCCTCCAAGAATATCATCGAATACTGGCAACAAAATGTCCATCATAAAAAATTTAATAAAATTGCCATGAATGATATTTTGGTTGCTTTTTACAGCTTGAAGCAGTTTTTCTTCTGACTTTGCATAAACCATGATTCTACTGTACTCATCAGTTTGTGCAGCGGTTTTGCTTTCGTAAAACAAAAATACACACGACCAATCCGGCCAGACATCAACGGTTACATGCGCGTCGTCAGTGACTACACAAGACGTCAGCATATGTAATGCCTGACTATTTATAAACGATCCGGAATCCTTGGGTAGTTTCTCTAAGGAATTCAGCAACTGGGCCCAAGAATCATGGCAGGCAAGCACGATCGCCATCATGATAAATGTGCTTTGGACGCTCGAGGTTTTTGCGTTAAATAGCTCTCTGTTTTTTTTTTTACTGAAATTAATGTTCCCGTATTTTCCAGTGATGAACAGCACAATATGTTAATGAACGGACCAGCTGATGGTATTCACCTGCAAATGGATCTAGTAAATTAATATGGTAACACTTGGTTTGACTAATCAATTTTTTTACATATTTCCCTGACAAGAAAATTTAATGTAGACCTTTTAATGTTCCAGTTTTGATTCGTGGAACCTATCAGTTAATTAAATACCCAGGAATAGTCCTGCATTATGATAATTTGATATTCTGTTTACAGACCGACAAAGTTAATACCTGTTAAAAATATTCAGACATGAGGTTGCATCAAATTCAGTCCAACCCCCATTCAGGAAAATAAGGATATAACCAGGCCTGAAGTTCGTGAAATTTTAAGTAAATATTTTACGTTAGGAATCAAATAAACCTGAAGATGTTTTTTGCATCCTGAACAGTACCTTTAGTTTATATTCAACGTTTGTGAGATGATTCCTAGGGGTAGGTTGGAGCAACTATTTTGGCAGTTAATAATTTTACTGAAATATCATATATATATATATATATATATATATATATATATATATATATATATATATATATATATATATATATATATATATATATGAAGTTATTTTGTCTAAATAATCGCATAAAAGTGCTCAACATAATTGGAGCATATTAGAAACATATTAATCACGTTACTTGCATATTCATTTACTTCTCTTGAGTTTCACGCACGCAGGAGACATAGAGAACTGGGTAAATATGGACCCGGTAAGTAAAAGACGACATAGGTTTGCACTTTAGTAGATAATAATATAAATAGTAAGTCCAGTTATCCTTTGCACGTTGGTTTTGATTGAGATAATTGCCTATATTTTTAATAACTAGCTATCTTTACCAGGTATGTCAATCTGCATTTTTCAATTTCGGCTAGTGAGATAAGTCAGTCTTTTAATATTATCTATTTTAATATATGTAGCAGAAGCCCTCTTGTATCGTGCTATTTAAACCATTTTTTTTTTCAATACACAGCAACCTTGTGGAAGGACCCCTCCTATATGTCTTGAAGAGCAGGTGGAAAACCCGTCATCTCAGCTGTTCCCAGGCCAAGCAGGATGTCCTGCAGGCCAGGTATCGATTTTATTATGTACATTTTCCTCTAAGCAGGATCTTGAAAAATATAAACAATGTGTCTTAAATTTGTTGGCCCGGCATCATTATTGATGCACAAGTAGTTATAGACAAGGCGGTTTGCAGAAGCACACACGCAGTAGTTTAGTTTTAAAGGGTATTGACTGGATTAATATTGGATTATCTAGTAGCGACATTTTTTTATTATTTATAAGTGTTAACATATAAATGTATAAATAAACCCGCTTCGTCCCACTTATGTGACAGGTTCATTTTGATAAAACACAACTCTTAGCAACAAACCACATAAAATAAATCAAGGAATGAATAAATGTTATAATAAATAAGTGTATTCAAGTAAAATGGCACTTATATCCAAGTTTCCCTTTTGTAAACGTACCAACTGTAGGCCTCCTGAACAGTGTGACTTAATAACAGTATTAAGTTTGTTTTCTGTATCTCGTGAAGCTCAGATATTTATCGGTTGTCTAGAGCAGTATAGTGGCGCCACCTCTTAATAACGCTGGCCAAATGCAACATTAAAGAATGCCACCATGTATATTTGAAAAGATAGGGAATTTAGTTCCTTAAAAAACAATTGCAAGTTCTTAATTTAATAAGTTACAAGCTCATTTTAATATTTTAATCAATATAACAGCTGAATTGTCACGAAACTCGATTTGCCTTCTACCTTAGATATCTTAAGCAGTTGTAACTGAAGTGACATGAGCTTCCTTTTCTCCAGCTTAACACCACTTTAAGTTGATAACAATCCTCGTCCTAACATCATTGCTTAACATCATTGCTCTAGCAGCTGTACGCTATCAAATACCTTCCTTCACCGAGCCGCTCTGCCGGCTATTTTATGAATAATTAACAAGGCAGTTGGACTAATGGCGTACTTTTGCTTCACCGGGCTCTAGGGAAGCGACTGTTTGTTTCAGATCAAACATTAAGGCACCGAGAATCTGACCAATCAAATAAAGCCTTATTAGCCAACCCCTTTTCTTGTTTCACGTGTTCTTGTGCAGAGGGCGTTTGAAGGGTGTATTGTTTACACGTGGCTCATTGGAATTGATAGGCAGCAGTGATATTTGGCAGACCGCGTGCAGACTTGTTCGTAACTCTTCCAATAGACGTCAATGCGACTCGATGAAGCAAGATATATCATAGCGTTCAGCGGGAAGATCCTTCCCTATAGGACGATCATGTCAGACCTCAGCAGTCAAGTTATATGTTTAAAATAAAGAATTGTATGCCTTAGCGCAGAATAGATGTTTGTATGTCGTGAAGGCACAACATATAAAATTCCAAAGCAAAAGAAAACAAAACTTACTAAATTCTAATTTCAATAAATTAAAAATATAAACGATGAGCAGTTTATCTTAAGCGGACGTAAGCGCCTCCGTTTATACTGGCCTAACTACAAGTAGTATGTGAATATTCTGAATTCCATACGGAATGGCTATCCTGTCGTTAATATACAACCAGGCCCACGGGTCTAGAGTGCATAACACTGAGGAACCCCCGAGACTGGACTCACGACCTCCTGACTTTGAGCTTTGTGCTATATCCCTATACCACTGTAAAGCCGTTTTTTTATATATATTTAATTTCAATTTTAAAATTGTCTGCCATGTTTAAGCGACATTTCTAGCGGATGCATTTTACCCTATTTCGTCGCTGCTTTAATAAATTAAAGGAAAAGCCTTCCGTTTACACTTCTCACGCGCATGCCTGTCAAATATCACTTATTCCATTATGTCCTTCAAACGAAACAATCCTGTTTCTGTAAATTTCCTCAGAACAATTTTCAAACAACATATTTTATTGGTGTTCATTACCCTTGGTTGTTTTAGAAGCCACAGTACATTGAGGGAAAAGGGTTTCTTACCCACAATCAATAACCAGCAGATCTGCACTCTTGTGAAAACAGTACTGTGCAGTGTGGGAGATAAAATTAATTTATAAATATGGGTTGATATATTCTTAAGATGGGATGCTGCCTTAAAACTGATGTATGTGAGTACGTTTAAAAGTTGTTTTCTCATTTCAGAACATAAGAGCAAACGTACAGCAGGGCTTCCGGTGTCGCAGTGCAGATCAGCCTGGGAACTGTAAATGCCATGAATATTCCATCAGAGTCAAATGCCCATGGGTGGCATAGTTATTTTTTCTCGCAATGTAGGGAAAAATAGGGGCTCACACGTATAAACATGGGTTGATTATTAGTTAATCTTTAAGGGGTACTTGCGGAACGGTTGCTTCTTCTTGATGGGATCGTGAAATAAAGAATATTGATTGAACGTTTGGTATTTTGTTATCTTATAATACTGGAGAGCAAAAGTTGTATAATTGTATTCCTGTGTTGTCATGCCTCTGAATGCGGAATTGTGTACGATAAAGGGAAATTTGGCAAATGGCCTAAACTAGTCTCCCCCCCCCCCCCCCCAGTAATATAGAGAACATATTACAGAGTCAGATCAGACAAAGGCCTAGTTGTTGAGGTTTGAATGGAATTTTTAATCCATTCATATTAATTAAATCAATTTTAAATATCCCCAGGTATCAATTTATTTATTTTGAGAATATGTACTTCCTTTCATATATTCGTTTTACAGGAGAGTGAAATACACAAAATAAAAATAAAATGTAAAAACGACACAAGACGTTGTAAAATTACCATCTCGGTAAATTCTTACATGTACGTAACATGTGCATATATACATACTAACATGAAGACTAACATGTACATTACACTGACTTGATCTTTTCTTACTTTTTGCACCGTTGCGTTGACAATTGTAATTATTGTTAGGATCTGCAGTCTTTTAACAATACACTGTATCAGTTCTAAATAACTACACAATTCTTTTAAATCTAGAGAATGGCCTACATCTAAAAAAGCCTTTTTTTAGTTCACTCTGTGAACTTATGCCATGGAGCAGCGTCCGCCGTCACCTGCCACTGTCCACTGTCTACTGTCAACTGTCCACCGTCTGTTACTAAATATCTCAACAGCCAAAGCAGCAACCTTCATGAAACTTTGCAGAATTACTGATCATGGGATGGACATGCAAAAATAAGCTTTTGGTGGCGCCACCTATGTTGACCTACTTTCTGCGGGACGAAATGGCCTTTTCCACATTTTCCAAGATAAGTCATAAAGTTTTAATATTTTGGCCTTCATATCATAGTCAACAGTTCTTTATAGGAAGTGTAATAATTTGTGTGTAAATTCAGTCAAGTCATTTTCAAGATGGCGTCTCTACGGAACTTAAAATTGTGTTGATCGCAAAATTTGACAACTTGATGTGTTTCTATACATGATGTATAGTCTGTTACCATATATCTTGGGAACTGCTTCAGCCTTCAGTTTCAAATTTCACAGGAATTTTAATTATTTGACTGCTTAATGATTTTGACCTGCACTTGGCGCCACCTGTGTTGACCTACTTTCTACAGGCTGTAATGTTGTTTTCTGCTTTCAAGATATGTCATTAAGTATTTATTTGTTATAATCCACCAAAACAGAGTCTCCTCTGAGACCCTTGGACAGTTCTTTCCGAAACCCGGCATACTTGTTCCCTCACCTATGTAGTTGTAGGTAACAATGATGGGTGACCTTTCTGTGCAGTACAAACCTGGGTGTCTTTTAGATAACAGGCCAAATCTTAGGAGTGATTTATTGTATTGAGCTGAAATTGTGAATATCCATACATCTTGGACTCCTCCATCTTATACCCAAGACTGGTGGTGCCATCTGCAATCGTTACAATCTGGCGTCCATTGTTGTGGAAATTGCTCATATCTCAGAAGTGGTTGAAGGTATTGGTCTGAAATTTGGCATGTCTATCCATCTTGGAAAGTTTTCACATAAACCAGACAGATGGCGCCACCTACCTTGTGCAAAAGGACAGTGTCTACTTGGAAAGGAATGAATGGTATTTTCACATTCACCATTTTTTTTTAATCACCTGCCATCGTGCACAGAAAAGCGACTCCGAGAACATCTCTGTCCAATTTTAGAGCACACGGAGGATTTTGGGATAAAAAATCAAAATCAAAATTAATCAATTCGGAGGTTAATAACAATTTAATCGAGGACTTTCCATTCAATGCATCGACTCTTCGATGCATTGTCACACACACACACACACACATATATATAGCTTGTGATGATGGTCTCTCTACAAATTTTCAGGTAAACATCCCCCCTTCATTATGCAATACTTTTTTCTTTGTCTCTCAAGGTGTAGTCTCAGAGTGAAGCTGTTGTTTTCCTTTCATTTTATTTTGCATACATTTCATCATCGACTCCCCCACAGAAGAAAAATACATAACACAAATTTACATAAGTTTCATAAATTTACAATACAACATTTGATATACAAACAATTATAATATTCATTATCATATCGAGCGTCATGTTCTAAAATATACCAGTTAATTTGCCCCATTTTTCCATATGCTGATAAAGAGACTTATTTTTTTCAGCTTCATTTCGTTCTATTTTTTTCTTTATCTGCAACAAAATTTATATATATTTGTATTGACGGAACTTTACCTGTGTCTTGATATTTAAATACTATAAACTTGTAAAACATCAACAAAGCATCCAGTTGGCTTTTACTAGGAGTGTCTTGTGGAAACTCGACATAAACATATTCTGCCGCTAATGCCGGCATGTCCACTCCAGCATTTTTCCCCACCTAACAATATAAAAATACAATGTTCTTACCATGTAACATTCACAAAAAAGATGTAATACAGTTTCTTTTTTCAACAAAACAATAGGAACATGTATAAGAATTATTTATTCTCCATATGTATAATTTTTCATTTGTGGATGAAATATTATGGAGAATCCTGAACTGGAATTGCCTTTAAAACATATCAATAGTTGTTATATATATATATATATATATATATATATATATATATATATATATATATACTGTGCGGCATCCTTCCAGCTTAGGTTTGGTATATTTGTTTGTCGAAGTCTTATTTTATTGATAGGTTCTTCGACCTTTGAACTTCGTAATTTACCATACACATTTTTAAAACCAATCGTCTCTATATTTATATTACTGGTCCCTATAAGTATCTCCATTTCATCCTTACAGATATATATATTTTCTTATGCTTGTTTATCTCTTTTAATAAAATCTTTCCGATCATAAGGCATCGCATCCTAAAGGCCTTTTAACAAATATAACATATATTGTACTTTTTACAACTGGGGTCTATTATTTGTGAGATTGGCTTTTTAGAAGCATCCTGAAGTATATGGTAGACATATTTTATTCCTAAAGTATGGAGATATTTGTAGTATACAGATTTGCCTCACATTATAATATATTTATTATTCCAAAGTTGTTGACGAAATGCCATTTGCTTGGTGTTTGGCTCACCTGAAACATATTAGCATCATGCCTTTAAACATTGATAATAGAGTTTTGGCAGTTTTATAGATAGGCGGTCAATGTTTGAGTTAGCTTTAATTCAGGTAAGTCAACCGTAATGCCCTAAATAAAAATCCACATTATCCTCTGACTTTCTATAATTGTTTCCATGTCTGGCTAAACAATACCACCTTCTTCTTGTCCAAGTATCAATACTTCATATTTATTTTTGGCTTCCTTCCGTTCCAAATGAAATCAGTCATACAACTCTTTATTTTCTTTATAAAACTTTTCGGTGGATGAAGTATATTTAAAACATAAATCAACTTTGAAATACCTAACGTTGTCAATACCGTATTCTTGTCATATATTGTAAGAGCTCTCTGTCTCCATATATTTAGAAGAATATTTAACTTATCATACTTGTGTTTAAAATTTAGATCATTGGAAAGTTATTCAATTTAGGTGTACCATATTCCTAAAATCTTTATAGCTTCTTTGTGTAAACTGACCCATTTAATATCTTGGCTAAGTGCTTAGTTTTTTTTTACCAACCCATGCCGCTTCACAGTTATTGTAATTTATCTCCAGAGACGGAACTTTTGCAAATCTGTCTGAAATTAATCTGACTTCTTTCATTGAGCTTTCATCCTTAAGAAAAAATGTTGTATCGTCTGCGTACATGCATTGTTTTAATTCTATACCATTGATATAAATACCTTTGACACTGCCTGACTGACGAACCATTATTTCAAGATTCTATCGCCATCAGAAAAAGGTAGGATGCTAATGGATCTCCTTGACGTGTGCCCCTCTCTAATTGAAAATAACCTGTAGTGTAGCCGTTGTTTATGACACAGCTCTCTAAATCATTAGGTGAAACTGAAGCTTAGTATCTCTCAGCTGTCGTGAAGAGTTGGCAAGACTGAGTTTGTCGCTCTTCATGTTCATGTGATATTATTATATTATTGTACATGTACTTCGAAAGATCAGGTGATCAACTTGAAAAACCAAGATTGTCTTAATGAGAAATTGTTCATGGTTTTCAATTCCATTACTCGAAAACCAAAAGGTCTCGCTACGAAAATAAGTGCCTGAATGTTAAATTTGAAATTTCATCTCAAAAGGCCGGACGGTCGAGTATACGGATACAGGACGATATATATATAATAACCCCAGTTTTACGGCCCGTATTCACACGATCATATTTGCTAACAAAAAAAAACAACTTCGTTGAACAAGATAAGAAGTGCCTAAACTACCTGCTAAAACGTGGTAAGCCTGCTAACGACCATCACTGTAAACACAAAAAAAACTCCGTCGAACAAGATTAGAAGTGCCTACACGACCATCACTACTGACTCAACCAGTCCGGCTCCGCCTATGTTTTTAGTCCTTAAATCCCTCAATTGGATTAAATGGGCCCAATCACCTATCTGACCTTTCTTAAACCTAGGGTAATCCCTAGGAGCTTTTATAAAAAAAGCCGCACACAGGCTGCTAGTTTGGTTTATATCAGAGTGTTTATAATATGTGGGGGCCCGCCAAAATAATTATAAAAAAAAAATTCAACAAGGACAGCTGGTGGCAAGTCAGATAAGCCAGAGCTGAGCACATGGCGTTTTGCAACAAGTGAAGTTTTTTCTTCGGCATCTTTTGTCAACATTTCTGTGTTAACAACCACGTTGTTGATAAACAAGTTCACACATCTTGCACGGGGGCGTTATAAGAACTTTTCATATCTAGAATTACTCTTAGATCATAATAATACACAGAGGAAGCCAAAAATCACAAAATTCTTTTTAGAACGCAGATGAATTGCCAGTTATAAGAAAGGGAATTACGTTGTCAGTGAGGACGGGACTATATCATGCGCGAAGGAGCGAGCAGAGAAGTTATAGTGCTCACATTTTTACTTGGATTTTAATGGATTTTACGCTCTTAAACGGATTTTACAAGCACATGTTTTAGAAGACAAACTGTGATATTCCATGTATTCCCCTACACTGTGTTGTTGGGATGTTTGAGTGATATTTCAGCGACGGAAAAGTAAGTTTATCTATCATAACATTCAAGACGTCGCCCCTGGAAACTGTAAACAAACCCCGCGTCCTGTTCTCTCATCTTCCTATAAACAGTCACTAAGACGTTTTATCGAACTCATATTAGTGTATACGCAAAAGAAATCATGTCTGACAAACTGATTCAACAATCTTACATGCTGCTCGATAGCTTGCCTGTGCCGACAAAAGAAAAACTCGAGCAAGCCATCAGTGACGTCACAAATAACTGGAATACCATTGTTCATAATATGAAGAAGTGTTACCTAAACAAATTCAGGAAAACAAAATGCAAGTCAGCAATCCAGGCAGAACTTGCCAATATAATCCCGTCAATACCAAAACCTGTACTTTCATGCAAAGCGTTATTCATATCTAATGGTATAAACAACAGAGTACAAACCAGATTGAGTGAAACCAGTATTGCGGTCATTGCTTCATCCCCAATTGAGAACAAAGGGTCAACAACAACAGACAACATCCTGGGGGACCTTTTCCAGAAGACCCCTCAAAATTCCAACTCAATGAGTCCATTACCTGAAATAAACTCATCAATACCTCAAGACTCTCCATTATCGCCAGCCTCTACGTCGCCTCCATCACCTCTGGATATTAGTGTAATGTCACACGCTGAGCTGAATGATAACACCCATTGCTCCCCTATTTCACACGCTGAGCTGAATGATAACACCCATTGCTCTCCTAATTTATACAATGAGGTGAACACAAAATCAAACTGTGATAAACTAACACCCGATAAAGCTACATGTGAACGTCAGACACGTAATACAAAAAAAAGAACATCATTTAAAGTGCAATCAAAACGCAATCTTGAAACCAAAGATCAAGAAGAATCATATTGCTCTAAGGACTGTGTATATGATCGCAAGTATGCTGATGAATCTATGGTTCGATGCTGCATCTGTATGAGCTGGTTCCATCCAGTATGTGTAGGAGAGAATAGTGGAACTCTTGGCATCTGGACGTGTATAACGTGCAGAAACTATCCACACAAAATCAACCCCCTTGCTACCCGCCTTGAGTCGCTAATTGAGATAAACATAGCCCTTCAAACCCAGATTAATACCTTCATGGAACGTATCACTCCATCGAACTCAACACGATGCTGTCAATGCAAATGTAACGTAACAACAAACTGCCTTTCGTCATCACCATTAAATGATCCACTCTCAACTCCAAAAATCAAGACCACTGCAACACAGACTACGCTGAATACCAGTACACCCATTACTCTTCTAAACTCCACACTATCAAATCCAACGAGTGAAGATTCGTCTGTAACAGCCTCAACTATCAGCTTCCGAGACGTAAACGCGTGTCCTAGCACAGAAGCCTCCACAGAAGTACACAACGACTCCAATGTAAACCCAGCAACATGCCATGTAAACAGAGCTCAGAAGAAATCAGGGAACTCTACGCCCAAGCCTTCACGCGAACACAAACAACACATAACAAGGCCCTGCCAATCCTCTTACGTAACTGTCCTGGGGGACTCAATGACAAAGAACTTGGACTCTTCTGACCTCTCCGAGGAAACCAAAGTCAATGTGCATGTGGACTCAAGTGTGTTTACTTTTGATCATGCTATTGATAGGATCAAGCAAGTCAAATCTGACCATCTTCTCATACACATTGGTACAAATCATGTAAGCAAAGAAAATGCAGACACTAGCATTCGTAAGTTTCGTAAGATTGTGCCAATTATAAAACAGAATCCTAGTATTAAGCACGTCACAATTAGCACAGTGATTAGCAGACCCTCTAAGATATACTCTAAAAGAATAAGACTTCTGAATGCCGCACTAGAAATCTACGCTGAAAAAAACGGATGGACTCTGCTAATGAATGATAACCTTGGTCCATTTACACTAAAATCTGACAACCTCCATCTAAACAAGAAAGGCTCAAAGGCATTCCGTTCGAATATATGTGATGTAATCAAAATCGCAACCTCTCTTAAAAATTTTCAGAAGCAAACAGTAATAGAATTAACATGAACAGTACCCCTTACAACGATAGTTACTTACCTTGTCACAACAATGACGGGTTCATTCCCGATTATAAAAACGTGCCTTCCTCAACCACGCATGATGATGGTACCTCAATTGAAACACTCCTACAATGTATCCGAAAGAAGAATGGCCTAACTATAATCCACTTAAATGTAAGAAGTCTTCCTCCCAAGTTCGACGAATTAGTGCTCCTCTTAAAGGTTGGTTCGGTCCATGTAGTATGTCTCACTGAGACTTGGTTGGACGATAGTATCGCAACCCATGAAATCGAAATCCCGGGGTATACTCTCTACCGAAAAGACCGAAATAGACATGGTGGAGGTGTTACCATTTATGTACAAAGTTCCTTGCAATCTACCGTATGTCCTTTTATTTCTAATGATCATCTAGAAGTAATCTGGGTCCAAATTCAATGGAACAGACGTAACTCTCTGATCGGGTGTATATATAGACCGCCTCACTCTGACAAAAGTTATTTACAACTTCTCTTCGATAACATTAGCCTTGCTATGGCTAAACATGTTCATACAGTGATCATAGGCGATTTTAATATTGATTTTAATAACCCCAAGGCGTCTATAAATGTTGAGTTGGTGAATATGGCCACATCATACAACCTTCATCAACTTATAACCTCCCCAACTCGAGTCACCGCAACCTCATCCAGTACGATAGATTTGATTTTTACAAATACACCCGGTATTCACTCATCATCCGGCGTTATTCCGTGGTCACTTAGCGATCATTATATTATTTTTACCCGGCTCTCAGGAGGCAGTTGCCAAAAAGGAACCAAATTTGTGAGAGTTAGGTCCTTTAAGAAATTTGATCCCCTTGCCTTCAAACGGTCCATTCAGTCATCATTAACATTTCACTGTTTTCCCGATGTAAATGATGTCATCTCAGCCTGGAATCTATGGCGTGATGAATTTCTGACCATATGTAATAAACACGCACCTTTTAGAACGTTTAGAGTTAGAAATAATAGACACAATCCCTGGATGTCACCTGATATCCAGCGTCTAATATATAACCAAGAACGCATTCGTAAATCTGCTGTGTCAAATAATGATCCACAGCTGTGGGCACAGTTCAGGCGGTTACTTGCATGATCCGTCAACTGAAACGTTCCTATTATAGACACAAGGCACAGTCATCAAAATCTCCCAAGGATATTTGGCAGTCTTTAAAACACGTGATCAATCCAGTTAGCCGGGGTCAAGATAGTCCAGATCTAACTGCGGATGACCTGAATGACTTCTTTGCCTCAGTTGGAAAAACTTTAACCAAAGCGTTTACCAAAGATGTTGTGCAGGACCAACCTGATTTTACTGATTCTCGGTTTTCAATCCCTTAAATGAGCCAACAGGATGTCGTGAAACTTCTAGTCGCATTTAAGAATAAACATGGAATTGATGTCCTTAATATGCCGGGGTTCTTACTTGGAGAGGCCGCGGTCATCTTAGCGCCATCGCTGACACATATTCTTAACTTATCACTCAGTACTGGAATAGTTCCTCCTGACTGGAAGTGTGCAAGGGTGGTACCCATTTATAAGGGTAAAGGGAAACTCTCTGATACTAACAATTACCGGCCAATTTCGATCACCAGCCATGTGATTAAAATCTTAGAGAAGCACATAAAAAGTCATCTCCTTAATTACTTAAACCACAAACGCTTGATATCTCCGGAACAAACTGCCTTTCTTGCAAACAACTCTACCCAAACTGCATTACATAGAATAGTTGATAATTGGCTGACAGTTATGAACTGCGGACGTGTAAACTCCATTTGCTTTCTCGACCTTAAAAAAGGTTTTGATTCCCTAAATCACGATATATTATTGGGTAAATTAAAACAGTATGGCGTAAATGGAAATTCGCACACCTGGTTTTATAATTATTTATACGACCGAAAGCAGTTTGTCTGCTTCTATAACTAAAATTCTGAGGTGAAAACCATCGATACAGGTGTACCACAAAGCACTATACTTGGACCCATTCTTTTCTTACTATATCTTAATGACTTGCCCCATAATGTAACAGACGCAAAATGCTCGATTTATGCTGACGACATCACGCTATACGCAGACGGCATCGATCGCGAATCAGCACAACATAAGTTACAGGCTGCTGTAGACCAAGTTACTAAATGGCTTAATAAAAACAAATTAATGGCAAACCCTACAATATCAGCTACTATGCTTGTGAGTTCCAAGCAACGCAAACAATCAAATTCATTACAAATAATTATCGATAAAGATATTGTCCCGAATGTCGATGAATTTTCTCACCTTGGCTTGATCATTGACGCCCATCTCACATGGAAATTTCACACTTCTACCGTTTTTTAAAAGCTATGTTGCAAAATTGGACTTTTACATCGGCTCAGCAAATTTCTACCACAGAAGTTTTTAGTCAATATATATCACGCCTTTGTTCAACCCTCAATAGATTATAGCCTAACAGTATGGGGCAGCTGTCCCAGCACATTCCGTGCCGCAATCCAACGAATGCAGTGTCGTGCGGCTAGGATAATAACAAAAAATTACGACCCAACACAAAGAAGTTTAGATTTAGTGAAAGAAATAGGCTTAATGACAATTGAACAGCGATATTTGTACCTCCTATCTATTTTAACCTATAAATGCATAAATGATTTAGCCCCTTCATATTTATGTAAGAATTTTCATATGGCGAAGGGCATTCATAATTATTCGACGCGGTTAACCGAAAACAAAAACTGTATCCTTCCGAAACCGCGTATTGAAGCCTTCAAGGCTACCTCTTTTTATGCAGGCAGTACTCTATGGAACTCCCTTCCTCGACACATTAAGTTTGCTTCTAATTTGCAGCATTTTAAAAAATTATCACGTTCGTACTTCTCCGATTTTACAATGATGTCATAATCTTATCACAGTACGAAATTGTTTTAGATGTAATCGTTGCTCTCACCGCTGTTAGTACGGTCCCTTTTATTAATTTTATGATATTATCATTCCTTTGTAATGATTTTACAGTCTCATTATGTCTTTTATATTTCGCATTGTACATGTACTTTTATGTATTTTTATTATCATGTTTCATTGTTTATAATATCTTGTATATCTTGGAAGAGGGCCCTGCTTATAACAGAATTCTTATTCTGGTACAGGCCACCCTTCACAATATTATAATAAATAAATAAATAAATAAATAATTGTCATTAAGGGATTTTCAAAGTCACATAACCTTACTAACACTAGTCAAACCTTCAGGAAAACATTCTACATGATATTTTACCTCAAATATGTTGTTGCTTAAAGTGAAAAAAAAGTTTTTTATTTCTTATCATCAGAGGCTCAATGATTCAATGGTCTTATCTAATTATTCATTTTTATGTTATTGAGTTTTTCGTGCAGCACAGCCTCCTTCTGAGCTACAAAAACTAAAAGATTCAGATGTAAGACCACCAAGGTGGCGCAAGTTGTTGGATTTGGTACTGTTTCTGTAAACGCATGCTAAATTTACAACATTCCCACGGAGGCCCATCGGGAATAACAGAAAAAAAATATTAAAAATATTAAATCGTGCGCACGACTTAAAATTTTATATATATTTTTCCCTTTGTCCCTAACGGGGCCCCATACATTCCCTTTGACATATTGCCAATAAACAAATGAACATAAAGTACTATAGATGTCCAAGGCTCACTTTACACATAAATGTACTCAGTAAAGTCTAGATGTTATATAAATTACATTCAGGAAAGGCTAACTATGAAAATTTCCGCCTTTTGGCATAAATTCCTGCTGCTTTTATGCAGTTCCGTTACAATTATTTTCGCACCTCTTACGCCGGATGATAATCAGAAGATCGACAGTTTTGTTGAGAACGTGATGGATTGTTAAGGATTAATCGGGCTGTCACTGACCCAAGTACGGAATGATACTACCGTCCCCACTAAAGGTTACGGACTGGCAAACATTGGCAGACACCTAGACCCCGGTTACGGAAGACACTGACTATATATATATATATATATATATATATATATATATATATATATATATATATAAATGTATATATATATGTGTGTGTGTGTGTAGTTTGCAATCGCCGAGCTATACCCCCAGCCCCACACAACAACTTGGCGATAATGGAGAATTGGGCTACAGAGTGCACGATATCGGGAATTAGGTCAAGGTTGAAAATAAATAAAAGTTGAAAATCTGTTATCAACGACATATTTTTCCAATGGCTAATAATACTGTCCAAATAGCTAATATTGTCCCAGTGGCTTAAATTATCCTAATCGCATATATTTTCTAAAAATGGTCTTTTTTTTAAATCAGCTATAAATTAGATCTAGGGCAAACAGGGGCAGAATTAAGAGGGAGAGCATCGATGGTTTTGCGTGGGGATCTCAAAAGTCCACTACACCAAATGATGACCAAAATATTAATGTAGATATGAATCTAGCAACCCCAGCTATAAGCCTTCCATCTCAATTAGCCTCCCTCTCTTTCTTTCCTTTGCCATTTTTGTTTGCGCTATATCTCCCATCACTACAAGTCCCCCTCCCTTTTTTCCTCTGCCATTTCATTTTGCGCTAAATCTTCCATCATTATAAGCCCCCTCCCTTTCTTTCCTCTGCCATTTCTGTTTGCGCTATATCTTTGATATGGCTGATTTTCTAAAGCTGAATTTAAGCATAATATTTGTCCTTAATATTTATTTTTATGTGGGCCTTAAGTTCGTCCACAACTAAACTGATCCAAATGATCGCTCTGCGATGGCTAACTAAGGCTGGATCAAAATACCGATATATCTATACATATCGATACGGCATATCGATATGATTACCGGTATGCCGTGCATGCGGAATCATCATAACGATCAATTAAAAAAATGCTCAGAAAAATAAATAGAAGTCATACAGCCTTAAAATAAACTATACTTTGAGTTATTAATGAAGCTTAACGTGTTTTTTTACTTCATATATTGACATTTTAAGACTTAAATAAGAGTACGTTTTGCTATATGATTGACAGGATGAGGGAGGTGTATGTACAGTTCTAAATGCCTTCATGACAAACGGTGTGTGTGACCGATGACAGACCAGTATTACGACCTTTTTGTAAAGCATCTTATAAATTTACATATTATAATATCATTATGATTACAATAGCATATAATATTATAATGATGCTCGACGAAAGGTGTCAGATTATTTTAGTTTTATTCTGACCATCCAGAACATGTCATCTAAATCCATTTAGAAAATTTATGTGTACAGCGGCTGATACATAAACCAATTACGCTGAAAAACATACCTCGCTTAAAAGCGGACGTATAATAGAAAAAAAGCCCTGCATAAATATTGTTTATATAACCCATTATCACGCCCTTCGTACCTTATCTAAGCAAAATACAAGTTAAAAAATGTACAAGTTGAAACTAAGGATGGATCTATCTGTTCTTATTGGACAACTATAGACCAACAGAAATATATCCTTCAGAGTAGAGCAGATAAATCGCGATCACATCTCAACCTTGCCATGGTGCCATTCAGAGGAAAGATGCCAGGGGTGCTTTCAAATAGCTTTTTTGACGGTTCCTTATCTTCTAATACAATGGCTACAGCATGAAAGCCATGTTCCTCACATCTCCTGGCCAATTCAAAGATTACTGCCCTTGCAAGACCTTGGCGTCGGTAATCTGGCAACGTATACAGGTTACACATGAGACCCCATGGCATCATGACTGCCCATGATACACAGAATCCTGTGACGTCACGGATACATGCGTTCGGCAGACGCCCCACTTGGTGCCGAAACTGATCCAGCGATGGCTTCCCCTTAACAGGCCAGTAGTCTTGTATATTTTCTATTTCTTCAGGCTCTAATGTTCCAAAGCTGTATTTACTTGAAATTCTCAACAGTGAAGCTACAACATCTTCTTTTACCTCTTTGATATCCATGCAATAGGCAGTGAAATATCCAGCGTCTATGGTGAACGTTCCTCCAAGAATATCATCGAATACTGGCAACAAATTGTCCATCATAAAACATTTAATAAAATTGCCATGAATGATATTTTGGTTGCTTTTTACAGCTTGAAGCAGTTTTTATTCTGACTTTGCATAAACCATGATTCTACAGTACTCATCAGTTTGTGCAGCGGTTTTGCTTTCGTAAAACAAAAATACACACGACCAATCCGGCCAGACATCAACGGTTACATGCGCGTCGTCAGTGACTACACAAGACGTCAGCATATGTAATGCCTGACTAATTATAAACGATCCGGAATCCTTGGGTAGTTTCTCTAAGGAATTCAGCAACTGGGCCCAAGAATCATGGCAGGCAAGCACGATCGCCATCATGATAAATGTGCTTTGGACGATCGAGGTTTTTGCGTCAAATAGCGCTCTGTTTTTTTTAATGAAATTAATGTTCCCGTATTTTCCAGTGATGAACAGCACAATATGTTAATGAACGGACCAGCTGATGGCATTCACCTGCAAATGGATCTAGTAAATTAATATGGTAACACTTGGTTTGACTTATCAATTATTTTACATATTTCCCGGACAAGACAATTTAATGTAGACTTTTTAATGTTCCAGTTTTGATTCGTGGAACCTATCAGTTAATTAAAAACCCAGGAATAGTCCTGCATTATGATAATTTGATATTCTGTTTACAGACCGACAAAGTTATATACAGGCGAACTGAATACCTGTTAAAAATATTCAGACATGGGGTTGTATCAAATTCAGTCCAACCCCCATTCAGGAAAATAAGGATATAACCAGGCCTGAAGTTCGTGAAATTTTAAGTAAATATTTAACGTTAGGAATCAAATAAACCTGAAGATGTTTTTTGCATCCTGAACAGTACCTTCAGTTTATATTCAACGTTTGTGAGATGATTCCTAAGGGTAGGTTGGAGCAACTATTTTGGCAGTTAATAATTTTTCCTGAAATATCATATATATATATATATATATATATATATATATATATATATATATATATATATGAAGTTATTTTGTCTAAACAATCGCATTAAAGTGCTCAACTTAATTGGAGCATATTAGAAACATATTAATCACGTTACTTGCATATTCATTTTTAACTTCTCTTGAGTTTCACGCACGCAGGAGTCATAGAGAACTGGGTAAATATGGACCAGGTAAGTAAAAGACGACATAGGTTTGCACTTTAGTAGATAATATAAATAGTAAGTCCAGTTATCCTTTGCACATTGGTTTTGATTGAGATAATTGCCTATATTTTTAATAACTAGCCATCTTTACTAGGTATGTCAATCTGCATTTTTCAATTTCGGCTAGTGAGATAAGTCAGTCTTTTAATATTATCTATTTTAATATATGTAGCAGAAGCCCTCTTGTATCGTGCTATTTAAACCATTTTTTTTTTTCAATACACAGCAACCTTGTGGAAGGACCCCTCCTATATGTCTTGAAGAGCAGGTGGAAAACCCGTCATCTCAGCTGTTCCCAGGCCAAGCGGGATGTCCTGCAGGCCAGGAATCGATTTTTTATGTACATTTTCCTCTAAGCAGGATCTTGAAAAATATAAACAATGTGTCTTAAATTTGTTGGCCCGGCATCATTATTGATGCACAAGTAGTTATATACAAGGCGGTTTGCAGAAGCACACACGCAGTAGTTTAGTTTTAAAGGGTATTGACTGGATTAATATTGGATTATCTAGTAGCGACATTTTTTTATTATTTATAAGTGTTAACATATAAATGTATAAATAAACCCGCTTCGTCCCACTTATGTGACAGGTTCATTTTGATAAAACACAACTCTTCGCAACAAACCACATAAAATAAATCAAGAAATGAATATATGTTATAATAAATAAGTGTATTCAAGTAAAATGGCACTTATATCAAAGTTTCCTTTTGTAAACGTACCAACTGTAGGCCTCCTGAACAGTGTGACTTAAATACAGTATTTAGTTTGTTTTCTGTATCTCGTGAAGCTCAGATATTTATCGGTTGTCTAGAGCAGTATAGTGGCGCCACCTGTCAATAACGCTGGCCAAATGCAACATTAAAGAATGCCACCATGTATATTTGAAAAGATAGGGAATTCAGTTCCTTAAAAAATCAATTGCAAGTTCTTAATTTAATAAGTTACAAGCTCACGTTTAATATTTTAATCAATATAACAGCTGAATTGTCACGAAACTCGATTTGCTTTCTACCTTAGATACCTTAAGCAGTTGTAACTGAAGTGACATGAGCTACCTATTCTCCAGCTTAACACCACTTTAAGTTGATAACCATCCTCGTCCTAACATCATTGCTCAACATCATTGCTCTAGCAGCTGTACGCTATCAAATACCTTCCTTCACCGAGCCGCTCTGCCGGCTATTTTATGAATAATTAACAAGGCATTTGGACTAATGGCGCACTTTTGCTTCACCGGGCTCTAGGGAAGCGACTTTTTGTTTCAGATCAAACATTAAGGCACCGAGAATCTGACCAATCAAATAAAGCCTTATAAGCCAACCCCTTTTCTGGTGCACGTGTTCTTGCGCAGAGGGCGTTTGAATAGTGTATTGTTTACACGTGGTTCATTGGCAGACCGCGTGGAGACTTGTTCATAACTCATCCAATAGAAGTCTGTGCGACTCGATGAAGCAATATATATCATAGCGTTCAGCGGGAAGATTCTTGCCTGTAGGACGATCATGTCAGACCTCAGCAGTCAAGTTATATGTTTAAAATAAAGAATTGTATGCTTGAGCTCAGAATAGAGTTTGTTTGTCATGAAGGCACAACATATAAAATTCCAAAGCAAAAGAAAACAAAACTTACTTAATTCTAATTTCAATGAATTAAAAATATAAAAGATGAGCAGTTTATCTTAAGCGGACGTAACCGCCTCCGTTTATACTGGCCTAACTACAAGTAGTATGTGAATATTCTGAATTCCATACGGAATGGCTATCCAGTCGTTAATATACAACCAGGCTCACGGGTCTAGAGTGGATAACACTAAGGAACCCCCGAGACTGGACTCACGACCTCCTGACTTTGAGCTTTGTGCTATATCCCTATACCACTGTATATCCGTTTTTTATATATATTTAATTTCGATTTTAAAAGTGTCTGCCATGTTTAAGAGACATTTCTAGCGGATGCATTTTACCCTATTTCGTCGCTGCTTTATTAAATTAAAGGAAAAGCCTTCCGTTTACACTTCTCACGCGCATGCCTGTCAAATATCACTTATTCCATTATGTCCTTCAAACGAAACAATCCTGTTTCTGTAAATTTCCTCGGAACAATTTTCAAACAACATATTTTATTGGTGTTCATTACCCTTGGTTGTTTTAGAAGCCACAGTGCATTGTGGGAAAAGGTTTTCTTACCCACAATCAATAGCCAGCAGATCTGCATTCTTGTAAAAACAGTTCTGTGCAGTGTGGGAGATAAAATTAATTTATAAATATGGGTTGATATATTCTTAAGATGGGATGCTGCCTTAAAACTGATGCATGTGAGTACGTTTAAAAGTTGTTCTCTCATTTCAGAACATAAGAGCAAGCGTACAGCAGGGCTTCCGGTGTCGCAGTGCAGATCAGCCTGGGAACTGTAAATGCCATGAATATTCCATCAGAGTCAAATGCCCATGGGTGGCATAGTTATTTTTTTCTCGCAATGTAGGGAAAAATAGTGGCTCACACGTAGAAACATGGGTTGATTATTAGTTAATCTTTAAGGGGTACTTGCGGAACGGTTCCTTCTTATATATATATATATATATATATATATATATATATATATATATATATATATATATATATATATACTGTGCGGCATCCTTCCAGCTTAGGTTTGGTATATTTTTTTGTCGAACTCTTATTTTATTGATAGGTTCTTCGACCTTTGATCTTCGTAATTTACCATACACATTTTTAAAACCAATCGTCTCTATATTTTTATTACTGGTCCCTATAGGTATCTCCATTTCATCCTTACAGATATATTTATTTTCTTATACTTGTTTATCTCTTTTAATCAAATCTTTCCAATCATAAGGCATCGCATTCTACAAGCCTCCTAACAAATATAACATATATTGTACTTTTACCACTGGGATCTATTATTTGTGAGATTGGCTTTTTAGAAGCATCCTCTTGAAGTATATGGTAGACATATTTTATTCATAAAGTATGGAGATATTTGTAGTATACAGATTTGCCTCCCATTATAATATATTAATTATTCCAAAGTTTTTGACGAAATGCCATTCGCTTGGTGTTTGGCTCACCTGAAACATATGAGCATCATGCCTTTAAACATTGATAATAGAGTTTTGGCAGTTTTATAGATAGGCAGTCAATGTTTCAGCTAGCTTTAATTCAGGTAAGTCAACCGTAATGCCGTTAAATAAAAATTAGGTATTACTGTACATTTTGCTTTCGCTATTTTTTCATTCTTATTATCCACATTATCCTCCGACTTTCTATAATTGTTTCCATGTCTGGCTTAACAATACCACCTTCTTCTGGTCCAATTCTTCATATTTTATTTTTGGCTACCTTCCGTTCCAAATGAAATCAGTCGTACAACTCTATATTTTCTTTATAAAACTTTTCGGTGGATGAAGTATATTTAAAACATAAATCAACTTTAATATACCTAACGTTGTCAATATCGTATTCTTGTCATATATTGTAAGAGCTCTCTGTCTCCATATATTTAGAAGAATATTTAACTTATCATACTTGTGTTTAAAATTTAGATCATTGGAAAGTTATTCATTGTAGGTGTACCATATTCCTGAAATCTTTATAGCTTCTTTTTATAAACTGACCCATTTAATATTTTGGCTAAGTGCTCAGTTTGTTTTTTCTTACCAAACCATGCCGCTTCACAGTTATTGTAATTTATCTCCAGAGACGGAACTTTTGCAAATCTGTCTAAAATTAATTTGACTTCTTTCATTGAGCTTTCATCCTTAAGAAAAAATGCTGTATCGTCTGCGTACATGAATTGTTTTAATTCTATACCATTGATATAAATACCTTTGACACTGCCTGACTGACGAACCATTATTTCAAGATTCTATCGCCATCAAAAAAAGGTAGGGTGCTAATGGATCTCCTTGACGTGTGCCCCTCTCTAATTGAAAATAACCTGTAGTGTAGCCGTTGTTTATGACACAGCTCTCTAAATGATTATGTGAAACTGAAGCCTGGTATCTCTCAGCTGTCATGAAGAGTTGGCAAGACTGAGTTTGTCGCTCTTCATGTTCATGTGATATTATTATATTATTGTACATGTACTTCGAAAATTAGGTGATCAACTTGAAAAACCCAGATTGTCTTAATTAGAAATTGTTCATGGTGTTCAATTCCATTACTCGAAAACCAAAAGGTCTCGCTACGAAAATAAGTGCCTGAATGTAAAATTTGAAATATCATCTCAAATGACCGGACGGTCGAGTATACGGATACAGGACGATAGATAAAAATGGACTACTATGTAATATATATTGAAATATAAATACGTACTTTTCAGTATGACAATATAATATATATAACTAATGATTTATAAAGTGAGCATTATAAAATACAATATAGCAAAACACTGACCGGCCTACATATACAAACTTTTTTTTTATTTAATGAATAAGATATCATGTGTAACTGAAGCTTTTTTCCTTTATATATATATTCCATATTTAGATGTTTGCAATCGGGAAGCGACCCATATGAAGGAATTTTCATCAAATATCTTTTACCGAGGGGTAAGACCAAAGAAACAGTACACGATATGTTGGAAATATCATATACATGTAAACATATTTTTTTCAGAAAGTTAGGGGATATATATATATATATATATATATATATATATTTATAAACGCATGGTTTTTGTAAATAAACAAATGTGTATTACCTGAAAGATTTTATCCTGTGTCAACAATTATTTGTATATCTGAGGTAAAACACCTGTGTACGTCGAGTCTTATCAGTAAAAGGGGGCCTACAACCCCAACCCCCTCCCCCCAACACCACTCATCCCCCTATCAAACCAGTTTCATAGTACAGAATCAATATAACAGTTTTACTACAGTGGACCCTAATTTTAATATATATATATATATATATATATATATATATATATATATATATATATATATATAATAACCCCAGTTATACGGCCTGTATTCACACTATCATATTTGCTAACAAAAAAAAACAACTTCGTTTAACAAGATAAGAAGTGCCTAAACTACCTGCTAAAACGTGGTAAGCCTGCTAACGACCATCACTGTTAACACAAAAAAACTCCGTCGAACAAGATTTGAAGTGCCTACACGACCATCACTACTGACTCAACCAGTCGGGCTCCGCCTATGTTTTTAGTCCTTAAATCCCTCAATTGGATTAAATGGGCCCAATCACCTATCTGACCTTTCATAAACTTAGGGTAATCCCTAGGAGCTTTTATAAAAAAAGCCGCACACAGGCTGCTAGTTTGGTTTATATCAGCGTGTTTGTAATATGTGGGGGCCCGCCATAATAATTATAAAAAAAATTCAACAAGGACAGCTGGTGGCAAGTCAGATAAGCCAGAGCTGAGCAAATGGCGTTTTGCAACAAGTGAACTTTTTTCTTCGGCATCTGTTGTCAACATTTCTGTGTTAACAACCACGTTGTTGATAAACATGTTCACACATCTTGCACGGGGGCGTTATAAGAACTTTTCATATCTAGAATTACTCTTAGATCATAATAATACACAGAGGAAGCCAGAAATCACAAAATTCTTTTTTAGAACGCAGATGAATTGCCAGTTATAAGAAAGGGAATTACATTGTCATTAAGGGATTTTCAAAGTTGCATAACCTTACTAACACTAGTCAAACCTTCAGGAAAACATTCTAAATGATATTTTACCTCAAATGTGTTGTTGCTTAAAGTGAAAAAAAAAAAGTTTTTATTTCTTATCATCAGAGGCTCAATGATTCAATGGTCTTATCTAATTATTCATTTTTATGTTATTGTGTTTTTCGTGCAGCACAGCCTCCTTCTGAGATACAAAAACTAAAAGATTCAGATGTAAGACCACCAAGGTGGCGAAAGTTGTTGGGTTTGGTACTGTTTCTGTAAACGCCTGCTAAATTTACAACATTCGCACGGAGGCCCATCGGGAATAAAAGAAAAAAAAAATATTAAAAATATTAAATCGTGCGCACGACTTAAAATTTTATATATTTTTTTCCCTTTGTCCCTAACGGGGCCCCATACATTCCCTTTGACATATTGCCAATAAACAAATGAACATAAAGTACTATAGATGTCCAAGGCTCACTTTACACATAAATGTACTACCAAGTCTCAGTAAAGTCTAGATGTTATATAAATTACATTCAGGAAAGGCTAACTATGAAAATTTCCGCCTTCTGGCTTAAATTTCTGCTGCTTTTATGCAGTTCCGTTGCAATTATTTTCGCACCTCTTACTCCTGATGATAATCAGAAGATCAACAGTTTTGTTGAGAAGGTGATGGATTGTTAAAGATTAATCGGGCTGTCGCTGAGCCAAGTACGGAATGATACTACCGTCCTCTCTAAAGGTTACGGACTGGCAATCATTGACACCTAGACCCCGGTTACGGAAGACACTGACTATATATATATATATATATATATATATATATATATATATATATATATATATATATATGTAGTTTGCAATCGCCGAGCCATACCCCCAGCCCCACTCAACACCTTGGCGATAATGGAGAATTGGGCTAAAGAGTGCACGATCTCGGGAATTAGGTCAAGGTTGAAAATAAATAAAAGTTGAAAATCTGTTATCAACGACATATTTTACCAATGGCTAATAATACTGTCCAAATAGCTATTATTGTGACAGTGGCTTAAATGATCCTAATTGCATATATTTTCTAAAAATGGTCTTTTTTTTAAATCAGCTATTAATTAGATCTAGGGCAAACAGGGGCAGAATTAAGAGGGAGAGAATCGATGGTTTTGCGTGGGGATCTCAAAAGTCGACTACACCAAATGTTGACCAAAATATTAATGTAGATATGAATCTACCAACCCCAGCTATAAGCCTTCCATCTCTGTAAGCCTCCCTCTCTTTCTTTCCTCTGCCATTTTTGTTTGAGCTATATCTCCCATCGCTACAGGTCCCCCTCCCTTTTTTCCTCTGCCATTTCATTTTGCGCTAAATCTCCCATCTCTATAAGCCCCCTCCCTTTCTTTCCTCTGCCATTTCTGTTTGCGCTAGATCTTTGATATGGCTGATTTTCTAAAGCTGAATTTAAGCATAATATTTGTCCTTAATATTTATTTTTATGTGGGCCTTAAGTTCGTCCACAACTAAACTGATCCAAATGATCGCTCTGCGACGGCTAACTAAGGCTGGATCCAAATACCGATATATCTATACATATCGATACGGCATATCGATATGATTACCGGTATGCCGTGCATGCGGAATCATCATAACGATCAATTATAAAAATGCTCACAAAAATAAATAGAAGTCATACAGCCTTAAAATAAACTATAATTTGAGTTATTAATGAAGCTTAACGTGTTTTTTACTTCATATATTGACATCTTAAGACTTAAATAAGAGTACGAGTACGTTTTGCTATATGATTGACAGGATGAGGGAGGTGTATGTACAGTTCTAAATGCCTTCATGACAAACGGTGTGTGTGACCGATGACAGACCAGTATTACGACCTTTTTGTAAAGCATCTTATAAATTTACATATTATAATATCATTATGATTACAATAGCATATAATATTATAATGATGCTCGACGAAAGGTGTCAGATTATTTTAGTTTTATTCTGACCATCCAGAACATGTCATCTAAATCCATTTAGAACATTTATGTGTACAGCGGCTGATACACAAACCAATTACGCTGAAAAACATACCTCGCTTAAAAGCGGACGTATAATAGAAAAAAAGCCCTGCATAAATATTGTTTATATAACCCATTATCACGCCCTTCGTACCTTATCTAAGCAAAATACAAGTTAAAAAATGTACAAGTTGAAACAAAGGATGGATCTATCTGTTCTTATTGGACAACTATAGACCAACAGAAATATATCCTTCAGAGTAGAGCAGATTAAACGCGATCACATCTCAACCTTGCCATGGTGCCATTCACAGGAAAGATGCCAGGGTTCTTTCGAATAGCTTTTTTGACGGTTCGTTATCTTCTAATACAATGGCTACAGCATGAAAGCCATGTTCCTCACATCTCCTGGCCAATTCAAAGATTACTGCCCTTGCAAGACCTTGGCGTCGGTAATCTGGCAACGTATACAGGTTACACATGAGACCCCATGGCATCATGACTGCCCATGATACACAGAATCCTGTGACGTCACGGATACATGCGTTGGGCAGACGCCCCACTTGGTGCCGAAACTGATCCAGCGATGGCTTCCCCTTAACAGGCCAGTAGTTGTGTATAATTTCTATTTCTTCAGGCTCTAATGTTCCAAAGCTGTATTTACTTGAAATTCTCAACAGTGAAGCTACAACATCTTCTTTTACCTCTTTGATATCCATGCAGTAGGCAGTGAAATATCCAGCGTCTATGGTGAACGTTCCTCCAAGAATATCATCGAATACTGGCAACAAATTTTCCATCATAAAAAATTTGATAAAATTGCCATGAATGATATTTTGATTTCTTTTTACAGCTTGAAGCAGTTTTTCTTCTGACTTTGCATAAACCATGATTCTACTGTACTCATCAGTTTGTGCAGCGGTTTTGCTTTCGTAAAACAAAAATACACACGACCAATCCGGCCAGACATCAACGGTTACATGCGCGTCGTCAGTGACTACACAAGACGTCAGCATATGTAATGCCTGACTAAATATAAACGATCCGGAATCCTTGGGTAGTTTCTCTAAGGAATTCAGCAACTGGGCCCAAGAATCATGGCAGGCAAGCACGATCGCCATCATGATAAATGTGCTTTGGACGCTCGAGATTTTGCGTTAAATAGCGCAGTTTTTTTGACTGAAATTAATGTTCCCGTATTTTCCAGTGATGAACAGCACAATATGTTAATGATGGGACCAGCTGATGGTATTCACCTGCAAATGGATCTAGTAAATTAATATGGTAACACTTGGTTTGACTTATCAATTATTTTACATATTTCCCGGACAAGACAATTTAATGTAAACTTTTTAATGTTCCAGTTTTGATTCGTGGAACCTATCAGTTAATTAAAAACCCAGGAATAGTCCTGCATTATGATAATTTGATATTCTGTTTACAGACCGACAAAGTTATATACAGGCGAACTGAATACCTGTTAAAAATATTCAGACATGAGGTTGCATCAAATTCAGTCCAACCCCCATTCAGGAAAATAAGGATATAACCTGGCCTGAAGTTCGTGAAATTTTAAGTAAATATTTTACGTTCGGAATCAAATAAACCTGAAGATGTTTTTTTGCATCCTGAACAGTACCTTCAGTTTATATTCAACGTTTGTGAGATGATTCCTAGGGGTAGGTTGGAGCAACTATTTTGGCAGTTAATAATTTTACTGAAATATCATATATATATATGAAGTTATTTTGTCTAAACAATCGCATTAAAGTGCTCAACATAATTGGAGCATATTAGAAACATATTAATCACGTTACTTGCATATTCATTTACTTCTCTTGAGTTTCACGCACGCAGGAGACATAGAGAACTGGGTAAATATGGACCCGGTAAGTAAAAGACGACATAGGTTTGCACTTAAGTAGATAATAATATAAATAGTAAGTCCAGTTATCCTTTGCACGTTGTTTTTGATTGAGATAATTGCCTATATTTTTAATAACTAGCTATCTTTACTAGGTATGTCAATCTGCATTTTTCAATTTCGGCTAGTGAGATAAGTCAGTCTTTTAATATTATCTATTTTAATATATGTAGCAGAAGCCCTCTTGTATCGTGCTATTTAAACCATTTTTTTTTCAATACACAGCAACCTTGTGGAAGGACCCCTCCTATATGTCTTGAAGAGCAGGTGGAAAACCCGTCATCTCAGCTGTTCCCAGGCCAAGCGGGATGTCCTGCAGGCCAGGTATCGATTCTATTATGTACATTTTCCTCTAAGCATGATCTTGAATAATATAAAAAATGTGTCTTAAATTTGTTGGCCCGGCATCATTATTGATGCACAAGTAGTTATAGACAAGGCGGTTTGCAGAAGCACACACGCAGTAGTTTAGTTTTAAAGGGTATTGACTGGATTAATATTGGATTATCTAGTAGCGACATTTTTTTATTATTTATAAGTGTTAACATATAAATGTATAAATAAACCCGCTTCGTCCCACTTAAGTGACAGGTTCATTTTGATAAAACACAACTCTTCGTAACAAACCACATAAAATAAATCAAGAAATGAATAAATGTTATAATAAATAAGTGTATTCAAGTAAAATGGCACTTATATCCAAGTTTTCCTTTTGTAAACGTACCAACTGTAGGCCTCCTGAACAGTGTGACTTAATAACAGTATTTAGTTTGTTTTCTGTATCTCGTGAAGCTCAGATATTTATCGGTTGTCTAGAGCAGTATAGTGGCGACACCTCTTAATAACGCTGGCCAAATGCAACATTAAAGAATGCCACCATGTATATTTGAAAGATAGGGAATTCAATTCCTTAAAAAATCAATTGCAAGTTCTTAATTTAATAAGTTACAAGCTCATTTTAATATTTTAATTAATATAACAGCTGAATTGTCACGAAACTCGATTTGCCTTCTACCTTAGATACCTTAAGCAGTTGTAACTGAAGTGACATGAGCTACCTATTCTCCAGCTTAACACCACTTTAAGTTGATAACCATCCTCGTCCTAACATCATTGCTCAACATCATTGCTCTAGCAGCTGTACGCTATCAAATACCTTCCTTCACCAAGCCGCTCTGCCGGCTATTTTATGAATAATTAACAAGGCAGTTGGACTAATGGCGTACTTTTGCTTCACCGGGCTTTAGGGAAGCGACTTTTTGTTTCAGATGGAACATAAAGGCACCGAGAATCTGACCAATCAAATAAAGCCTGATAAGCCAACCCCTTTTCTGGTGCACGTGTTCTTGCGCAGAGGGCGTTTGAATAGTGTATTGTTTACACGTGGTTCATTGGCAGACCGCGTGGAGACTTGTTCATAACTCATCCAATAGAAGTCTGTGCGACTCGATGAAGCAATATATATCATAGCGTTCAGCGGGAAGATTCTTGCCCGTAGGACGATCATGTCAGACCTCAGCAGACAAGTTATATGTTTAAAATAAAGAATTGTATGCTTAAGCTCAGAATAGAGTTTGTTTGTCATGAAGGAACAACATATAAAATTCCAAAGCAAAAGAAAACAAAACTTACTTAATTCTAATTTCAATGAATTAAAAATATAAACGATGAGCAGTTTATCTTAAGCGGACGTAACCGCCTCCGTTTATACTGGCCTAACTACAAGTAGTATGTGAATATTCTGAATTCCATACGGAATGGCTATCCTGTCGTTAATATACAACCAGGCTCACGGGTCTAGAGTGCATAACACTAAGGAACCCCCCAGACTGGACTCACGACCTCCTGACTTTGAGCTTTGTGCTATATCCCTATACCACTGTATATCCGTTTTTTATATATATTTAATTTCGATTTTAAAAGTGTCTGCCATGTTTAAGCGACATTTCTAGCGGATGCATTTTACCCTATTTCGTCGCTGCTTTATTAAATTAAAGGAAAAGCCTTCCGTTTACACTTCTCACGCGCATGCCTGTCAAATATCACTTATTCCATTATGTCCTTCAAACGAAACAATCCTGTTTCTGTAAATTTCCTCGGAACAATTTTCAAACGACATATTTTATTGGTGTTCATTAACCTTGGTTGTTTTAGAAGCCACAGTGCATTGTGGGAAAAGGGTTTCATACCCACAATCAATAACCAGCAGATCTGCACTCTTTTGAAAACAGTTCTGTGCAGTGTGGGGGATAAAATGAATTTATAAATATGGGTTGATATATTCTTAAGATAGGGATGTTGCCTTAAAACTGATGCATGTGAGTACGTTTAAAAGTTGTTTTCTCATTTCAGAACATAAGAGCAAACGTACAGCAGGGCTTCCGGTGTCGCAGTGCAGATCAGCCTGGGAACTGTAAATGCCATGAATATTCCATCAGAGTCAAATGCCCATGGGTGGCATAGTTATTTTTTTCTCGCAATGTAGGGAAAAATAGTGGCTCACACGTAGAAACATGGGTTGATTATTAGTTAATCTTTAAGGGGTACTTGCGGAACGGTTGCTTCTTATATTTATATATATATATATATATATATATATATATATATATATATATATATATATATATATATATACTGTGCGGCATCCTTCCAGCTTAGGTTTGGTATATTTGTTTGTCGAACTCTTATTTTATTGATAGGTTCTTCGACCTTTGAACTTCGTAATTTACCATACACATTTTTAAAACCAATCGTCTCTATATTTTTATTACTGGTCCCTATAGGTATCTCCATTTCATCCTTACAGATATATTTATTTTCTTATACTTGTTTATCTCTTTTAATCAAATCTTTCCAATCATAAGGCATCGCATCCTACAAGCCTCTTAATAAATATAACATATATTGTACTTTTACAACTGGGATCTATTATTTGTGAGATTGGCTTTTTAGAAGCATCCTCTTGAAGTATATGGTAGACATATTTTATTCATAAAGTATGGAGATATTTGTAGTATACAGATTTGCCTCCCATTATAATATATTAATTATTCCAAAGTTTTTGACGAAATGCCATTTGCTTGGTGTTTGGCTCACCTGAAACATATGAGCATCATGCCTTTAAACATTGATAATAGAGTTTTGGCAGTTTTATAGATAGGCAGTCAATGTTTCAGCTAGCTTTAATTCAGGTAAGTCAACCGTAATGCCGTTATATAAAAATTAGGTATTACTGTACATTTTGCTTTCGCTATTTTTTCATTCTTATTATCCACATTATCCTCCGACTTTCTATAATTGTTTCCATGTCTGGCTAAACAATACCACCTTCTTCTGGTCCAATTCTTCATATTTTATTTTTGGCTACCTTCCGTTCCAAATGAAATCAGTCGTACAACTCTATATTTTCTTTATAAAACTTTTCGGTGGATGAAGTATATTTAAAACATAAATCAACTTTAATATGCCTAACGTTGTCAATATCGTATTCTTGTCATATATTGTAAGAGCTCTCTGTCTCCATATATTTAGAAGAATATTTAACTTATCATACTTGTGTTTAAAATTTAGATCATTGGAAAGTTATTCATTGTAGGTGTACCATATTCCTGAAATCTTTATAGCTTCTTTTTATAAACTGACCCATTTAATATTTTGGCTAAGTGCTCAGTTTGTTTTTTCTTACCAAACCATGCCGCTTCACAGTTATTGTAATTTATCTCCAGAAACGGAACTTTTGCAAATCTGTCTAAAATTAATCTGACTTCTTTCATTGAGCTTTCATCCTTAAGAAAAAATGTATCGTCTGCGCATATGCATTGTTTTAATTCTATTCCATTGATATAAATACCTTTGACACTGCCTGACTGACGAACCATTATTGCAAGATTCTATCACCATCAAAAAAGGTAGGGTGCTAATGGATCTCCTTGACGTGTGCCCCTCTCTAATTGAAAATAACCTGTAGTGTAGCCGTTGTTTATGACACAGCTCTCTAAATCATTATGTGAAACTGAAGCCTGGTATCTCTCAGCTGTCATGAAGAGTTGGCAAGACTGAGTTTGTCGCTCTTCATGTTCATGTGATATTATTATATTATTGTACATGTACTTCGAAAGATCAGGTGATCAACTTGAAAAACCCAGATTGTCTTAATGAGAAATTGTTCATGGTGTTCAATTCCATTACTCGAAAACCAAAAGGTCTCGCTACGAAAATAAGTGCCTGAATGTTAAATTTGAAATTTCATCTCAAATGACCGGACGGTCGAGTATACGGATACAGGACGATAGATAAAAATGGACTACTATGTAATATATATTGAAATATAAATACGTACTTTTCAGTATGACAATATAATATATATAAACTAATGATTTATAAAGTGAGCATTATAAAATACAATATAGCAAAACACTGACCGGCCTACATATACAAACTTTTTTTTTGTTTAATGAATAAGATATCATGTGTAACTGAAGCTTTTTTCCTTTATATATATATTCCATATTTAGATGTTTGCAATCGGGAAGCGACCCATATGAAGGAATTTTCATCAAATATCTTTTACCGAGGGATAAGACCAAAGAAACAGTACACGATATGTTGGAAATATCATATACATGTAAACATATTTTTTCCAGAAAGTTAGGGGATATATATATATATATATATATATATATATATATATATATAAACGCATGGTTTTTGTAAATAAACAAATGTGTATTACCTGAAAGATTTTATCCTGTGTCAACAATTATTTGTATATCTGAGGTAAAACACCTGTGTACGTCGAGTCATATCAGTAAAAGGGGGCCTACAACCCCAACCCCCTCCCCCCAACACCACTCATCCCCCTATCAAACCAGTTTCATAGTCCAGAATCAATATAACAGTTTTACTACAGTGGACCCTAATTTTAATATATATATATATATATATATATATATATATATATATATATATATATAATAATAATAACCCCAGTTATACGGCCTGTATTCACACTATCATATTTGCTAACAAAAAAAACAACTTCGTTTAACAAGATAAGAAGTGCCTAAACTACCTGCTAAAACGTGGTAAGCCTGCTAACGACCATCACTGTTAACACAAAAAAACTCCGTCGAACAAGATTAGAAGTGCCTACACGACCATCACTACTGACTCAACCAGTCCGGCTCCGCCTATGTTTTTAGTCCTTAAATCCCTCAATTGGATTAAATGGGCCCAATCACCTATCTGACCTTTCATAAACTTAGGGTAATCCCTAGGAGCTTTTATAAAAAAAGCCGCACACAGGCTGCTAGTTTGGTTTATATCAGCGTGTTTGTAATATGTGGGGGCCCGCCATAATAATTATAAAAAAAAATTCAACAAGGACAGCTGGTGGCAAGTCAGATAAGCCAGAGCTGAGCAAATGGCGTTTTGCAACAAGTGAACTTTTTTCTTCGCCATCTTTTGTCAACATTTCTGTGTTAACAACCACGTTGTTGATAAACATGTTCACACATCTTGCACGGGGGCGTTATAAGAACTTTTCATATCTAGAATTACTCTTAGATCATAATAATACACAGAGGAAGCCAGAAATCACAAAATTCTTTTTTAGAACGCAGATGAATTGCCAGTTATAAGAAAGGGAATTACATTGTCATTAAGGGATTTTCAAAGTTACATAACCTTACTAACAATAGTCAAACCTTCAGGAAAACATTCTACATGATATTTTACCTCAAATATGTTGTTGCTTAAAGTGAAAAAAAAAAGTTTTTATTTCTTATCATCAGAGGTTCAATGATTCAATGGTCTTATCTAATTATTTATTTTTATGTTATTGTGTTTTTCGTGCAGCACAGCCTCCTTCTGAGCTACAAAAACTAAAAGATTCAGATGTAAGACCACCAAGGTGGCGCAAGTTGTTGGGTTTGGTACTGTTTCTGTAAACGCATGGTAAATTTACAACATTCGCACGGAGGCCCATCGGGAATAAGAGAAAAAAAATATTAAAAATATTAAATCGTGCGCACGACTTAAAATTTTATATATATTTTTCCCTTTGTCCCTAACGGGGCCCCATACATTCCCTTTGACATATTGCCAATAAACAAATGAACATAAAGTACTATAGATGTCCAAGGCTCACTTTACACATAAATGTACTACCAAGTCTCAGTAAAGTCTAGATGTTATATAAATTACATTCAGGAAAGGCTAACTATGAAAATTTCCGCCTTCTGGCTTGAATTCCTGGTGCTTTTATGCAATTCCGTTGCAATTATTTTCGCACCTCTTACTCCGGATGATAATCAGAAGATCAACAGTTTTGTTGAGAACGTGATGGATTGTTAAGGATTAATCGGGCTGTCGCTGAGCCAAGTACGGAATGATACTACCGTCCTCACTAAAGGTTACGGACTGGCAATCATTGACACCTAGACCCCGGTTACGGAAGAGACTGACTATATATATATATATATATATATATATATATATATATATATATATATATATATATTTATGTAGTTTGCAAACGCCGAGCCATACCCCCAGCCCCACTCAACAACTTGGCGATAATGAAGAATTGGGCTACAGAGTGCACGATCTCGGGAATTAGGTCAAGGTTGAAAATAAATAAAAGTTGAAAATCTGTTATCAACGACTTAAATTTTACAATTGGCTAATAATACTGTCCAAATAGCTAATATTGTCCTAGTGGCTTATATTATCCTAATCGCATATATTTTCTAAAAATGGTCTTTTTTTAAATCAGCTATAAATTAGATCTAGGGCAAACAGGGGCAGAATTAAGAGGGAGAGAATCGATGGTTTTGCGTGGGGATCCCAAAAGTCCACTACACCAAATGTTGACCAAAATATTAATGTAGATATGAATCTAGCAACCCCAGCTATAAGCCTTCCATCTCTATTAGCCTCCCTCTCTTTCTTTCCTCTGCCATTTTTGTTTGGGCTATATCTCCCATCACTACAAGTCCCCCTCCCTTTTTCCTCTGCCATTTCATTTTGCGCTAAATCTCCCATCTCTATAAGTCCCTCCCTTTCTTTCCTCTGCCATTTCTGTTTGCGCTAGATCTTTGATATGGCTGATTTTCTAAAGCTGAATATAAGCATAATATTTTTCCTTAATATTTATTTTTATGTGGGCCTTAAGTTCGTCCACAACTAAACTGATCCAAATGATCGCTCTGCGATGGCTAACTAAGGCTGGATCAAAATACCGATATATCTATACATATCGATACGGCATATCGATATGATTACCGGTATGCCGTGCATGCGGAATCATCATAACGATCAATTAAAAAAATGCTCACAAAAATAAATAGAAGTCATACAGCCTTAAAATAAACTATAATTTGAGTTATTAATGAAGCTTAACGTGTTTTTTACCTCATATATTGACATTTTAAGACTTAAATAAGAGTACGTTTTGCTATATGATTGACAGGATGAGGGAGGTGTATGTACAGTTCTAAATGCCTTCATGACAAACGGTGTGTGTGACCGATGACACACCAGTATTACGACCTTTTTGTAAAGCATCTTATAAATTTACATATTATAATATCATTATGATTACAATAGCATATAATATTATAATGATGCTCGACGAAAGGTGTCAGATTATTTTAGTTTTATTCTGACCATCCAGAGCATGTCATCTAAATCCATTTAGAACATTTATGTGTACAGCGGCTGATACACAAACCAATTACGCTGAAAAACATACCTCGCTTAAAAGCGGACGTATAATAGAAAAAAAGCCCTGCATAAATATTGTTTATATAACCCATTATCACGCCCTTCGTACCTTATCTAAGCAAAATACAAGTTAAAAAATGTACAAGTTGAAACTAAGGATGGATCTATCTGTTCTTATTGGACAACTATAGACCAACAGAAATATATCCTTCAGAGTAGAGCAGATTAATCGCGATCACATCTCAACCTTGCCATGGTGCCATTCAGAGGAAAAATGCCAGGGGTGCTTTCAAATAGCTTTTTTGACGGTTCGTTATCTTCTAATACAATGGCTACAGCATGAAAGCCATGTTCCTCACATCTCCTGGCCAATTCAAAGATTACTGCCCTTGCAAGACCTTGGCGTCGGTAATCTGGCAACGTATACAGGTTACACATGAGACCCCATGGCATCATGACTGCCCATGATACACAGAATCCTGTGACGTCACGGATACATGCGTTCGGCAAACGCCCCACTTGGTGCCGAAACTGATCCAGCGATGGCTTCCCCTTAACAGGCCAGTAGTTGTGTATATTTTCTATTTCTTCAGGCTCTAATGTTCCAAAGCTGTATTTACTTGAAATTCTCAACAGTGAAGCTACAACATCTTCTTTTACCTCTTTGATATCCATGCAATAGGCAATGAAATATCCAGCGTCTATGGTGAACGTTCCTCCAAGAATATCATCGAATACTGGCAACAAATTGTCCATCATAAAAAATTTAATAAAATTGCCATGAATGATATTTTGATTGCTTTTTACAGCTTGAAGCAGTTTTTCTTCTGACTTTGCATAAACCATGATTCTACTGTACTCATCAGTTTGTGCAGCGGTTTTGCTTTCGTAAAACAAAAATACACACGACCAATCAGGCCAGACATCAACGGTTACATGCGCGTCGTCAGTGACTACACAAGACGTCAGCATATGTAATGCCTGACTAATTATAAACGATACGGAATCCTTGGGTAGTTTCTCTAAGGAATTCAGCAACTGGGCCAAAGAATCTTGGCAGGCAAGCACGATCGCCATCATGATAAATGTGCTTTGGACGCTCGAGGTTTTTGCGTTAAATAGCGCTCTGTTTTTTTTTACTGAAATTAATGTTCCCGTATTTTCCAGTGATGAACAGCACAATATGTTAATGAACGGACCAGCTGATGGCATTCACCTGCAAATGGATCTAGTAAATTAATATGGTAACACTTGGTTTGACTAATCAATTTTTTTACATATTTCCCTGACAAAACAATTTAATGTAGACTTTTAAATGTTCCAGTTTTGATTCGTGGAACGTATCAGTTAATGAACCAGTTAATTAAAAACCCAGGAATAGTCCTGCATTATGATAATTTGATATTCTGTTTACAGACCGACAAAGTTATATACAAGCGAACTGAATACCTGTTAAAAATATTCAGACATAAGGTTGCATCAAATTCAGTTCAACCCCCATTCAGGAAATATAAGGATATAACCAGGCCTGAAGTTCGTGAAATTTTAAGTAAATATTTTACGTCAGGAATCAAATAAACCTGAAGATGTTTTTTTTTTGCATCCTGAATAGTACCTTCAGTTTATATTCAACGTTTATGGGATTATTCCTAGGGGTAGGTTGGAGCAACTGTTTTGGCAGTTAATAATTTTACTGAAATATCATATATATATATATATATATATATATATATATATGTGAAGTTATTTTGTCTAAGCATTAGCATTAAAGTGCTCAACATAATTGGAGCATAATAGATACATATTAATCACGTTACTTGCATATTCAGTTACTTCTCTTGAGTTTCACGCACGCAGTAGGTGTTAATCCTTCGTCGATCTTCCGGCAACTGAGTGTCAGCGGGTTATATATATATATATATATATATGTAGCCCGTAAAGAGCTTTACAACATACACTAAAAATGGTGGCGCCACCTGCAACCATGTTCGCACAGTGTCCACCTGTTCGTCTGCCTTGGGTTAAAATCACTCATATGGTTTGACTAATTCACCTGAAATTCGGCATGCGTATACATCCCTGACAGCTCTCTTGATTTTATGACAGGTGGCGCCACCTACATTCTAGTTTATGCAAGACATCCAAGCTCATATCTCGGTAACCGTTTGACCGATTGGGCCAAAGTTTTGCATGTGTATAGTTCTCACATAGCTCTTTATCATACGCAAAACTGGTGGCGCCACCTGCAACCATTTTTGCACAGCGTCCGTCTGTTTGTCTGCCACAGGCTAAAATCACTCATATACATGTAGTGGTTTGAATTATCTGCCTTAAATTTTGCATATGTATACAACTTGGACGGCTTTCTGGATTTTGTGGTAGGTGTCGCAACCTACATACACAATTTGGCTGCAGACATCCATGCTAATATGCAACACTTCACTCTATTTCCCCTTTCCACTCAATCCGTGCCTCACTTCACCCATTTCTCTCTGATTTAGGCGGATACAAGTAGTCGTTAAAGACTACCTGTATTCTAGTTAATATAACTAGTTATACAATCCATGTAAAAAATAAACAAGTTTATATCAGCTTTTCATCTGCGTCTTTCACGTTTTTCTCATATAACAAAGCCGAAGATAAAACCATAAGAATTGATCATAGGTCAGAATAAGTAACCATACCCATAATCTGAAATCCATTTTACGTTCAGGTTGTTCATTGGTGCTCACCCTGTGCAGTAAACACGAACATGCCGTCCATTCTCTCACCGGTCATCACAAATGTGCTCGTCTAATCTATCGGCATGGGCCCGGTAAACCCACATCTGTTTGCAAATAATATTATCAGTCAATCTCTTATTCTGTAATGTTGATCTATTTTGGCCATAACCTTTTATCTTTAGTTTACACAAGCCATTCACGTGAATCCTCATTTTCCAGATTTTCGCTGATCTCCAAGATAGCTGTAGCCGTGACAACCCGACTCGGTAGGCAATTGGATGATTGGGCTGGTAAGCCTACTTGAGTCGTGATACAAGTAATATAGAGGAATGTATCGCAGTGGTCTTGCATCAGATTGCATTCATATATTGTGGTAAACGGCCCCTTATCTCAATATTATGCTAAGCATGATAAATTAACATAATAGTATACATGTGAACTCACCAACCAAACTGAAACACCGTCTCCATGGACACGGGTCATTTCCTGTGTCGCCTGCGAGCTGCCAGCGTCCTGTAACCCGTGCGAGCTTGTAAATTCAACAAACATGCCAAGGGGTTTACCAATGTGCTGGTTAAAACAGAACTTTTCTGGCTCATGTTTGATATTATTAGAAAGTACACAAAAATGCTAACGATTGGTCTGGTTTACGTTGATTGACAGTATACCAATAGGCCATGAAGCGTTGTCAGAAATAACAAAAATATTTGCATCTTTATAAGGCCTTATAATGCGTCCCTCAGACTTAGATGTTCAGGCACTCTGGCGCCAGTAATCTGGTCGTAAAGCCAGTGGGTCCAAATGACGCCAAGTCATTCTGTATTAAACGTATTGTCAATGAACGAAAATTTTTTAAGTAAATGGTTACATTTTATTTGTCCCTGTTATTTGGTATGTTTTATAATCAGTTAATCTCCCTGCCAGTTTTTTCCATAGTTAACAACCGATGTTTAAATATATTTATTATATTATTTTGTCAAATATGCTATTGTACAATGTGTTAGTACAAAGGTTTAGTGGTTTAGTAACTGTGGTTGAAATAGTTTTTAGTATTAGTATTTCATAAATATAAACATTGTAAGATCATCATGAGAGCGGAGGGGAATGGATTAAGAAGTGAGTGTTTTTATAACAAATAATTGTAATTTATTTTTAAAATAATCCTAACATTACAATACTCTAAATCAATACAATTACACAGTATAACAACAGTACAACAGCAAATCAATACAATTACACAGTATAATAAATAAAGTGTACAGTACCTGGATACCACCACTGGCACAACTCAATAGGTCCTTTAAAGCATATAATCCAGATGAACAGTTCACATAAATCTTCTCCGAAAATAATAGTCTAATTCAATCACAAAATCAATTTGGTGTAATCCAAAAGTGAAGTTCTGGTAGTGATCCCAAAGGCAAACTGGAGACTTTATAAAATCCGTTACAAATATCAAGAAGACCTATAACTGCTACAATTATTGGAAAGATCCACAAACTGACTCACACTCTTCCGTGTACGCTGAAATATTTCTCTCTCCCCTCTCGGCTCTAAAACACAGGCCCTATTTGTAACTTTTCATCCGAAAATTCCAGAAACTTCTGTTTCATGAACAATCCCAAAGAACCCAACAATACATAATACACACGCCTAAAGAATATTACAAGACACGCGCTCAGCCCTAAAAGTTCCAGATCAGCATGAGCGCTGTGTTTCTACACGTCAGACCCCACTGGTGGTGCGGCCCGGCTCGCGCATCCCCCATGGCAACGGACAATGCTAGCGCTACAGAGACACATACAAGACTGATGCACACATTAAAAGAGGCACCTGAAACATTGTATATTGAATTTCGGATTTGTAACTACAAAATGTGCCTAGTTTATGAATAAAGGACAATCACTATAGCTCAGTTGACTTACAGACTCAAATAAAGAAAAAAAGAGATGAATTGTGTTTGACACTCTGTTGCCAAGGTAATATCTAGACGTTTCCTGTCACTCTGAATGCTTGGGGTCCTTGAAAAACAGTAAGACAGTAAAAGAATAATAGAAAGTGCAGTAATCTTAAGACAACGGTAATCTCTAGTTACTTTGTGTATTATTGATGCAATGCTACTTAACTGAAAGGTTCGCACGAGGTTAACACTATGTATGGCAAATTAAAAATCAGGAAAGCTATAGGGGGGGGGGGGGGGCACATATCCCCTGTGCCCCCCCCCCCCCCCGATTAGCCTTTGCTATTGCAGTGTAGTTTGCCGAATGACTGGCGTCATGTCTGGAAGTAGGCCCTATCAGTACACAAAAAATGTCGACTTCGCCGATTTTTGTCGACTTTGCCTTATGTTATAGCGATAGGTTTCCCTTCTGACTTAAAGGAGTATGCAGGAATGTAAGAAGTAAGAATAGCAGAGTTTGTCATATCGAAAAAAGCACCTCAAATCGCAATGACGAAATATTTTCGTCTTTTCAGTTAAAATATATTGATACAGTAAACTGTGTTTGTGTACAATAATCGGGGTTCGTGTATTAAGGGCTAACCTTGACCAAGTGGCTGTCCTTGAACACTCTTTTATTTTAACCCGTGCATATTATGTGCTACACAAGACTATGGAATGAGACATATAAAAGTAATATACACTTTTAACCTCCAAATGTGCATCTGCGCATTTTCTCACGACTCTGGATCTACTTAAGATAAGACAAATTTCCCTTGAAGTAACACACATTCATTCTAACAGCGACGGTCAAAACGAACTTCCGAAATGGCACGGATTGTCATATTGGTTTTGTTATCCTGTGGCTTGGCTGCAGTTTATTCTACACCGCTAACCCTTGAGGAAATCCAAAAGATTGACAACTTTGTGCAGGGTGTCATGGAATGTTATGACTTCATCGGGCTGGCAGTCACCGGTGTCCGCAACGGTACAACTGTCCTCGCTAAAGGCTATGGACTGGCAAACATTGACACCCAGGCCCCGGTGACGGAGAATACTGCGTTTAATATAGGATCTGTCACCAAGCAGTTTACAGGAACTCTGCTGGGTGTCTTACTGAGACAGCATGAAAAGTGAGTACACGTTAACTTTATAGTTTTGTCAGCTCTCATACTGCCTCCTCTTGTCGTACTACAGTTTGAGTGTTTGGCGTGGTCCAAATAAGCGTATTTCCGCATCCGACACTCGTCCCCTTTCCATCAAACTCGTCTGGCCGTTGATTGTCCTTGGATACTGTCAGCTCGCATCGCCGCGCCCTTATCGAATCCTGGCAGATTTATATCTCCCAGTTTCCATTTTGCGTACACAGTAAACCCGATTATTACATGTTGCAAGTGACTCATGCAGTTGTCCTTCTCTAAAGACTATTATACAATCTGACCATAGGCGGACACCTCTGTATCACGGCCACCTATCTTGAATAGGGCTTCTCTTAATAAACACGATGTTACAATTGGCTGGTAAGTCAACCTTAGCACCCCGTTTTCGCCAGAATAGATTGAAATTAATGACAAAAGTTGCATCTACTCTTTCTGTACGTGTTTGCATGTATGAGTATCGTACGAGTATACCACTATGTACGAACGACTGTACGAATCGAGTACAAGCTTGTAGGAGTTCAGTAGGACTAAGTGGATGACCGAATTTCCTAAGTTTATGGCTTCCAGGTGTCTCTTGCTAACGTGGAAACACTTCGTCTTGCCGTTGAAGGAACAACCGCCTCCTTCAGCTAGATTATAATTGAGGAGTTTCGGTGCTCTCTCTTTTCATGCTGTCTCAGAAAGATAAGAGCGATGCTTCTCATAAAGGCTTTACTCAGCATATCTCGGCTACAAAAACATTGGACGAGCCATTTTAAAATCTAATATGTGCAATTATCACTCTCTGTTTATTTCATCCTGATAACATAATATGTAAGGCATAGCTGCCAATATTTATTGAGACTTTGTGTGTTCAGGTGTCATAATTTAGAGATCCCTAAGATGAGTTGCCGGGCACTTACATGACTGTAATTGCTTATCCCGGATAAGATGGCAACTCTTTTCAGTATAATTGCACCTTCATTTACCTTCCGTACCCACCTTACATTAATTGTAGCTTTTGTGAGACTTAAAGTAAAGCCCTGATAGGTAAACTCACTTTGTAGGAATCTTGCTGGGAGACATATGCCATATGTTGAGTGTCAGTTAGAAACTTGGGGCCAAGCAGCGCTCAGCGTGGGGATTACAGCTCCTTTATTGTTGTTTTAACAATGTTCTTTATACTGCAACTAAGAGCCTTACATGTTTATAGCTCACCCTGGACTAGGTCTAGATCTCTACACCATCGTCATCTATCATATAGAGGCCGTTATTACGTTGAAGGGACAATCGTCTTTGTCAGCTAGATTATAATTGAGAAGTTTCCGTGTTCTTACTATTCATGCTGTCCCAGTAAGATAACAGCGATGCTTCTGATCAAGGCTCTACTCAGCATATGTCGGCTACAAAAGCATTGGACGAGCCCATTATTAACTAGCATATAAAAGGTGAAAGTTGCGTACAATAATACCTTTAAGACATCTTTGAGTCTGAGTCTGTTTGTTAGAAATTTATGGGAATCTGATTTATATTAAAGACAGATTTGTTTTATGTTCATCAACAGATGATATTAATTATTATATTATAACAATTGAGTGCATGTATAATTATATGGATCTTTTACTTCTGATTTTCATTTCTTTTAATTTTCTTTTGTTTCTTTAATTGTGTCTGGATATTGACATTTCATGACTCTGCAATAAACCATTATTATTTTTTTTCTAGTTGAAATAACCTACTACGTATAGCTAGTTGAGCTTTTCACGATCCACCTCCAGTTGCTTGGATATCCTGGGTACTTTAAACATGCTGAAATACAATTAGAGTACGAGTTAGCCGAGTTTCTGGAGTTTTCGGGCCAAACTCGGCACCTTACTCGCCATCGTATGTTCATTACGTTGTTATTGTTAGTTACTAAGGTCCACCCATTTTAAAATTTAATATGTGAAATTATCACTCTCTGTCTATTTCATCCTGATTACATAACATGAAAGGCATAGCTGCCAATATTTATTGGGACTTTGTTTGTTCAGATGTCAGAATTTAGGGATTCCTAAGATGAGTTGCCGGGCACTTACATGACTGTAATTGCTTATCCCTGATTATATGTCAACTCTTTTCAGTACAACTGCACCTTCATTTACCTTCCGTACCCACCTTTCATTAATTGTAGCTTTTGTGAGACTTGAAGTAAAGTCCTGATAGTTAAACTCACTTTGTAGGAATCTTGCTGGGAGACATATGCCATGTGTTGAGAGTCAGTTAGAAACTTTGGGCCAAGCAGCGCTCAGCGTGGGGATTACAGCTCCTTTTGTTGTAGTTTTAATAAAGTTATTTATACTGCAACTAAGAGCCTTACATATTTATAGCTCACCCTGGACCAGTTCTAGATCTCTACACCATCGTCACCTATCATAGAAGCCGTAATTACACGACTCATAAGACATTAATTCTAGGCTGATAGGGCCTTCTACAGACCCGATTTAATAACATTAGGCTACATATGAAAGTACGTGGGATAGAACAAGCCAAAACACAAGTCCCATCCCTGTGGTAACCGTAGACATTTCTTGCTTTTATGTACGCTATGGAATTACGGTATTGTAATATTATGATTAAGCAACAAGAATGAACTTTTTGTATAAATCATTATAAGTTAATATTTGAAATTTTCATCACATTTGTGCACGTTTTCTCAAACAGTGTTGATTGGAACACACCGGTGAGCGCCATCTTGGGACCAGACTTCCACCTAAGTGACGGCTACAGGACAAACGTCACCAATCTACGAGACCTACTCTCACACAAGATGGCCGTCCCACGTCATGACTTCCTGTGGATATTTGACGTTCTGGATAACAGAGAAGATTTATATCGGTATGTATCCTATGATCCTGTAGCCGCACAAATACGTTTTCAGAGTAAATACATTACCTCTCGGCTATCCCTCTGGCCTATTCAGTTTGTTTACATTATTTTTGCAGGAAGGTTTCCCCCAAAAAAACTATGGCACTTTTTCATTTATTTCAACTTGTATTTCGCCATCACGTTTTAAAAACCACCTGACTTCAAGTTTAATATTTAAAAAGATGCGCATTAACAGTGTATGTCGAAGTGTGTCCCTTGGGCAGATCGAGTCGCCCCGGTGGTGATTAACTTTAGGTATCGAACATCACCTTATTAACTCAGGCTTGGAATAATAGGGATGACAAGGTATACGTGCAAAAAAACCGTATTTTAATTTAATGTGGTGCCGATGTGAGTCAGAGAATTTGACAAGATCCTTTGAAATTGAGTCGACATGTCTAACAACTCGGATTTGGACTTGAAGATCCTGACTCGAAAACCCGGACCTTTTATCGGACTCTGAGAAAAAAGGACTCGAAAAATTAGGCGAAGTCAATCTCAATTCCTGCAGGAAAAAAACTCTGTCACATATTACAATGGCTTTCATACATGCACGGACTATCAACAGAATATACGGCCTGCAAGTATAAGGTTATACTGACTGACCTAGCGTTAATTCGGCCTTTCCTGGTGTCAATCATTGAAATTAGTTCAATAACAATGAAATTAAACTGCAAATGAAGTAAACAGTAAATAGAATGTTTAAAATATCATAAATTACACATGATAATCTCAAATTTCCATGCAAAATTTCTTTGAATAAGGATTTTTTTATTGCAATTGGGCTTGTACTCGGCTCCTAAGTGACTCGAACTCAAAGACGGTGGAATTGGACTGTCAGTGATGTTGGACACAGCGCAGACTTGGACTCGAGTCGCACAGCGTGTATCGCATGTTAAAAATTTGGGCTGGATGCACAATGCAATACCATGCTTTCACGGGGCTGATAACAATTATGTGATAAGTGCACATCCTGTTGTTAAAGCCCACAGAACCTTGCCATAAAAAGCAGCGGTTACATGAAAGGATGTCTAGGGCGACTACAGTGTATAACCGCTGAGAGAGGATCTTATAATATGGTCGCTGTGTTTTAGTCGGCTCCGATTTCTGCCCGGTGTTGCTGATATACGAAGCAGGCCGTTCTACAACAACCTCATGTACACATTGGCCGGTAGGGTCGCTGAAGTACTCGAGAACCTCTCCTGGGAGGACTTGACACGACGAGAACTCTTTGGACCACTTGGTATGACGTCATCCACGTTTTTCGACCAGGACGGCGGAGACCAGGACAGGTTCGCGACCCCTTATTTTCGTGCCGGAAACGTCACCTTTCAAATGCCGTTGGACACACTCAGGTAAACACCTTTCATTCTTATTTTTTTTTATTGGTGGAGGTTACCGCCATCATTTGTTATGATCTCTTATCTAACTTTAATCTAAGTATGTACATCCGCAGTCAAGTTTAGTTTTGGACTACGTTACAGGCCGGTAGCACACACTTCCTATCATAATATTTTTGTATCCTGGTGTCACTCTGGCCGGTTGTGTACCTGCGAGTCCTGGGCGTGTAATCATCTCATATGCTGGGTCAAAACCATGGAACCCCCCCCCCCCCCTTACAAGACGAACTCGTTTGTTGAGCACAGCCTTCCCATTAAGCCAGCAGAGCGCTTACCCTGGGTGGGGGTCGACCGTGAAGATCTATCCGCCTCGGCTGAGATTTGAACTCACGACCTCCAAGCATTGGATCCTCTAATGTTCTACCCCTAAGTCACAGACACCGGAACTTTTTTTTTATTCTTGAAGAAAGTAAAATGTATTCTACAGGGTATATTGTAACGTACAGTTGACCCAAATTTGTGCAGCTGTAATTCTGGTATTGTGCAATTTTAATATGTAAAGGTTTCGTAAGGTCAAAGAGTGATAAAGTCCACATAAGGCAATGAGTAAATAATTCAATTCATTCGATCACTTATAGCAAGGCTAAACAGTAAACAGTTGACTCTGGTATAACTTTTAGGGCTGCTCGATATTATCGATATTTCGGTAAATCGCGATACTGTGATTCGCATATCGCGTTTCGCAATACAGTTTACAAATATCGAAATATTTCGATATTTTGTAAAACGTGCCTAAAACTGACTTTTTTGTAAAATGATGCTTCTGTAACAAATTAGACATTTGAAGGGGTTCGGATTAACGACAGGCCTAAAATGAAAACCGCTACCGTTTCTTTAGACTTTAAGTGGACAATGTTTCTTCAGGTTGGCCTGATATATCAGAGATCAAAGGTCCGTCCAAGGAAAATTGCAAGAATGATTTATAATAGTATAAATTATTATAATATCATATAGGAAACCCAATTATTTACCATAAATATAATACAATAAAATATCGCAATACGTATTTGAATATACTACCACATATCCAAATATATATTGCAATGCGAAATCTTAAGGCCCTAATGACTTTGCTAACATTATCATATATTTCTGTAATAATTATATATGATGTCATATTTTCATTCCATCCTTCCATATTATTAATCCATCCTTAATACTCATATAAATACTCATGTAAAAACTCGAAAAAAACCGGTAATGGTTCAACCTAAACATTTAAAACACATCTGTTTTTTATGACCCTGGTCTCCTAGCTTCAACTTCTTTACATTGTTAAACTGTTATATTGTTAAACAATTGTTATAAGTACCATTTCTCAGAAACGGGTTATTGACGACTTAGTTCATCATTAAGGAAAATCACATTCTCACTGACCTGTGAACCCTATGTGAGGTGTAAATAGACTCGCAGGTATACCCTGGGCGAACCAACACATTCTTCAATATTTGAATTGGCTAACAAATGGAACTAAGACTTTATTGACATTTAAGTCTCTGACCTGCAGTGGCCGTCGTTTGGGCTTGAGTACTCTTTATGTTGATAAGCTTGGAACTGTTGACACTAAATAAGTGCAAGTCAGGGTAGCTAGATGACCACATTACCTTTTTAGACCTGGTAAATGATTAAGAGTAATTCAAGAGAGATTGAGTCAAATAAAGGTGTTATTTCATTGATCATTGTTCCTGAAGCTTGACATAGCGAACTTGAAACGCTATTTAACTCCATTAAACAAAGATAAGAAGTGACTTTGAATCAGATCAGTAGTACCGCTTTTATATGTCGTATTATGTACCTTATCATGAGTGAAATATCACGATAGGTATCACATCGTGACTCAGGCTTAGAGCAAAGGAATCGAAGCCGGGAGGTCGTTAGTTCAAATCTCAGTAGAGCCTCTAGAGGAGCAGTAAGATTAACACGGCGGCCCCAACCCAGAGCCAGGGCTCTGAAGGCATGTTTGCAAGGCTGTACCCCACAGCCGTATATCACTCACAAACCAGTGCGTCTTTGGGAGGTAACTCGGTGTTGTGACCCCGTAATGGGGATGGTTACCACCCAAGACCTGCAGGTGCGGTAGACACCGGGCTTGGGTAACACCCTAATATAAAATAAAATGATAGGAAGCGATTGCTACAGCCCGGTCACGTAGTCTCAAACCGAAATGGAACTCTGGAGATGTACAAACTTTTACTTCCACAAAAAATAATAAAGAGAAAAAACGTATCGTATCAGCCCTAGATATAAGAAAATAAAGTAAATCTTTAAATTTACATATTTCATACATATGCTGAAATAATACTTATGGCTATCGGAAATTCTCTGTGAGCATTTAGAGAGCATACATGGGGCATCACATTGTAGCAAAACAACCAGAAATTGAATATTCAATGATACAAGACTCGGTTTAATCTGGGCCACTGTTTTTATGTTGGGATTTGCTATCGGTTGAAAAGTTGTATAAATGCCGGCGAATCGTAATATTTTAAACCGGAACCTAAGCGTGGTACCGGGGCGGTCAGTGTAACAAAATGCGTGTGTCCTATTCATGAAAATCTGTATACAAGGAAAATTAACCTAAAAACAGACAAACGGGGCCGACTACATAACCTCTCTGTGCGTCATCATTTTGACATTTTACAGGATAACGGGCCACGTAGGACCGGCCGCCTCTATAGGATCGACTGCTGTTGATATGGGAAAATGGCTGAACTTTATCCTGACAGGACGGAATGAAGGGGGAGAAGAGATCCTTCCATTGGAGGAGCTCCAGTTTTTACAAAATGCCGACTTCCTTCCTATGTTTACTGATGCCGTGAACCCTAACCTTCGGCCTCTGCTGCCCGTTACAATAGCATCCGCTGGGTACGCCAAAGGTTGGAGTGAAGGCTATTACAAAGGTATGTTTTGTTGAGCAGAGGACAATCAATAATAAAAATCACAATCAAATAAAGAAATATAGAATATGTATATATATATATATAAATATATATATATATATATATATATATATATATATATATATATATTTACAAAGAACTCAGACTATATCGTTTTGTTTTGAAAAATCCTGCTTATCCCATGTTCGCGTATACAGGAACGTGGATTTTGATGCAATTTTTTTTTCATTCATATTTATTCGCCCCATAGTTTTGAGGACTTATTCACATATCCAGGCATGTTATATATGCATGAATTACAATGTTTTCTCCTTAATATTGTTACGGTCCGCTGAATCTGCTCTGCTCTCTCTTTCTCTGCCTGGCTCTAAACACAGCCTCCTTTATATACCTTCACACCCCAAACCGAGAATTTTCCACTTCTGGAACAGTCTATAAGATCTGGCACATCCCAGTAAACACGCGTTTCAGGAATTCTCTAGAAAAACAGCGCTGTGTATCTCTACATACCAGGCTCATCATGTGACCTCGGCCAGGCGTGAAAACCCAAGGCTGACATGACAACGAGAGTTCAACCAGTACGGATTAAACATAGAATGTAACAAACGGCCCGGCGAGTGTGTCACAACACGAGGTACGCCCGTGTCACATAATAAAAAGAGCACCTGTAACAATATATTAAAGTGTCTCTCACAATATCGTTCCAAAACCGTTTGCTTACTCCTGCGGACAGTTGAAAATAACTTTTACTGTGCACGAGAAGTGCCGCAAATCATTAAAATAGCAAACACGCCACCCGGTAGCCATTTCGCGAACTTCACACATCAATTTTGTTCAAGCTTCCAGTTTAATTTTTCTCTCTGTTTCTTTTTTCATGTTTGATTTATTGATTTGGAGCTATCGCGCATGCAAAAGATCATAAATCTGCTTTAATAAACAACAGGCTTAGACTGCCGTATCTCACTTAGAACAATTACAGCAACGTATAAAGCAGTCCGGATGCCTGGTCAGTCTTGATGAGGAAATTCTGTATTCATCATAAATGATCGGATACACATGAAGCATATTTCAAATGTTAACGTATACCTCAAATGTATGAACAATTATTTATACTGTTTTAGGATACAGGGATGTCCGGCATGGCGGAAGCATGCCTGGTTACCATGCCCTACAATCCCTTCTACCTGACACAAACGTTGGCGTGTCCGTGAAAATAAACCAGGAAATGAACGGGCCTGGTATCCAGTGGCTGACGGCATTTATAACAGACACTCTGCTTGGAGAAGAAAGTTGGCTCAACGTGTCTTACGCATGCGCCCTCCGCCCACAATTTGATAATTTACATGATCCAGTGGCTAACCTTGACTTCCCTTATCATCTTGTAAATTTGGAACAAAAACCGAGCCAGACAGGTCACGTGAACAGACACCTCCAGGAATATATCGGTATCTATGGCCACTACGGTTATGGCAACGTGAACGTCTCCATGGGAACTCCTCAGGACCACCTGTTCATGCAGTTTGGGAAAATCGGGCATTTGGAGTTGTATCCGGAAGATGGCGACACTTTCCGTTCGCTCAATGTAGGACCAATGTTTTACCTGGACATGGGATATGTTATATTTAGCAGTTCCGGCGGACCATCAGGACAGATAGATCGGTTTGTGGTTCCTTTAATCGAATTCTTTGATCCCCCAGTCTTTCAGAGAGATCTGGACGTATCAAACCCACCATCGCCAAACAGAAACACATGTTGAGGAATCTTTATGAAATGAAATGTTTACTATCAAATATGACTGAATATCTGTTTCAAGGAATGCTTACAGATAGGCGGGAGTATTTTAGATTTAACAGCAATTATATACAACATGCATATAAAAAGCGAATAAAAAACTTCGCATTACGTGAATTACAATTAGTTTTTATATTTTATATATAACAGCTGCAACAAATTGTGTGAAATAAACAAAACAAGATTATCCGAAATAAAAAGGTGGCACAGCCAGTCTTTTTTAGCCAAAAAACCTACAAAAATTCAGTGATGCCATGAATTCCACACAAATGAATATTAAATTAAATTGTTTAGAATGACTGAATCCTGTTTTAGCCATTTACAAAAATATTGTTATAGTTTAAGGCTGATACTCAGCAGAATGTAAAATCTGTCTGGATTATAAGCTTCACCGTCACACAAATTATGAACCCTTGTTTCACGGTCATGTTTCACACCCAAACGAGTGCACCTTTAGGGGTTACTCAAGGCGATACCAACCAACGGGTGTGTATACACACCCACAGAATATGGAGTTTTAATGGTTTTAATTTCTTTTTTTAATATGTAGTCACTGGGATCTACAATGAAAAAAACTGTCATGGCTAAAAGCTATATATGGACTTGCACATCATGGGCGCAATTTGGAGGGGGACATACAATATTGTAACCCACATATATTGCTGATTACATGGATGACATTTGGTCATAAGAAATTGCCTCCAACTGCAATCCGTTAAAATATGCGTAATGAACAAGAATGACCGAATGATCCTCAAATGTTTCTGTAATCTTTCAGATAAAATAAGGTAAAAACGGATAAAACACCAAAATGATTGATAAATAACCAGATTCGTAGCCCCCCCCCCCCCCCTACATAACAAAAGGAAATTGCGCACCTGTTCCAAACATTGATACCCAGACCCCGGTGACTGAGAATACAGCGCCACACAATAGCAGGCCTGCAAAATAACTCTTTTTAAACAGTCACCCTTTTCAGGAGGATTTCCTAAAACTGTCACTAAATACACTGTAAAAAGTTACGTTGTCCAAACGTTTCAAAAACACGTTTAATGTATTAAATATAATAATGTCTTGAGATGAGTCATGTTTGATACATGTAACAAGCCTGCAAAAAGACCCAAACGAAAAACCACCTTCTTCATTTCATGTTCAGACATGTGTGAGACATGTCGGGTACACTTGACATGGATTTCCCCGCAAAATGAAATGAGCGGCGGGATGTTGTTCCGTTTTCGTTACAGACGCGGGGGATTCCAGACAGCAAGTCAGATGGCAGTTGTTGAATTCTTTCGTAAAAAGTACTTTTTTCACAAACTTTGATCGTCCCTGATGGAAAAAGGAGTCCCCAAAGCCATCGATTTCTTCTGCATCTATACATTAAGTGATATGTCAAGCTGGGAAGTCCCAGAAATCCAGGGGGATTCAAAGGGTTGTTATCGATGCAAAAGTGCAGTGTAAGCCATGCCAAATAATTTTTAAAGAATTTGATGTAAACCACAAACTATTTTTTTCTAAGTTGTCTTTGTTATCTGATACTTGCTTATACAGGATAAGAATAGTTATTTTATCATTATTTAACGGGATTAATATGTGCTTTGCCAGTGACGTCACACTTTGCACTAACCCATCACATCAGGCCAAATTCCCTGTTCTGGATGATATGCGTTATGTACGTAACACCACCCCGTGCTACTAGGTTTACCTAACTTTCACCCTATAGTTGATTCCAACTTATCACTCAGATGTGGCGTTTTCCAAACATCTGTTTCCTATAACTCTACTCAACATTAAGAAACAAGCTAATATAGTCCCTATAGGCCTCGTACAGGTTAAGATATTTCTTTATTTGATGTTTTGGTCACTTTTTGGAGTGCATGGCGATTTGTTAGCGTCCGCGGAATGAAAACCATCGGCGAAAAATTTTTTTTTTTTCTTTTTTTTTTTATCTTCTTCTTTTTCGATTTTTTTTTTCATCCCGCCAGCATTTGCTCTGGATGCCGAAAACGGCTTATTCTGCAAATCTGATATATGATCAGGTAAGAGATTTGCATTTAATATTTAATTTGACCTTGACCTAATCTTAAAGTAAACACATGCACACTACTATCGATCATTTGCGGAGATTGGGGGGGGGGGGGAGGGGGGGGGGGGGGGGGTTAAGGCTTGTCTGACCGCTGCCCCTAGAACCTTAGAGACATCTTATTTACCATGTACATGTAAGACGCAATATTGAACACAACTCAGCTAAGGTTTATGATATGTGTATTCTTCATAACATACTGTACACGTAACAGCTGGTAACCTTCCCTTCACGCCCTCGAAACCGTATATATCACATTCGCGATAGCATCTAGGTACGTGACACACGTGTTCAAGTTAACGGCAAAAAGTTTAAGTGAATCAAGGTGTCCAAGATGGATTTAAATGCGTTTTTCATATCGCTTACATTGCTATCATGCAGCTACGTTCAATCTGTGCCACTGACTCCAGAAGAAATTTAACGGATTGACGAGTTTGTCCAGGGGGTCATCCAATGTTACGGATTGGTTGGCGTGTCCGTCACCGCGGTACGTAAAGACACGACTGTTCTTACCAAAGGGTTACGGTGTCGCTAACATTGACACACAGGCACCCGTTACGGAAAATACCTAGTTTCCATCGGCTCTATCACCAAACAATTCACAGCCACGCTTCTAGCAATCTTACTCCGACGGAATGAAAAGTAAGTTTTATATCAGTTGAAAAGCCATATTAAAAGGTCGGGTCTACACCCAAGGTCCCGCTACCTGGACAAGTGATTATATACCTAGCCTTGACAACATGACTCAGTAGGCACTATAGATATTGGGTTGGTAAGCCTAAATTGAATCGTGATACAAGCCATATCGAGGAATGCATCGCAGTGGTCTTCCATCATGTTGCATTCCTATCGTGTTGAAGGGCCCATAATCTTAAAATTAGGCTACCAATGATAAATTAACACAAACAAACAATATACACGTCAACTTACAACTGAAACTGAAACTCCGTCTCTGTGGAAAGGAAGAAAAGTAAGGCTCCACTTGCATATGCGAAACTAGTTTTCGTTCCAGGAAAGCCGGTTTTGTATGGTTTCGCCTTGCATTAATAAGTTGGCGGTTTCTGTTTTAATTAATAAACAAACTAAATAATGCTGAAAATGTTTTCAAAATTTAGAGATCTATGACTAGGGGCTTTATGACTAGTGAGAAAATTATTATAAATGACTAGCCAATTTATATTACAACAACGATGAAAATAGACTGCATCGGTGAATCGTTGGTATCTATGGTCATCATGGTTATGGTAACGTAAACGTCACAATGGGGTCTCCGCCGGGCCATTTGTTCCTGCAGTTCGGGAAGCTGGGTCAGTTCGAGATGTACCCGCTAGAGGGGGACATACTCCTGCTGGCCAACGTCGGTCCGATGTTCTTCTTAGGCCTGGGCAATGCCGAGTTTAGTAGTTCAGGAGGACCGTCCTCTCGGATTGATCGTTTAGTGGTACCTTACGCGGAGATCACGGACCCACCTGTGTTCCAAAGGGATCTGTATCTGTCCAACCCACCACCGCCAAACAGAAACACATGTTTAAATTTTACTGTTAAATAAATTTACGTTTGGAAAAAAGGTGTGATTTGTATTTGTTCTCTATGGCCTGTTTGATGTTCAAGTGGAACCTACAGTATGTTTTGCTTGGGTAAATCTACAACATTACAATTTTTATATTCACACGGAAGGGCTCGATGGTGAAAAAGGGCTGTTTTTTTTTGTATGTTGTGAATAAAAGGGAGTTTTTTTGTATTGAGACGTGTATTCAGCAACAACGGAAGAAAAATATTTTAAGAATCACAAGGACCGAAGTTATTCACAAGGACAATTGTGTAAAATTCTGCATCTTTAAAGATTCTCCAGACAGCTGACCACGTGTTTTATTGGTCATAAATATTTATCTCTTCTAAGGAGGTTATGTTTGTTCAAGTGTTTGGATGTTTGTGTATATGTCGATTGGTTTCTTAATCTGTACGATTATACTGAATCGACTTAAAAGTCATGCCGTTTCGGCTCATATTACACGTGTTTCAATTATAAGAATGTGTGACAAACACGTGTATAAAACTAAAGATTATTTATTCCATGCACTGGCTAAATCTCTTGAGCTGTTATATCACGAGTGCCCTTGGACAGAATATGTTTATCTAATGCGATAATGGCTACTCAATAGTAGCTGGACACAACTAGAATTCTTTTAGTAACGTTTATTAACAGAAGCAACCAAAGACCACTGGTATCAATCATCGCGGAACCTCCCTTATGGTCAGTGTTTGTTCCCTTGGATGACGTCAAAGAGGGTTCGAGAGTACTCCAAACAGTTCCAGGAAATCAAGGCCCACCCCGAGAATCTCGGCAGGCAAGATTGTTTACACAGCTGATTGTTACGCGCTACTCGCTCATTTTGACGCTTTAACACATAAAGAATTACTTATGAAAATCGTACAACCGTGTACGAGTATTATAAAAGGACGATTCCCTGATGTATGTTATAAATAACATGTAGAAAGGATGTTCCTTTGCCAGCAAAGCATTTAAAAGCTTTCCCACAATCTCACCAGGACCTTCTGACTCTGATTTTTTTTCACGGTATATTATTGAGTGTTATCTTCTACTAACTCGATGAACAGTCTAAACATGACAATGCGTCCTTGGACTTGTTACAGGCAACAGTAGCAAAAACATACGATATGTCCTAGTGACATAACCTGAACGACAGTGGAATTGTGGCCGTAAGCGTGCATCGAGATAACCTACAAGTCCATTCCATTACCTCCGTGACCTTGACCTTCCTCTACCCTTGATCTTGGAGCTCTGAATAATTTTCAGATCCAGTTTGAGAAGTAAATACACAAAATCTCTTTCGACAAATATACTAAGTAATTAAAAAAATAAATAGGCGGAAGCGTCGGTATTAAAAATTAAAATTATATAAATGAAGAAAAACAAGGGAGTCTAGACACATACGCACCAGTCAGCGCTCCCACGCACTTTAAATTAAATGTCACCTTTTCCTTATCGCATACCGGCAAGGCGCTAGTGTCTTTTTATAATACCGTACATGAACAGCTGGGCGATTCAGATCCTAATTTCAAAATGGAAGGTGTCACACTTTTATGGCTGTTGCTGCTTTGGAACAGCTTTGGCTCATTAGACGCCGTACCTCTAACCCCTGAAGAAATTCAGAAGATCGACAACTTTGTTGAGGGTGTGATGGAATGTTACGGAATGCCGGGGGGCTACGTGGCAGCTGTCCGTAACGGAACTACTGTACTCACTAAGGGATACGGAGTTAAAAATATTGACACCCGGGATCCTGTGACTGAGAACACGGCGTTCAACATCGCCTCTGTGTCCAAACAATTCACAGGCACGCTGCTAGGCGTCATACTGAGACGACACGGAAAGTAAGTTATCGTGACGCAGGGTGAAATCTAGAATTTTGTGGGGTTGGAGGTGGGGGTGGGGGTTGTTAAGAACTGTGACTTCTTTATTTTATTATACTGGTATTGCATATTCAAATTAGGTGAGTATAACCAGATGATCGTTTTTATATTGTTCATGTATATTAACATACCATATCTATGTTAGCGTGGGAACGTAGATTTAGGGAATTCAGGTATTTTATTTGATGTTGGTTTCAGTTCAGTCGTAATTCTATGAGAGTTGTTTCTTGTCAGATTCGCCAGCTTTAGTTTCCTTAAATAACGTTCTTTACTTTCGCATTCAAAGGCAAAGCATCTGCAAACATAATTTTCCCTTACTATTCATGCATTGAACGACAGTTCTGATCTAATTGAAAGACGGTATAAGCAAAGAGCGGTCAGGATGCGTGATGAGTAAATGATGTCAGGCTAAGTATATTGCCTGACGATGCGAGGGAAAAGGCACAATGTCCTAGTCAGCGTGCGAGATGGTCTGGTCTGAGAAATATGTGGGCCAGCGGTGGGTCCGAGGTTGTCTGTGAACTGATAAGCAGGGGAACGATTTCCCAGTGTATTGTATGCTAGAGTCTCTGGGTGGCCACAGTAATCTCGCTGACGGACTTGTGTGTTGTGTTTACAGAAGGCCCTGCAAACAGTCGATGTGTATCTGCCGTGGTGGAGCCCTGTGATCAGACTAAAGGAAAATTGATAAGCTGATCTGTGCGGAAGCATATTCTGGTAAACATTACTGGATATACCCAGGGTGATTTACAGTTACAGATACTGTGTATTTATAAGGACTCTATAGATTTTCATACCATTTGCGTGAAACGCCTTTCTAAAGAATTGTAAGTTCATTTTTATTAGACTTATATTGTATATGTTACACACGCCCTTCTCATCTTTATGTGTGTATGTGTGAGTTTCAGCATGTGAAGTCCACCGTTAAAAAGAACCTGGAAAGTCCTTTCGGGGTAACAGTGGTTACGATTTACAATGAGGTAACTCGTGCCCTATAAAAAATTACAGCTTCCGGGTTGGTTGAAGTGACCATAGAATTATGTGGAGAACAGTAAAAAAGTAATTAGCGCTCCAGATCTGTTTTGTTGCAGACCTGTCCAAATCCAAATTCAAATAAAGCCGCCAGAGCACATTTGGTAATTTTTCTTTCGAGTCACAATATCTGAGTGAGAATATGCTTGATCGTTCTCAAGTTCACAGGGCTTATTGGTTGCTATAAGGGTCCCAGCCCTATTGAATTATTATCCAATATGGCCGCCATAGTACGATCAGTGATTTTCTTTCGTGCGCATTAGCTCAATTGATTTTTCTAAGATTCACAGAGTTGATCGGTACCTTAGCAAGCTCAAGCTTACGGGCCCATCCAGAAACCAATTTGACCGCCAGGGCAAACTCGATGACTTTTTTTAAAGAGAATGTATTTTATCTCTTCATATTCACAAGGAAGGTTGGTGCCTAAGAGGCCTCTAGCCCTATTAAATATAGATCTATATGCATAATCGGTCATTTTCTTTTCTACATTTAATCTTTCTTACATTCACAGGGATGATTGGTGCCCATGAGAGCTATAGTCCGTTTAAATTACTGACCTGCCCAAAGTCCAATTTTGCTGCCACAAAGCAACCGCGGATTTACTTTCGAGCACAGAGAGACTATTTTTTCCTTTTCTCAAATTACTTGGAGCAATTGGTGCCTATGAGGACTCCGGCTGTATTGATTAACATACAAGCTATATATCCAGTATTGCCACTAGAGCACAATCACTGATATTTTTATGAATATTTCAAAGACACCCATTAGGGGATCAGTGCTTTCAAATTTCAGACTCCTGTTATATCCAATATAGGTGCCAAACAAATAACTTAAAATCATTTCACAATAACAGTTTAGATAATGCTGTGATTAGAAAAAAAAGGTCGCTTCTAGATTATATGTGGTGATAAATTTCATAGAAATCTGACATCCAATATGGTAGGGCTGTCATTTTGATGAACTGGTGATCGCCGAGCTCTAATAAAGGACTTAGACGTTCCCAAACCTCTTAGTTTTCATATATATGTGTGTATGCGTTAGTAGACTGCACGGGTGAACGGGGTTGTGACGAAAAGCCTCTTGTCATATTTTCATTTTGCCATAACGTTTGCTAGCTTAAGCTGTTGACACATACCAGCGCTTATCGCATCCGATTATGGCATCCGGTCATCGCATCCATATTAACAACATTAGAAACTATAATTTCATTTGAACATAAGACATACGACTGGCAACGATTATCAGCTGCGTTCAACGGATCCGATGATCGCATATATTGAACCCTGCTCGAATTTTGCGATAAACGCATCCGGTAAACGCACATGGATTCCACTTTATGACATAAAATCGAGAAAGTCCTCAATTCCACCATAACATAAAGGTGCGCTCATTAACCTATCGAAAGACGAATTTGGGGGGTCATTGATGGTGTATTATCCTAAGAAAGCACCCCATTTCTAAAATACTCAGCATGCATCTTACCGGGACACATAAAAGAGCAGTTCCCTTTAAAAAATGGCCTTTGAACACAATACGTGGCAAGCACACGCTTCAGTGGATTTGTTTTTTTTAGAAGGGGGAATTAATTTCATAAATTTTATTCAGCTTGATATGACGAGATAAATGGAGGAACCGTTAGCTGTTTGACGCTTGTATGTGTCGTTTTGTCGCATTGTTGCCGTGCGTTCATCGCGTGTTATAATCGGGTGCGATAAACGCAATGCGATAAATGCTGGTATGTGTCACCAGTTTTAGAATGGTTTGGAAAGGATAAGGTTTACCGTTATACTGTTTTCGCTGTGACCACATAACATTCATTTTATCAACTGTTTTTCGTACATAGAGGCTAAAAGACTTGAAAGGGGCTTAGAATATTCCGAACAGTTAGAACGACTGCAGCAAGACGCAATATATTTAATATTTCATTGATTTATTCAAATTTAACAGTGTTTACTGGAACACCCCTGTGAGCGCCGTATTGGGGCCTGATTTTCACATGAGTGACGGCTACAGGACAAACGTCACCAATTTACGCGACCTCGTGTCACACAAAATGTCAGTTCCTATGGGTATATCAGTTTTTCGAGAACAGAGAGGAACTGGTCAGGTATAATATTTTACAATTTTAAGACTTTTTTCTAAGTTTTATAATTCTTAAACGAATAGCGAATTCATTATTAAATGTTCGGGCCTAAGGGTGTCAATCACAAACGAACAAAATGTAAAAAGGTACTCTGTTCACACGCGGTCTGAACAAGAACACATGTTTCGGCAACAGGGCAAGTTTATATGGCTTGATTTAGCTGGTAAGATTTTCAATGCCTTCACGGTAATGCTAAACGTGTGATCGAAAGATCGGACCAGACGCCCGCTAAATATTTGATTGGTTTAATTGCCTTGTTCATTATTCATGAACTAGATACCAGAGGGACTCGCTGAATCAAGGTCTGTGAAGGCGTAGTCACCGACGTTGAGGTATGAAGATGCAAAGCACTACATTTAACATTTATTTAACCACCCGCTTAATAATTACACTCACACAACCTATTTCACTGGGTAACCATTAAGTGACAGCCTATCCATGTAATCTCATTTCAGTCGGATGCGGTTTCTGGATGGTATCACGGACATAAGAACAATATTTCTGTACAACAATTTAATGTACGCACTGGCCGGTAGGGTCGCTGAAGTGCTTGAGAATCTGTCCTGGGAGGACCTGATCCGCAGAGAACTATTTGAGCCACTCGGTATGACGTCATCCACGTTTTTAGACCAAGATGGGGAAGACAGAAATAGATTCGCCACCCCATACTTGACGGTAGACAACATCACAATCGAAACTCATTTTGACAACCACAGGTACAAGATTACACAGTCACTGTAACCGATTTTCAAACACACACAAACATACATGCATAGACACACCACAATGGAAAAATCACCAGGAGGGCAAAATGATTAATCTCATCAAGTCCATCATCTCTCAATCTCACTGTCTCTCTGTCTCTGTCTCTGTCTATGTCTGTCTGTCTGTCTGTCTGTCTGCCTGTCTCTCTCTCTCTCTCTCTCTCTCTCTCTCTCTCTCTCTCTCTCTCTCTCTCTATATATATATATATATATATATATATATAAATATCTATATATATATGTGTGTGTGTGTGTGTGTGAATGTGTGTGGAAGAAGAAAGAGAGAGAGAGAATGAGAGAGAGAGAGAAAGAGAGAGAGAAAGAGAGAGAGAGAGTACATATAAAACTTGCAGACGTATTTTCGAAGTGTGCTTTTAATTAAAAATGCAACTGGTGGCGAAAAATCTTACTGCATTAAAAGTTAGTGTCCATATTTCGGCTTTTTTTTCTCATGATTTAGCTGCTATAAATAAAATGCATACGAACATTTATTTAATTTGTGTTTGAGTGTATATTTATTTGTATGTTTTAGGTCCGGGAAGCTGGTAGGACCAGCAATTTCCGTGTCGTCCACTGCCACCGACATGGCAAAATGGCTCAAGTTCCTGCTGTCTGGGACAAACGAAGAGGGCGTGGAGGTCCTCCCTATAGAAGAGCTTGAGGCGCTATGCGCCGCCGATCACCTGCCTCCTCAAAGCGACGCGAACAACCCCTTTCTCCGCCCACATTTTCCTGTCACCTTCGGCCGAGTAGGGTACGGGAAAGGCTGGTTCACTGGATATTACAAAGGTAATACTAGTATTCTTCAGCATCCATGATTTTCATGGGTGTGGTACTCGAGTTCGGACTTTGAATCGAGTATTCACTCGAGGACACTTTTCAAGGACTCGGACTCGAGGGTCCGGTACTCGTACTAAGACCCGGACGTCAGGAGTCGGGACTCGAGACATCAGGTCACGTCCAAAAAAACTCGGTTATGGTGGTATTGACATTTCCCTTTTAACACAAACTATCAATACACTGACATGGACAGACCTATGTAGGTAATATTAAAAGTAATGAACAGTATGATTACAGTCAGGATTTTATCCTAATAATTCTTAATGGGTAATAGACTGTAATCGTTTTAAGGCGGTTAATATAATAAAAATAATAATGATAATTATTATTATTATAATTATTTTTATTATTATTATTATTATTATTATTATTATTATTATTATTATTATTGTTATTACTCCAGGATACAGGAGCGCCAACCACAGAGGTGACTACTGGGGCTACCACTCAGAACAAGTGATCCTCCCGGACATGAACATGGGCACCGCGCTGTCCTTCAATCACCCCGACCAAGGAATAGCCCGTAGCTGGGTCAGCGCTTATGTAATGGACACCCTGCTTGGGGAAGACAGCTGGCTGAACGTTTCGTACGCCTGCTCGTTTGCGTCACAGTCAGAGACTAAATATAATTATATGAGCGACGTTGGTTTGCCTTTGAATCGCGTAAGTCTCAACCAGAAACCCAAGGAGCAATTTGAACCAAGGCGGGAACTTACAGAATACGTTGGTGTGTACGGTCGCTATGGTTACGGCAACATTAATGTTACAATGGGAAGTCCTACTGACCATTTGTTCATGCAGGTCGGGCGAGCGGGCCAGTTCGAAATGCACCCGCTAGGTGGCGACAACTTCCGTCTTGTTAACGTCGGCCCCGATTTCTTCCGTGATTTTGATGTTGCCGAGTTAAGTAGTTCTGGGGGATCCACAGGACAGATAGACCGATTAGTGGTTCCACTGATCGAGATATTTGATCCCCCGGTATTCCAGAGAGACCTTGATCTTTCCGGGGCGCCACCACCAGACCGGAACACATGCTGAGCAATTTGACTGTTCAGAGCATCCTCCGAAAATGAGGGAATATTAAAAATGACAAAAATTACAAAAAAATTGTCTTGGTTGTGTTTAGTCCTCCGACACGTTATGAGCTTTCTGAATTTGCGTTCACTTCCGACCAACTCATGGGGCAAAACAATTTTGCATTTGTATCAATCTTATAAGGTCTTTCACTGTATCCTGTAAAAGTATTTTAATGTCTCCGCAAGGAGGGTATGTGTTCATTCCTGTTCTTGTGTTTGTGTCTTTGAGTTGTGTGTTTGTTCACAACATAACTCACGCAATAATGAACGGAATCTCATGAAATTTTCAGGGCATTTCGGGAATGGGCCAAGGAAGAATCGATTAGATTTTCGTGCATCTTCTCCGGATTCCGGATTGTCATTAAGGAATATTCACAAATGTACGGTCACTTGTGCACGAATGAATCTGGGAATACGGGCAAAAAAAATGCGTGAATCCAGAGGTCCCGCCTCAGTGTGGCCCGGTCACCTGTCCAGGTCACGCTCGAGGGACCAGCACCTCTGAGTGTGTCGAGAGTCTTCGCATATAGTTTTTAAACCTGTGTCCACGTGGCGGGGGCAAGTATCTATTGGAATTCATATTTCTAGTTCCCTTCCAGTCTGAATCCCAAGCAGAATGACGTCATGATGACCAGTCCTAAACTGTTCAAGTCTATTGAAGGGCCAAATATTTCTTGGAGCAACACTGCTCCAAACTAAAACTAAAACAACAGATTTTGAAGTTGTGCTACATTACTTAAAGCCGTGTTTTTCCTGTGTAACGGTATTTAGAGCGGATGGGATGTTAAACTTGTTAAACTTCAATCCCATTTGTCTAAACTTTGTGCCCTGTGTGTAACGGGATGGAACTGGCCACAGATGCCCCGAAACTCTTCCGCCAGATGTCTTTTTAGCTTCTCTTTTTTTGAATTGTGGTACAGGGCGGGACTACTTGTCTCTACTGTCAAACTTCAAAATCAAAATGTGTTACATTTCATTGAAACACCTGTTTACATTTCACATGCGCATGCTTCCAGATTATCACTTATTTCGCAAGACCTTAGCACAAGAACGCCTATGTTTAGGCCGATATAATGTGACTTGAAACAACACACTTGGACGGACTATATTACCTTCTTCACTACATCTATACCTACGCCGCTGGTGTATTGAGATTGTATTGAGAATGTGGGTGCATTGTCGGGGTCGTATTTGACTCCAGCAATCCCTTAATTGTAGAGTCGTACTCTTGTGAGTCAGAGTCTGCGCAGTGTGATACCCCCGGCAGATTTATCAGTATATATATATACGTATATGAAATGGGCTATATGACAAAGACAGTTAGTGGTATATCAATGTTATTTCCCGAACAAGACAGGTTAAAATTCAACTTGACAACTGGGTTGTCTTCAAAATTAAATTAAAGTGAGAGTATTGATCACATACAGACAACAGCTGCAGCGCGTCCTTCTCTTCTGGCATACATTTCTTCTATCCAAAAGGAGTATCGTACGAGGACACCTATAAGTCTGGACAGAATCAAAGGTATTTTATAAGTTTTATAAAACTTTTAGTTTAGAATTGGGATATATAACTTTGAATTCTTTGTAGTTTTCATATGGGGATTTTAAAACGCAAAATCGCAGTGTAATTAAACAATGGAACGGAGACTTTTTTCAAAAGGTATCGTAGGTCTATTAAACCTTTAAATTGCTACACTAATAACATTTAACATTTTTTTTTTGGGGGGGGGGATAACTTACTGAAGTAAAATTTATGTTTTACTGCACTTTTGAAACCCAAAGTATCATGTTAGTATAGTAAAGTATGCTTGTCTGCTATTTCAAAATTTACAGAAAGATGTAATTGATATTTCCTTTTCTCCTTAAATACATAAAGGTTACGTAAAGGATAATGAAGCATTTCACAGGTAAAGCACTCTGTGCATTCAATATTTTTTTGCCCATCTTCGCAGGTTCATTCGTGCATAAGTGACCGTACATTTGTGAATATTCCTTGATATCGCTCCAGAATCCGTTTAACATACTCGATCAACACCATAATCTAATTGATTCTTCTTTGGTCAATCCCGGAATGACCTGAAAATTTCATGAGTTTCCGTTCATGAACGCTTCGGTTTTGTTGTGCACAAACACACACACACACACACTAAAACACACAACACATGAATTGCTATTAGTTTAGATTTCGGTTAAATATGTAACTTTTCTTGGTCATTTCCTTATAACTATTTTTTATCTGACATTTATTTTCCTAGCGTTTGTCACACTATTTGGGCGATCTATTTTTTATCTACTTAATATTTGGGAGGAAGGCAAGAAGCCCCCGTCGTTAGGTCCGACAGCCATGTCACATCGCCATAGGGCTAAATTTGAAGTATGTGCGTGATTGACTGGTCCGTTGTAACGTCAGCGACGTCACCATCTGTAAACTCCATTAATAAACTTATCAACTAATCAGAAAGTGCGTCCTCGGCCGCCTGCTCGAGTCCTACACCACTGATACCTATGTAAATTGGTCAATAGGAGCTTAATTAACATATCTGATGTATGATCCACCTTGAGGGAAACCAATGAAGATAACGGAGGCATTAACGTCACATATTACTAAATTTTCACCAAATGAAGTGACGAACTAGAAATATGCATTCTCGCGAATGCAGGCCTCCACCATGTGGGAGGTCGTTAAGGTGAGGTACTGTGCAACACGTGTTTTCATTCACCTTTTGGCCCATATTTTCAAGTTTATTGGTGCACATGTTCCCAAACAAGTGTTTGCCTTCACTTTTTCGGCCCATATTCCCATGTTCAATCGGGCATATGTGACAGCACATTTGTGAATATGCATTCCTTGATCAGTATCATTGACCGGATCAGCACCAAAATCTGATCGGTTCTTCACTGGCTCATTTCTGAGGTTCTCTGAAAATATCATGGGATTCCGTCTATGACTGCGTGAGTTATGTTGTTAAAGACACAAACACACGAACAGGAATGGATGCGGGGATGTCCGTATCAGTGGGTATAACTCAGAAACATTATGTAGGAACATAGCTCTTTATACCAAGGACCCGGTCTTGTTTTTTTAGTGATAACCTGTTGTATTATGTATTATACATAAACACCTATCGTAATATATTAATGATCTATTTTTATACACACATGTAAAGCTATGTGTCCCACTCCTATGGACGCGGTCCGGCTATACTCGCACTCGACTGGACAGCTACATGAGAAATATATCGGATGCACTTCAATAAAGGCTTTATTACCATATATATATATATATATATATATATATATATATATATATATATATATATATATATATATATATATATATAGACATATACAGAAAAATGTCGAATATTTTTGAACATGTAATTTAATTTTGTAATCTATTATAATAAATAATAAATAATATCTCTGAGTGTACTGACTGTATAATTGGAAATCATTTGGTCTTGCTATAGGTACCAGCTATAGTCATGAGTTCACATGTGAAATATATTTATACCACTGACTGGACCCAGATTCGTGTTTCAACATGCCTTTAAAAATAATTGTTAAACCTGTTGTTTCAGAAGAACAGATTCCATTGAAACTCCTGCATTTCAAGTAAAATTAAAGTTTCAATCACTAGATTAGTTTGATTTATATTTGATTTTTCAAATCTGCCAATATGATTTAGAACAGTCTGCCCAAAGCTTTGAAACTTATATTTATATGCAAAACGTTTAACTTAAAATAATACTTTTGATACAATAAAAGTGACACATGAAAAATGTTATTGTTTCATGATTTGTATTTCTAAATATATCGCGGGGAGGGGTTGGGTAATGATTAACACCAACTCCTGGATAATGTTGCTTATTTGTGTACATATCGCTTATACATGAAGCTGACTTACATTCAGGGGCGTCAATATAGGGGTAGGGGGGCTAGGGGGATGATCAATGTAATCATCCTTATCCCCCCCCCCTTTTTAGAGAATAACAGTAATATATTGCAAATAATATATTAAGAACTATAGAATATACCATGAAATGTTATATCTTAACCTGGTTTAAAAGTCTAAATGTTTCTGCCTCGATTGTAAATTAAAATAAGTGGCCAAGCAGTGATTGAAATCCCCTGTGATTATAATATAATTTTCCCCAGGAAATATATATATTATGTAAAAAGAAGTCTGATTTTAATGGAAAATTTATTGGAGGTAAAAAAAAACTATAAATATCTGTTTAAATCAAATAAATTTGATTGATGAAATAAAAATAATGCTTCTTTATATATTTTTCTTTTTTCACATAATTTTAGAAAAGTGGACAAGGAAACAACATTTATTTAATGTTGGGGTATTATATATCAAATATAGGTAACGTACAAATGAACCAGTCTGCATGGTTATAAATGTTCCAGCTCTTTTATGTTGAAGGTGAAAAGAACCCATTCTTGTCCGATGCGAACGACAAAAAATAGAACATGTTCTATTTTTTTCGTTCGTATGGGATCGTTCGGATTAGGTGTGTATGCACCAACATATAATAAAGGATTTTATTTTTTCGTTCGTACAGCAAATTTTCGTTCGGACGTAAATTTCGTTCGGACGCATCCGGTGTGAAACCGTCTTTATTCAGCTTGATATGACGAGATAAATGGAGGTACCGTTAGCTGTTTGACGCTTGTATGTGTTGTTTTGTCGCATTGCTGCCGTCCGTTCATCGCGTGATATGATCGAGTGCGATAAACGCAATGCGATAAATGCTGGTATGTGTCATCAGTTTTAGAATGGTTTGGAAAGGATAAGGTTTACCGTTATACTGTTTTCGCTGTGACCACGTAACATTCATTTTATCAACTGTTTTTCGTACATGGGGGCTAAAAGACTTGAAAGGGGCTTAGAATATTCCGAACAGTTAGAACGACTGCAGCATTACGCAATATATTTAATATTTCATTGATTTTATTCAAATTTAACAGTGTTAACTGGAACACCCCTGTGAGCGCCATATTGGGGCCTGATTTTCACATGAGTGACGGCTACAGGACAAACGTCACCAATTTACGCGACCTCGTGTCACACAAAACGTCAGTTCCACGTCACGACAACCTATGGGTATATCAGTTTTTCGAGAACAGAGAGAGCTGGTCAGGTATAGTATTTTACAATTTTAAGACTTTTTTCTAAGTCTTATAATTCTTAAACGAATAGCGAATTCAGACATTTATTGACAGTAGCAAAGAACCGGAAGCAATATATAACACTGGATAAAATTACCAAGCCTGTATTCGATTCCCTCCGGCGATGAGCGTCCCAGATGGTATCATTTATACACCAACGTGACGTCACACGAAGGTTCTAGGTTTTCCTCCGCCTACCATTATTATATATAAAAAAACAATCTCAGGCAAAGTGCCCCGCGAGTATTCCATTACGTAATAAATTAAAATTATCAACTTATTCATCAATATACTCATCGCCCCATCTTCATATTATGTTTGAAATCGGTCGCAGCTAGCTACGCTTTCACATACCTTGATTCATTATTAAAGCTGTCAATCACCAACGAACAAAATGTAAAAAGGTACTCTGTTCACACGCGGTCTGAACAAGAACACGTTTCGGCAACAGGGCAAGTTTATATGGCTTCATTTAGCTGGTAAGATTTTCAATGCCTTCACGGTAATGCTAAACGTGTGATCGAAAGATCGGACCAGACGCCCACTTAATATTTGATTGGTTCAATTGCCTTGTTCATTATTCATGAACTAGATACCAGAGGGACTCGCTGAATCAAGGTCTGTGAAAGCGTAGTCACCGACGTTGAGGTATGAAGATGCAGAGCACTAAATTTAACATTTATTTAACCACCCGCTTAATAATTACACTTACACAACCTATTTCACTGGGTAACCATAAAGTGACAGCCTATCCATGTAATCTCATTTCAGTCGGATGCGGTTTCTGGAAGGTATCACGGACATAAGAACAATATTTCTGTACAACAATTTAATGTACGCACTGGCCGGTAGGGTCGCTGAAGTGCATGAGAATCTGTCCTGGGAGGACCTGATCCGCAGAGAACTATTTGAGCCACTCGGTATGACGTCATCCACGTTTTTAGACCAAGATGGGGAAGACAGAAATAGATTCGCCACCCCATACTTGACGGTAGACAACACCACAATCGAAACTCATTTTGACAACCACAGGTACAAGATTACACAGTCACTGTAACCGATTTTCAAACACACACAAACATACATGCATAGACACACCACAATGGAAAAATCACCAGGAGGGCAAAATGATTAATCTCATCAAGTCCATCATCTCTCAATCTCACTGTCTCTCTGTCTCTGTCTCTGTCTGTCTGTCTCTCTCTCTCTCTCTCTCTATATATATATATATATATATATATATATATATATGTGTGTGTGTGTGTGTGTATGTGTGTGTAGAAGAAGAAAGAGAGAGAGAGAATGAGAGAGAGAGAGAAAGAGAGAGAGAAAGAGAGAGAGAGAGAGTACATATAAAACATGCAGACGTATTTTCGAAGTGTGCTTTTAATAAAAAATGCAACTGGTGGCAAAAAATCTTACTGCATTAAAAGTTAGTGTCCATATTTTGGCTTTTTTTTCTCATGATTTAGCTGCTATAAATAAAATGCATACGAACATTAATTTAATTTGTGTCTGAGTGTATATTTATTTGTATGTTTTAGGTAAGGGAGGCTGGTAGGACCAGCAATATCCGTGTCGTCCACTGCCACCGACATGGCAAAATGGCTCAAGTTCCTGCTGTCTGGGACAAACGAAGAGGGCGTGGAGGTCCTCCCTATAGAAGAGCTTGAGGCGCTATACGCCGCCGATCACTTGCCTCCTCAAAGCGACGCGAACAACCCCTTTCTCCGCCCACATTTTCCTGTCACCTTCGGCCGAGTGGGGTACGGGAAAGGATGGTTCACTGGATATTACAAAGGTAATATTAGTATTCTTCAACATCCATGATTTTCATTGATGTAGTACTCGAGTCCGGACTTTGAATCGAGTATTCACTCGAGGACACTTTTCAAGGACTCGGACTCGAGGATCCGGTACTCGTACTAAGACCCGGACGTCAGGAGTCGGGACTCGAGACATCAGGTCACGTCCAAAAAGAAACTCGGTTATTGTGGTACTGACATTTCCCTTTTAACACAAACTATCAATACACTGACATGGACAGACCTATGTAGGTAATATTAAAAGTAAGGAACAGTATGATTACAGTCAGGATTTTTTCCTAATAATTCTTGATGGGTAATAGACTGTAATCGTTTTAAGGCGGTTAATATAATAAAAATAATAATGATAATAATAATAATTATTATTATTATTAATACTCCAGGATACAGGAGCGCCAACCACAGAGGTGACTACTGGGGCTACCACTCAGAACAAGTGATCCTCCCGGACATGAACATGGGCACCGCGCTGTCCTTCAATCACCCCGACCAAGGAATAGCCCGTAGCTGGGTCAGCGCTTATGTAATGGACACCCTGCTTGGGGAAGACAGCTGGCTGAACGTGTCGTACGCCTGCTCGTTTGCGTCACAGTCAGAGACCAAATATAATTATATGAGCGACGTTGGTTTGCCCTTGAATCACGTGAGTCTCAACCAGAAACCCAAGGAGCAATTTGAACCAAGGCGGGAACTTACAGATTACGTTGGTGTGTACGGTCGCTATGGTTACGGCAACATTAATGTTACAATGGGAAGTCCTACTGACCATTTGTTCATGCAGGTCGGGCGAGCGGGCCAGTTCGAAATGCACCCGCTAGGTGGCGACAACTTCCGTCTTGTTAACGTCGGCCCCGATTTCTTCCGTGATTTTGATGTTGCCGAGTTTAGTAGTTCTGGGGGATCCACAGGACAGATAGACCGATTAGTGGTTCCACTGATCGAGATATTTGATCCCCCGGTATTCCAGAGAGACCTTGATCTTTCCGGGGCGCCACCACCAGACCGGAACACATGCTGAGCAATTTGACTGTTCAGAGCATCCTCCGAAAATGAGGGAATATTAAAAATGACAAAAATTACAAAAAAAATTGTCTTGGTTGTGTTTAGTCCTCCGACACGTAATGAGCTTTCTGAATTTGCGTTCACTTCCGACCAACTCATGGGACAAAACAATTTTGCATTTGTATCAATCTTATAAGGTCTTTCACTGTATCCTGTAAAAGTATTTTAATGTCTCCGCAAGGAGGGTATGTGTTCATTCCTGTTCTTGTGTTTGTGTCTTTGAGTGGTGTGTTTGTTCACAATATAACTCACGCAATAATGAACGGAATCTCATGAAATTTTCAGGGCATTTCGGGAATGGGCCAAGGAAGAATCGATTAGATTTTCGTGCATCTTCTCCGGATTCCGGATTGTCATTAAGGAATATTCACAAATGTACGGTCACTTGTGCACGAATGAATCTGGGAATACGGGCAAAAAAAATGTGTGAATCCAGAGGTCCCGCCTCAGTGTGGCCCGGTTACCTGTCCAGGTCACGCTCGAGGGACCAGCACCTCTGAGTGTGTCGAGAGTCTTCGCATATAGTTTTTAAACGTGTGTCCACGTGGTGGGGGCAAGTATCTATTGGAATTCATATTTCTAGTTCCCTTCCAGTCTGAATCCCAAGCAGAATGACGTCATGATGACCAGTCCTAAACTGTTCAAGTCTATTGAAGGGCCAAATATTTCTTGGAGCAACACTGCTCCAAACTAAAACTAAAAACAACAGATTTTGAAATTGTGCTACATTACTTAAAGCCGTGTTTGTCCTGTGTAACGGTAATTAGAGCGGGTGGGATGTTAAACTTGTTAAACTTCAATCCCATTTGTCTTAACTTTCTGTGCCCTGTGTGTAACGGGATGGAACTGGCCACAGATGCCCCTAAACTCTTCCGCCAGATGTCTTTTTAGCTTCTCTTTTTTTAATTGTGGTACAGAGCGGGACTACTTGTCTCTACTGTCAAACTTCAAAATCAAAATGTGTTACATTTCATTGAAACACCTGTTTACATTTCACGTGCACATGCTTCCAGATTATCACTTATTCCGTAAGACCTTAGCACAAGAACGCCTATGTTTAGGCCGATATAATGTGACTTGAAACAACACACTGAACGGACTATATTACCTTCTTCACTACATCTATACCTACGCCGCTGGTGTATTGAGATTGTATTGAGAATGTTGGTGCATTGTCGGGGTCGTATTTGACTGCAGCAATCCCTTAATTGTAGAGTCGTACTCTTGTGAGTCCGAGTCTGCGCAGTGTGATACCCTCGGCAGATTTATCAGTCAAACTCTCTCATGTATTTGTACTACTTAATATCACATCGCAACCAAGTTGCACGGGACGGTGGATGGGGAGGGGGGGGGGGGGGAGGGGGGTATGGTAATGCCTGCGCCCGTCCTTGCGTAACATTGGTTTGTGGACGCATTTAAACTAGCGAATCATTCCATCTTTAACATCAAGCTTACCTCTCCTAAAGGAAGGACCCTAGGTATTTTGTCATCACAAGGCCATGTCACAGTACCGTCCGACTGATTCTCATACTGACCCAGGCTTACAGTTTTATAAATCCAGTCTAATTATGATCTGATTTCTAAAGGGGATGCTCCGCTTTGCGGTGCTCTTTTTAAATATGGTTCCATCGAAGTAAGTTAACCGTGCAGCCCAAATGCCTTCGGCATGATCACGCAGACAAGCTGTTTGAGCTGTTTAATTTCAATTCAACATGTCGTATAATGTTATCAACTATTCCCACTGACATTTTGCCCCATAATATCATGCAGTAACGTGACATGTCACCCTTGCTCTGAGGGCCTTATTTCAATTTAACCCCCCCCCCCCCCCCCCCCCCCGCCATCAACAATTTTGATTTTGATTTTCGTCTTTCAAGAAGATAAAATAATACAATTTTGATAGGTTTACCTTTGTAATGTTGTGCTTTTACCTGTTTAGAAAAAAAAATATGTTATAACATGCTTTTCCCTGATCATAAGGTATTTATATCGAAACATATAAAAATGGTGATACAAAAACCCACCCGCCCGCACTGATTTCTGAGAAAGGGCCTGAGAAACATACCTTTTTTTGGCCTAGTGTTATTCATGTAACCATTTTTCAATGCATGCAGAAACCCGCGCATGTGAAATGTACTTTGTGCGATTTTCAGCGCCCGTTTCCGCTCGCTGGAAATTCACATCAGTAATCGTGTGTACTTTTTCCATGCATGATGTGACATGTACGTGTGTGTTGAATATTTGATTATGGGCGGCGGTAGTCATTAATCTTCTGTACACGGCCCCCAACCCGCATTCCAAAAGAACACTAACTTAATACGTGTCTGCAAATGGAACAAACATTATACATGCATGCATGAATATAATAAACTGTATTTAACAGATACATGATCGACATGTTGCCGGGGAGGGTTTGGGGACGAGGAATCCCTTGTGAAAAACGTCATGCACGCGGAGGGGGATTCTGCGCATATGGAAAAGCTCAATTAAGCGGGGTTTTTTTTACATTTCTGCGCGTATGAAAAAGGGGAGACTACTGAAACAGGGACCATGTGTTCAAAATCCAGATTCCTGTGTAACAAATATCGAAAGGTAAGGCTTTATCGGTTTTCATCAACGGGGTGAATTTAAATAGTTTCTTCATTAGTTAAAAAAACAAGTATATCATATCAGTAATTGAATATTTTCGAAACACTAACTAGAGCCAAAATATGCCTTATTTTTATTGACAAGAATCGAAAAAATCCCCGTAAACGTATAATGGTGATCATTTCACTAATTAAATGAATCCCCTACATTTTTATTTTCTGTTCTATATATGCATAGGTCGTTTTTAAAAATCTGTCCATGAGAATATAAAATGTCACTTTCCTAATTAATTGCCAGTTAATATGACACTAAAGGTAAGGGGCATGGCAATCGTAGGTGTGTCTTGACAGATATACCTTAAAATTGCAGTCTAATATTTTTTTAATTTAAAGGCATGGTATATATATATATATATATATATATATATATATATATATATATATATATATATATATATATAAGTATATGAAATGGGCTTTTACACAAAGACACTTAGTGGTATATCAATTTTATTTCCCGAACAAGACAGGTTAAAATTCAACTTGACAACTGGGTTGTCTTCAAAATTAAATTAAAGTGAGAGTATTGATCACATACAGACAACAGCTGCAGCGCGTCCTTCTCTTCTGGCATACATTTCTTCTATCCAAAAGGAGTATCGTACGAGGACACCTATAAGTCTGGACAGAATCAAAGGGTATTTTATAAGTTTTATAAAACTTTTAGTTTAGAATTGGGATATATAACTTTGAATTCTTTGTAGTTTTCATATGGTAAATGTAAAACGCAAAAACGCAGTGTAATTAAACAATGGAACGGAGACTTTTTTCAAAAGGTATCGTGGGTCTATTAAACCTTTAAATTGCTACACTGGTAATATCTAACATTTTTCGGGGTTATATGATTTACTTAAGCAAAATCCCTGTTTTATTGAACTTTTGAAACCCAAAGTATCATGTTAGTAGTTAAGTATGCTTGTCTGCTATTTTAAAACTCACAGAAAGATGTTATTGATATTTCTTTTTCTCCTTAAATACATAAAGGTTACGTAAAGGATAATGAAGCATTTCACAGGTAAGGCACTCTGTGCATTCAATATTTTTTTGCCCATCTTCGCAGGTTCATTTGTGCATAAGTGACCGTACATTTGTGAATATTCCTTGATATCGCTCCTGAATCCGTTTAACATGCTCGATCAACACCATAATCTAATTGATTCTTCCTTGGTCAATTCCCGGATTGAAAATTTCATGAGTTTCCGTTCATGAATGCTTCGGTTTTGTTGTGCACAAACACACAAACACACACACAAACACACAACACATGAACTGCTTTTAGTTAAGATTTCGGTTAAATTTGTAACTTTTCTTGGTCATTTCCTTATAACTATTTTTTATCTGACATTTATTTTTCTAGCGTTTGTCACACTATTTGGGCGATCTATTTTTTATTTACTTAATATTTGGGAGGAAGGCAAGAAGCCCCCGTCGTTAGGTCCGACAGCCATGTCACATCGCCAAAGGGCTAAATTTGAAGTATGTGCGTGATTGACTGGTCCGTTGTAACGTCAGCGATGTCACCATCTGTAAACTCCAGTAATAAACTCATCAACTAATCAGAAAGTGCGTCCTCGGCCGCTTACTCGAGTCCTACACCACTGATACCTGTGTAAATTGGTCATTCGGAGCTTAATTAACATATCTGATGTATGATCCACCTTGAGGGAAACCAATGAAGATAACGGAATCATTAACGTCACATATTACTAAATTTTCACCAAATGAAGTGACGAACTAGAAATATGCATTCTCGCGAATGCAGGCCTCCACCATGTGGGAGGTCGTTAAGGTGAGGTACTGTGCAACCCGTGTTTCCATTCACCTTTTGGCCCATATTTTCCAGTTTATTGGTGCACATGTTCCCAAACAAGTGTTTGCATTCACCTTTCGGCCCATATTCCCATGTTCAATCGGGCATATGTGACAGCACATTTGTGAATAGGCCTTCCTTGATCAGTATCATTGACCGGATCAGCACCAAAATCTGATCGATTCTTCACTGGCTCATTTCCGAGGTTCTCTTAAAAATATTGGGATTCCGTCTATGACTGCGTGAGTTATGTTGTGAAAGACACAAACACACGAACAGTAATGGAAACAAAAAATGTCTTGTTCTGAAAGGCGGGATGTCCGTATCAGTGGGTATAACTCAGAAACATTATGTAGGAACATAGCTCTTTATACCAAGGACCCGGTCTTGTTTTTTTAAGTGATAACCTGTTGTATTATGTATTATACATAAACACCTATCGTAATATATGAATAATCTATTTTTATACACACAAGTAAAGCTTTGTGTCCCACTCCTATGGACGCGGTCCGGCTATACTCGCACTCGAGTGCGACAATGTTTTGTGTGTTTTTTTTTCGATATATATATATTGATTTGTCAATGCCATTTACAAGTATTTCAACTCTTCAAAACTAACACCCGACTCAATCCGTTTGACACACACGGCAGTATAGGCTGGACAGCATTCCGCACTGCACAAAAGCGTAGTTTTTTCTGATTGTTCTATTTTGTCATCTGACAATATTTCTTTATAAACCAAATTGTTGACCCCTTTACACAAGTGGAAATAAACTTGTTCTAGACGCGATCAGTGGCACAACATATACATGGCACCTGGTAGCCGTAACTCACAGCTTCACGAATCAAGATTTTAAAGCTACCAGTCAGTTCCAGCCAGTCTTTCTTCTGCATTTTATCATTTATTCTTATTATTTCGGAGTTGTCGCGCATGCGCATGATCGGATCTCTGTTCACACAGCCATGTTATGTTAAAAAGACACACGTGGACACACTCAGAACCATAACAACGTGCATGAATATATATAACATGTGAATTTGAGATAGTAAGTCTGTGTGCCGGGAAGGCTTTACTAGGAAACATTTGTTTTCATCAAAAGCAGTTGATAGCGTGAGATAATATTCATATTGCAAATGTATATGTACCTTAAATTCTGTCAATAATGTCAGAATACATCAAATTGCGAATCTTAAACATTTTAAAGTACTTACATCAAACTTGAAATATAAATGTATTTATAGGTACTCTAGACATTTCTGTTGTGTGCTGTATGGTTCATATTGCGACAGCACAAAGGGGAAATGTTGTCAATAAGTTAAACAGTTCAGCATCCATTCTGAGCTGCCTTGAAGTATGTGACGAAGACTGCATGGATGTGGGCCATTATGACTTGACCAACATGTCAGTCATGTTGGGAAGAAGAATGGTCTTAAAGCCAACAACAGTCGGGCTCTCTCATATAACAAAGCCTACCGCAAAACTACATTTTCATAACAAGTCTGAATCTACTCCTATCAAGACACAGACAACAAGAACTAGAGCTGCCCCCTACTTGACTAACGAAGCTTCAACAGCTAATCCTACGCGAAAAAGTTCCAAATTAGGTATGATATTAATTTTATTATGGCAACGGAATAGTTTCTCCCCTCTATCTTTCTGTAAATGCAACTTTAAGTGATCTTATCGGAATTTACATATAATAACTTACTTTAAATTTTAAAAAAAATTGGCATGGCCCAAAAAAGTTATTCCGGTCTAAACTTTGGTGATTCGCGTCGCCTTGCAACAAGACTCTCGTCTGGAGGCTGTCCTCGGAGTACTGTCGTGTCTCATCTCCGGGTCCTTATCGAATCCTGGCAGATTTACTTCCCCCGGTTTCTTGAAAGCGGTCATGGGGCCTGCCCTGTTGTGTATATTCTAAAACGTGGTTGTCACAGGTCGAATGTCGAGATAATGGGTATACCGGCAGTTATTGTAATTCAGCACACATGCCGTTTTCGTAACGAATTTGGTCTTATTGATTGCGCTAATCATTATGTGTGGTTGTTGAATGAGAACAAGCAAACAAATATTGGTTTTCAATGGCATGATGATGATAGATTTAAGTTTGACCGCGTGCGATTGTTTATGGTAAACGAAACTCATATCCTCAAATTAAGTCAATTATCTACATGCACATGTTCTATGTAATCGCTGTCGTTGTGCACTGAATGTTCGGCTAAATCTTAAAAAAAATTTATTTTCAGACTTCAGCTGTCCAAAAGGGTATTCCAACCCGTTCCTTTGGAGACGCTCACGAACTCGACAAGTGTCGTGTTACAAAGTCTTCCCGTCGGTCCGTACATGGTATACTGCCTGTCAAACATGTTCAGATCATGATGGCGGACGTCTATTATTTGTGGAGACAGAACAGGAAAACATCCACCTGAAAGCAGTTATACAAAACCAAAAGGAAGGTAACTGCCTTCGATTTGACACATGAACACTATTATATTAACATATTTTTTATTATTTTTTTACATTTTTTTCCCATGGTGTATGTATCCACTTTCATTTTTATTGGAGCCAAATCACCTATCTGACCTTTATAAACTTAAGGTAATCCTTTGGAGATTTGAAAATAGGCCTGAAAACGTGGAAATCACTGCTCACAGGCTGTTTGTTTGTTTATTTCAACGTGTTTATAATATACGGGGACCCGCCAAAATAACAAGAAAAAAATAATTTAACAAGGGCATCTGACAGCAAATCGGATAAGCCAGAGCTTTGCAAATTGGAGTTTTGGGAGAAGTGACGTTTGTACCATCGCATATATGCAACCTACCACCTTAGGTTACATGTTTTTCCCGTTTGTCAATACTTCTATGTATACAAACATATTGTTGATAAACAGTTCATACATCATTCACGAAGGCCTTATCAGAACATTTCGCAACCAAAATTACCCTTAGGTCATTAATATACACACAGAGGAAGCCAGAAATCACATACAAAAGGTAGGTGGATTGGCACCTTACTTGCTTTGCTTCCTTAAGTACTCTGTTAATCTGCAGACTTCTATTCCGGTTGCGGACAACGTAACAGGTGATCACACACGATTATTTATTCTGATGTTAACCAGGCACGGTGTAACGTACCTGCGGGGTTTTAATCAACCCCATTTGTGGGTCATAAGACCGAGGAGTCCCCAGAAGACACAATCATTTGTGATTGACAAAAGTGGGTTAAAGTCTTCACAGCGTTCACCCTTCGTGGGGTCGATTGTGTAAAATCTCGGCGAGCCTCTGTCAGCTTCATGAGATTCGAATTCGTATTCTCCCGGCTTTGAATCGTAGGCTTTACCTTTTAGACCAGAGAAGACGGTTGCGTTAAGATATTGCCAAGGTAAAAAACACTTAAAAAGGCGGTACGGACTGCTTCAGGTAACTTGAAATCGATTTCAGATAACCGGGGGGGGGGGGGGGGGTTGTACCTTGAAATCATTTTAAGATAACTATATACGGTATTGAACTACGCCCTCAAAATATTTGTTTCTTTGTGCTTATTTGCTTACAATTCTAATCATTTTCTTTCTCGCTAAGTGTATCGAAAACTCTTTTATATATTGTATCTTCTATCGAAGGATGACCAGTGAGTGAAGTATCGACCCCTGAGATTATGTATCTTTAAAAAATATTTAGGTCTAACTTTGACAGATAACATTTGTTACATTTTAGGGAGCCATGATAAACGTACCTGTTATTTCACGGCGGGAAGAACTAGTGATTCTGGAAACTGGTACTTGTGGTATTCGTTAAACTACGGACCACCGATGGTGTATACGAACTGGGAAAAAAATCTAAACATTAACGATTTCTTCGCCTCCATCTCTCTAGACTCAGTCGCTTGCATCCGCGATAACCTCAAATGGTACCGAGTCGATGAACGTGTCAACCTCCCGGCAATCTGTGAGGGTGGGTACACTAGCAGTGACGTTGATTTATTTTAAAGCCTACAAGTGTAGAAAATGTTATAGAGGCGTAGGTTAGGGCACCTTTTTTTCAATAAACCCTCGAATACTTAAATATTCTTTAATCCTGTTATAATGCATGCTTATAAATATATGTATATATGTATATATGTATATATGTATAGGTCATAAATATAATATACACTAACACATTTGTCAATTAAGCAAAAATGCAGACATAGAACCGAAGTCTGTCATCCTTATTATTTGTATAAATTCATATTATAAACATAAATCACCCTCCTTGCTTAAAAGTGGGGGATATATATGTGTCAAATGAAGTTTAATTGTTACATCCGAAATCTCGATTCGGTTAATGTTGCTTTGGTCCATAATACCACACAAAAACTTTTTTTAGCGAATTGCATTACCCGGCCGTTCTTGCGTCGGGACAGGCTCGCGGGACATCGGCCAGGTTTGTGTGGGACGGCTTGTTCTTGGGGCCAGTTGACATTAGCCTAGTTAACTGGTGGTCTTGGTGGATATACTAAGTCTGTGCGCGTAGGCCTAAACTGGCGTAGTTTCGGATCAATGCCGCCGCGATAGCCCCTTCGCGAGGTTAAGTAATTTTTTTTTCATTAAGTATGTAGACAAATATGGAACATTATCTCCCTTAGGACACACTTTGCTTTGTTTGTGACCGCGCAAGACCAAAATACAAGCATTTCGAGGCTCAGCCCCAGAAGAGTTGCGTGACAGTGTTTGAGTGCCTCCACCGTCAATTAAAATGCAGATGCGGTGTTGATCATTCAAGTGTTATGCCGACATACAGGTGCTCTGCCACCGAGAAAATGAGAAACATACCATCTCGAAATAAAGGTCACCAGCGGAGCCTTGATAAACTGGACGTGTTTTCGTGGTGGTATTATGTCGTACTAGCAAGGACACGTCAAGAGCTCACATGACCAGTTCGTATTGTGGTCTTTATAGTGGTTTATGTGGAATAACTGTGGAAATATAACTGGTTAAAGCCACTAACGGTATACCTATAAGGTCGACATCCAACCTGTGACATCCGGGTTTTAGTGTGTACACAAAATGGTAGCGGTTTGGAGAAGATGCATAGGAGAAATAAAACTGTCAGAGTTTGATAAGTAAAAGCGTGGGTTGTAGCATAAAAGTACTTTGAGGACAGTGTCCATTATATCTGCGGAGAGACTTTGCTGATAAGGGGACGTGTATCGGCAATTTTAGAGCCGAATAACGCTTTTTCCTGACCCAGGCTCAAAACCTCATATTATTTTAGCATATTATTATGTCACATTATGTTATGTCACATCACCTCACACCCGTACCGCCTGATACCGAGAGGTGGCGCTGCAGAGCCTTACATGACTCTGTGGGACTCAAAAGAACAACCCTCATGTGTTGTGGCCAGCTCCACAGCGATTTCATAGGTTTATGCCTGCTGTCAATATGAAAACAGTGCTTTATAACGTACCAAGTGCTTGATAAAAAAATCCAATATGTAAGAATACTTTAATGATTGACTCAGTTCTTAGTGATTTTTGTTAGTTGATTATCATTTTTGTTAGCTTACGTGCAATATTTAATAAAAGAGTGAATTCCTGGTAAAAGATTTCTTTTAAGTCCTTCAAACAAATTAAAATTAAAGTGATGGCATAAGTGATCAAATAACAATTATTAATATTACCATTTTATAATTAGATTTGTTAAACAGACTTAATAACAAATCTCAACGATTAATTTGACACATATATACATAAACTCTTTATGTAAGGGATGTAAGCAGTAATATTGAACAAAAAAAGACTGTTAAAGCACATCTGTTAACCAGGCACATCTGGAACGTCAAGTTAATTATTAATATTGCTACCAATTATAAAATTATTGCTTGGTAAATAGGTATACATGATGTTACAAGGTCATAAGACGGAGTGAATCAGCACACAAATGCAATTGTTACCACATTAATTCGACGTGATTGTTCATAGTGATTGTTTGAAGTAAGTGTGTAAACACATACATCAGTAGTCCGATCTGATTACCAAATCACACTGACCACCGATCTGACAACCAAATAACACTGACCGACGATCTAACCACCAAATAACACTTACCACCGATATGAACATCTAATAACACTGACCACCGATCTAACCACCACAGATCTGGCCACTAAATAAACTGACCACCAATGTAACCATCAAATAACACTGACCACCGATCTTACCACCAAATAACAATGACCAATCGTCTGACCACAGAAGAACACTGACCACCCATCTGACCCTCAAATAACAATAACCCTCGATCTGACGACCAAATAACACTGACCACCGATCTGACCACCAAATAACACTGACTATCGATCTAACCACCAAGTAACACTGACCACCGATCTGACCACCAAAACACTGTTAACCGATCTGACCACAAAATAACACTGACCACCGATCTGACCACCAAATAACACTGACAATCGATCTGACCACCAAATAACACCAACAACCGATCTGACCACCAAATAGCACTGACCAACGATCTGACTACCAAATAATACTGACCACCGACCTGACCACCAAATAACACTGACAACCGATCTGACCACCAAATAACACTGACAACCGATCTGACCACCAAATGACACTGATCCACCAATCTGACCACCAAATGATACTGACCCCCGATCTGACCACCAGATAACATTGACCCCTAGTTCTGTACACCAAATAACACTGACCAAAGATCTAACTACCAAATAACAATGAGCACAAAATGACACAGCTTCATCTAATCTACTGTCATCTAACCATTCAGTAGTTCAGCATTTTATTGGTTTCTCCTCAGCGCTCGGATACATTTGTCTCTTCATATGAACTGATGTTGATTAACTGGTCTCAAGAAACAGGATAAGATTTCCCTTCGGGCGCAAAGTAAATGCACAAAAAGGGATGCTTGCGATTTAGAGGTTTATAAATATGAAACAAATAACGAAACGTGTGTCCCCCAAAAGATACACATATTTTATGTTTGTGTTGCATCAGCATCTTGATGGCTGTAAATCTTAATGTGCATTAATTTCCAGGTAAAGCGAGAATGAACGGCTGACGAAATGAAGATCCTCTGCACCTGTAGGTATAGCTAACTTGACACCAGAGGACATAAGATAAGCGCCATTTCGGCCCTCTGACATTAGAGAGTCTACGACCAGCGTACTGGCTGTCAGAGTGCCGTTACATCCTTCAGTGAGGAACGCGCTTTAAGTCTCTATAAGGATGCACATATTTTCGTCATTTCTGATAACGCCTCATGGCCTACAGGTACACTGTCACGTAATTGTGATGAACCAGACCAATCCTTAGCTTTTATTATTTCTTTTATTACAACATCTAACATGAGTGAGAACAACTGCGTTTTTAATCATTATATCGGTATATTCCTCATGATGTTTGCTGAATTTCTGACCACATGTATACAAGTACAGCTCGCAAGGGTTACTGGACGTAACCAACTTGTACGAGATACAGTAAATGCCTCGTTGTCATTGGATTTTAAGTTTCGGTTGTGTGTATTTTTGTGTGTGTTAATTCAACATTCGCAGCCCAATGTTAAGATTATGGGCTTTTTATTATGATATGAATGCAACATGACGGAAGAATACTGGGGTGCATTGGCGTGTATCACGTTAGGCTTACCAGTCCAATTAAATTCCTAATGAGCCGTGTTGTTGTGGCTAATATGAGACCAGCCTATTGGGTCGTATATTCACGACTAACCACGGGTGTAGTACCGGAGAGTATACTGTGGTTTGTTTTTTTCATTCGCGAGGTTACATTTTCGCAATTTTCACATTTTCAATGTTTTGCGTGGGTTTCGATTTCGCGGTTTTGCTATATATCTTATCATATTCGTTGTACAATTCGATTATTGCATTAAATATTAGTATTGTATTAGTATAGGTTTGAAATACAAATATTAATATTATTATTTCCCTTAAATATATGGGTTATTGAAGACCTTGCACTTTAAAAAAATCATTACGCTCCAAAGTGCACGTTAGTGCAAAACCCGGACAGAATAGTCACATGATGAATAATTAGACATATAAAAACAAAATTATTTTGCATTATGGAAGTAACTTATAACTGTGTTCCGTATACAACTACACAGTGATAACCTAGTCAGATAAAAAATAACCTGCTTTAACATGCGCTGTAACACTGTTTATTTCTCACTTCGTGGCATATGTATCGTTAGGATTGAGACATTTCATCCTACTCATTGAATGGAACAAAGGAGAACGGAGCAGTGTAAAACAAAGTATTCTATAAGTTCTACGCCCACTCGGCTATAAATAAATCGACAGAGGTTTCAGAATTATGACACTTAGGTAGGTTGGAGAAGTAGAATATCCAAATAAATATATGAATCTGTGAATTTTTTATAAGGATGCGATTAAAGACAATATCCTGCTCTCTCTTTAAGTACACCAAACACAAGGAGTTAAGAAATAGTTTCTTATTGTTTAAGGAGGATTTCCTCCAAATAAGTATGGTCTTATTCAGAATGTGAATGCAGAATTATACGTCACGATATATTTTGTGTTATTACTTTTTGCAAGCCAAAACATATTCGACAGAAATAGTAATAAATCCAGGGACAAATATCACTGAAAATGGTTGAAATATGAAGAACTGTTCAACTTTGCTATTCTGTGTCATGAATAATATTGGGTGTCATAAAAGATATTATAAATTAAAACCAGTTGACAGACACTGATTGCACACTTGTATATATTTATTTGTAAATGCTGCTTTTGTCATTTGCTGTTTGGACCATGTGCGGCTTTTCTCCAGTAAACCTACAATAAACCTTATGCTGGTGGTGTTATATATACGCCTGTTTATCACTGTAAGTATTAAAATAGCTATTCCTGGAAGATGGTCACTGTATATAATTTGGTAGCAGGTATTAAGAAGTAAATAAATACTGGTCAATGCATGGCGAAAGACAGGTTTGTGACAAATATACCCCTTTAGTCCGTATTATGTCCGTTTGGACTGCATGCTCATCCTACAACCTACTCATTCAGCTGTCTCTGAAAATTTTTTAATGAAATTATACTATTAATATATTTTAACATCAGAGTTGCCGAAATATTTGTTTTGGTTTTTATTCTCCGAAAAGTGGGAAATATAAGTCACAATGTTCGAACTTCTTGGGCCCCAAGGTTACGGTTTAAGCCTTTCTAAAGTTTTGACCAATAACTGTAAACTGTCATCCTAAGAAATATACAACTGATAATGAGTAAATGATAAAAAAATGCAAGTGGCACCACACGTCCTTTACACCTGTTAAAGCCGTAATTCAGATAACACAGGTGACAGTGACCTCATTTGAAAACAAGAAATGACCTATCGGGATCTGCCAACCGCTTAAGTTTGAACTTCCTGTCTTTATGGTTACGATTTGTGCCCTATTAACGGTCGGACGAACAAAAACTTTCCCTTCTGCTCAAATGACAGTTAAACTAGCTGATCAGGAAGGCCGATTCTAGATAAGAGGGACTATGGTAGCTTACGCCTTCCTTGTGACAATATACCAACAGGCCCAGAAAGAATCAAACATATGCCAAGGCTCCCACGGCCCGTTTATATATACTGCTACTTTTTTATTCTTATCAAGAAACATCAAGCTGTGTTTTATTGGGAACTCAACATGGCATAGTTGATAAACGCTCCAGGGCTGCGTTTTCAGTAAGGGATACGGAGTTAAAAATATTGACACCCTGGACCCTGTGACAGAGAACACGGCATTCAACATCGCCTCCGTCTCAAAACAATTCACAGGCACGCTGCTGGCGGTCATATTAAGACGACACGGAAAGTAAGTAATTATAAGATTTTCAATTCCGATTTATTTGTATTCAAATCCAATTTGATTCTATGTGCTGGAAGGGAATGTCAAGGTCAAGGAATTGATGTTAGGAATGGTAAGCCCCCTCTGAATGCTAAAATGACTGTAACATTTTCGAATCCATCTGTGCATGAGTTTGTCTGGGTTTTTTTTTATGTCTTATTAAAACATAGCAGTAGTGCACGAGGCTGAATTGTTATTTGCAAATATATTATGACGAAACTCAGGAGGTAGATCATGATATTAAATTGACTAATTTCAGGTTGAAACTCATGTTCCTCGTAAAAGGCAGTTTCCTTCTAAAAATCAATACCCTATAGCACATAGACGCCGTTAAATATATGTTTTATTCTGAAGAACCATTTCAGCAATAATCCGTCTCAAAAGTGAATGTAGTTTTACCCTATGCAGGCTGCACCTGGCATCGCACTAAGTTATGGATGTTATATTCGCAAGAGTATTTTTAATACACAAATCCTGAATACAAAACATAAATGGTATTTTTTTACTTATTCTGACCGAAATATTCACAACAGGAATCAGGACGTGCAAGAAACAAAATGTTCTTCGCTACCATTTTTCATAGATCAATATTTTTTTTGCAAAAAAGGTCTTCAGTAATGTTGCTAATTTGCGTTCTAAAAGAATTCTTAAAGATATAGAAATGGACTTAACATTGTGTTGGTCATACCTTTTCAAGGACTGGAGCAAATGTAAGCTGGCAAAACTCTACCTATTGTCTCTCGACTTGTAAAGGAAAAGTAAAAAAAAAATATATATTTGGACCCTAGAGTACGCTTTTTTTTTTTCTGGCATGACCTTAATATAGTGATATTTATAATTATTATTTTACAGCGTAAACTGGGACACGCCCATCAGCTCGATATTGGGACCGGATTTTCACCTGAGTGACGGCTACAGGACGAACGTCACAACCTTACGAGATCTGCTGTCACATAAGATGGGCGTCCCACGTCACGACAACACATGGGGATTTGAGTTCTATGACAATAGAGATGATTTATACAGGTAACTCTGTTCCTCCCCTAAATACAATTGCACTGTCTTGTTATACCTCCGCCAGGAGGCGAGAGGTATTGTAGTTTACGCTCGTTTTTTTCTGTCAGTAGAGTTAGGCTGAGAATTTTGACGAGAATTTTATGAGGGGTTCATATAACATCCACAGAAAAATTGATTAAATTTGGGAGGAAATCTGAAAAACCTAAGATTATTTGATTCAGAGGATACTATCCCGTTGTGACGTAGGGCTATTGCATTATAATAGTGCTTTTGATAGGTGTTACTTGGTGCTTTATTCTGTAGGTGGCCTGGGATAGGCTTTTATTTGTTATACATGTAATTTCGTTAGGTGGCGAGGTTCGTCGTTTTCCTCATGGATCGGTTAATTGGGTTGTTAGATATCAACTTTACCCAAACAGTAAGAAGAGGAATTGATGAAAATTTGGAGGGTCAGGGTAATACCGAATGAACAACGAATTCATTATCGTATATTTCGGAGGATTAAGAATTCCTTATAACCATGATGTCCTACTATAATTTGAGGATTTGGGCGGGCCCGAAACAAAACGTTATTCAGGTCTAAACTTTTTGGATACAGGTCCACTTGCCATCAAACTCTGTTCACAAATACATTCATGCCTGTTGGGACTGCCATTTTTCGAACACAATAAAACGTCGATGACACTAGTCGCATGTCGAAATTATACCGGTATAACGGTATACCGTGGGTGTTTTAATTTAAATGATTATATCCCATTGTGAAATGACAATTTGTTTTTCCCGTCCGAGGGCAAGAGTCAGTCGCATTTGTTTTACTGGTATCATGTGATCCAACCATGGAATTGGTGACCCGTGACGCATTTCCTTAGCAGGATATAGCATATTTTGATAAAGATCCTAGAAGGAGTTTAAGTACAGTCTTGGACTACTTTTCTATATGTTTCTCTTTTAACATGTGGTCAATATTTTAGACACAGTTTTCTTAAGTTGTCCTACGATGCTCGTATTTGGCAAAAATTTCCTATTTGATTTTGCAAGAAGTCCTTTGATAAAATCTTGTTAATTTTTACCTTGGCTTGAGGGGAGAAAGCCTTAATATTACCTAAAATATAACTTCATAATTTTTTTATTCTTCAGTCGGATGCGTTTCTTCCCAGCAATCGCCGAGCTCAGGACAAGCTATGTGTACAACAACTTAATGTACACACTCGCCGGCAGGGTCGCTGAAGTGCTCGAAAACCTCTCGTGGGAAGAGCTCGTCCGACGGGAGCTTTTCCAGCCACTGGGAATGACGTCATCGACCTTCCTGGACCAAGATGGGGAGGACCGAGACCTATTCGCGACACCTTACATGACAATAGGAAATAGCACTTTCGATGTTCCATTTGAAGGACACAGGTATAGTAAATCTATAGATTTAGACTCGACGCTTTTATTCAAGATCATATAGACCGGAAAACACCAGCAATTTTGTTTCTTAAGCTCGTATATTATTATGTTCTAGGCAGACTAATTCTGTACGTATGTGTGTGCAGAAATGCTGGAATTCGTTCTTCTAATTACATAAATTCAAAACCCACCTCAAAATACAGCATTAACTCCCTACCTTGCAAAATTTCAGAGCAGGAAGGCTGATAGCACCAGCAATATCCATATCATCAACGGCTGTTGATATGGCAAAGTGGTTACACTTCCTTCTGTCAGGGACCAACGAAGAAGGAGTTGAAATCCTCCCGGAAGAGGAATTGGAAACTTTGTATTCCTCTGATCACCTGCCGTCCAGAACTGACGCAAACAACCTCTATCTGCGTCCTGATTTTCCAGTCTCCTTTGGAGTAGCCGGGTATGCGAAGGGCTGGAGCAGAGAGTATTATAAAGGTAGATATCAATCAATACAACAAGTGTTACTTTGCTTGGTGAAATACTCCCGTATAATAAATATTTCCTTTTTTAACCCAAAATACATACTGAAACTACAGCGCACACAGAGACATGGTTTAATCGAGTACACACCATCCCGGTCCATCTGTGCATGTTCGAGTCCAGGCCACCCGAGTCAGAGTTCAAGTCCGAGTCCGGAGTAATTAGGAACATAAGTTCAACTCCAAGTTAAATACAAATATCCTTATTGAAAGAAATATATACTGGACAGTTAAGAAAACCAAGTGTATGTTAATGATAGTTAACGCGTCATTTTTCTTGACCATTAAATTGCATTTGTCTCTTGATGTAGGCTTTATCTTATTATATATACATTTTTCGTGCAATATTCAGTTCGCAAATGCATATATAATGTTTTTAGTACGTGACAGAGCTTTTTTTCTATCGGAATCGAGATGGACTTGGGCTAATACCCCGAGTCCTTAACTCCGCAGTCCTAGGCCCTCGAGTCAAAAGTAGACTTCAAACGGGACTCGAGAATTTGAGTATCACCGATATGGAGATCGTAACTCCCGCAGACACTTTGATTAGATCCGCATCAAAATTCGAAACATCGTTCGATCTGCCACAAGATGACGTCACGCCTTCTGGCCGCTGGCCCAGGTTTAACAAATATTCGTGTAACAGAAAAAAAATCACCTTTTGGAGATAATGTATTAACTAACACATAAACAGACTGACACACACTGCGCCAAACAGCAAAGTTCTGATCATTTAAATGGTAGACGTAGCTATCTAAATGGTATAGTATGAATAAAGCGCTTTCAAGTATGCGAGAATTCAAAAACTGAACACTAGATGGCGCTGGTTACTCGACTAGGAAGGTTTGACTATAGCATGAGGCGGTTTTATTTATGAACCAAACTAAATCAGACTCCTGCAAAATCACTTGACTGAAACTATATATATACATATATTAAACGTCTATCTATAAGACCACTTGTCCATTAAGTCCACCCTTTGGTGAACCGAATGCATTCATATTGGTATTAACTGACCTCCCTAACTAGACCACCTTTGAATGAAAATCACTTTCGGGCAGTCAAACGGGCGGCCTTTTAACACAGGTTTCACTGTTCGTGATTTCAGAATACAGAACTATCACTCACCGAGGGGACTTTCGAGGGTACCACTCAGAACAAATGACTCTGCGTGACATGAACATTGGATCTGCACTGTCCTTCAACCATTATGACCAGGGGCCCGCGCGTACCATGGTCAGCGCATTTGTGATAGACACCTTACTTGGCGAAGACAGCTGGCTGAACGTATCGTACGCGTGTTCCTTCGCCAGGCCACCGGGAGAGGTTTATAAATATGTAGATGATATGGGGTTGCCAAGGCAACATGTAAATATTCCACCTGACCCGGAAAAACATGGAAAGGCCGACCGAGACCTTCAGGAATATGTTGGCTTATATGGTCGCCATGGTTACGGCAACGTCAATGTCACAATGGGGAATCCCCCCGATCAGCTGACCATGGAGTTCGGAAGGTTGGGGAAATTTGACATGTTCCCGCTTGGCGGTGATATATTCCGTATAGTAAATCTAGGCCCTCTGTTTTACCGTGATCTAGAAGCTGCCGAGTTCAGCAGTTCAACAGGACCGTCTGGGCAGATTGATGGGTTACTGATCCCGCTGCTTGAGGTTAGAGACCCCCCATTCTTCCAGAGGAATCTTGACTTGTCCTCGCCGCCACCACCAAACAGGAACCAATGTTGAGAGATCCTATTGAGAAGTTGTTTCTACACAATCGACATACTTTCTTTCCACCCAATAAACTCTCAATAAATGTATAAATATATTTTTCTTTCAATCAGACTTCCCCTTTTCCAGGTAGCTGAATGTAATATTTTGCTCTCTGTGTGTTTATTTTCGCTTCTCAATGAATATGCTTCAACAATCTATTTTTTTAACTTTCAAAATTGCGGTTAATTAAGGGGTCATTTACAATTTGACATTTTAGAAAGTGTACGAAGACTACTCTTTTTCAGACCCCCCTCACCCTCCCTAAACGTGTTTAAAGAAAATGTTGATTTGTTCGTGGATTTCTTTTTATTATTATACATGTAGCTGGAGCCGAAGAACTGCCACCTATGGGTGTAGGATCAGACTTTGAACAATTAAAACACTTAAAATTAAGACGAAGGATTTGAAAGCTTGTTGGTAGCCCACTGGAGGCAATTGTTAATTTAAATTGCACGAATCTATGTTAGTCTGTTTTGAAAATCCAGTGCTACCAGTTTGCATTTTACGAAAATATAAAAAAAATATAAGAAAAAAGTATCAACTAAATTGTATGAGTATGCTAAAGTATAAATCAGTGATGAATTGCGCAACTGTCAGATCATTGTACTGCATGTGACGCTACTAAACAAGCTTCAGATATTTCTGGTTATATCGCCGTTTCTAGCAGAAGGCCTCAGTATTTTATATTTACAGTCATATTTACAATAGATATAGCAAGTATGATAACATATAAGACATATAAGGTTTTCCTGAAAAAATAGTTAATATTATTTTTTAGTAGAGAGCGCATGGCAACACTGAAAACATCAAAGATCGTTGATGTTGCGTGAAAGCATTGAAGAAAGTTTTCAAAACTCTCCCATATTTTTATTGTTTAATCACGGGGTGTGATGGCATATAAATCAATGGAGATAAATCTAGTTGGGTAAGGGTTTACTAACATACGAAGCTGTCACGAAACGCTTAAGACAAAAGAAATAATCCCTTCGCCCAACCCTTTTAAGGCACCAAGAGCTCATATGGCAAAATAATGCACCGTTGTGGGATGTCTGTGCGTCGGATAATCTGTTGTTTACACACACAGCACAGTAGCAGAGAGCTGGGGGGGGGGGGGGGGGACCAAAAAACCCTTCTTTAAGTGTTTCACACCAAATCGAATCCCTCCTTTTCGGACCAGAAGACCTTTTCAAAGGTTTTTATTTGATCCTCCTGGGTTGGACCCTCCGCTTGCCGCCCGTGCAGCTGCGCGAGGAATCAGCTATGCCATGGCTCATACAAACGCACTTGAAACGAAGAAATAACCGTTGAAAAAGACGACATATTATACCGAAGCCACTTATCTTTTTCCACACTAGGTTATGAAAATAGCATTTAGGTTGAACCTGAATAAGTTGAAAAAACACGCACGAGACTAGTACGGCTGATTTTTTTTTTTTTTACAATAAGAGAATGCTTATTTAAGGAGCACGGTGAAGCCAGTTTATGAGTCTGATTAAAAATCATATTTTATAGCTCCACCATGAGATATAAAATATTTATCGTCGCTGGTCGGTCACCTGGTTTGTCTGGTAATATGAGAGTTAGGGTAAGACAAAGAAACAATCCATTCCATCTCAAGGGAAATATGCCAATGACTGCTAAGTGTCAGAATCATTCACAAGTACAATATCCACCTCTAAATATTAAAGGTGCCGCCAGTTATGTTTTAATATAGAAATAACCCAGCTGGCACCAACTCAGTATTAGTCTAACGAGATGTCTGAGTGCCTAGGTCAGGTATAACGAGAGTCGCACTGTAAGGTTCGATGAGGATAGAAATTTAACCAATCGTTGAATATTTTATTGTATACTTTCTAACAACACCTTCTATGCATGAGACCATATTGGTAAATCCCCCCTTGCACGTTTGTTGAATTACAGACTGCATGAATACTAGAAAGGCTCGCTTGGATTTTCGCATCAGTTATGTTTGAATGTGCCAACTTGAACCCGACACAGGAAATGACTCGTTTCCATAGAGGTGGATTTGCTCTTTGGATTCTGTGTTAACGTGTATTCGTTTGTGTTAATTCATACCTCGTAGCATAATTTTACAATGTTATCGATGCAATAGGAAAGATGACCATTGCAGTATATTTCTCCGTATGTGTTGACTGTGGCACGACTCGGGTAGGCTTAACATTCAAATATAGAAATGCTTTGTGAGCGTGTATTCACGGCAAGTGTTGACGGCTGATGCAGATATAGGCTTGAAGTTAGGTTGTGTGCAGCCCGATTTAATCAGACTCAGTATTATTAGGCGTTGTCAATATATATGACCGGGCCTTATAATATTGAGTACACTTAAATGGGGCTATAGGCTGTGTAGAGACGGTGGCCTGAGAAGACGAGGCCTGGACGGGAGCAGGACTCACCGCTATAGACGGACCTGGTTCTGTAGGTGGCATGGTGGATTTTGTAGGCAGTATGTAACTCCTGTAGCGCAACTATTTTTGTCTGGCTATAAGATAACTGTTAAGACCGTGAACGTCCTAGGAGTACGCTCCTTTATTGTTTTAACCGCTGCTTTGTATAGCAAGGATCTTAAACATGCGACAACCGCTCTCGTTGGTCTGATTACTCCAATGGTACCATATATCTAGATACCTTCCCTCTGTTTAAGATTGACCGCCAGGTAAACCGGACTGTCTGCCTCGCACATCCTTTTCGGTTGATGTCACCTGAAAGCTGTGTACACTTTCATCCGCGTTTCCGGCAACAACAATCCGGCAACGATAATATGGCAACGGCAAAAAATATCAGTCACGTGAAATTTTATTGATGTGTACACACGCGCACTGTTGTCTAAGCACACGATAATATAATCTGAACAACCCATCATTTTTGTAAAGTTGATGAAATATATTCTAATACGATCATATCTGTCTTCGTCTTTGATTAATAATTCAGTGGCGGATCAAAAAGTTCATGAAGGGGGGGGGGGGGGGTTATAAAGCACCAAGAAACACCTATCGATAGCACTATTATAATACAATAGCCCTAAAACGGGATAGTGTCCTTTGAATTTAATAATTTTATGCTGACACAGCAATGTTACAGTCATTTGAGCACTCAGAGGGGGCTTACCGTCCCTAAAAACGGATATCTATATGATTTAACTATTTATTTAATCAACTTTCAAAAAGATAAATTAATCAACTTTCCAATGTCCAACCTATCCCTCTCCATACTATAAAGCCTTTGTCAGCTAGGCTACCAGAGACCTTGATTCATCGAGTCGTCCCGGCGTCTGTCAGATGAATAATTAACAAGGCAGTTGGTTTGCGTGCACGTGCTCAACGCGGTTGCGGGAACACGTATAATGCTAATTTTAGATCAAACGTTCAGCATTACCGGGAGGACATTGACTTATCAAATAAAGCCATATAAATTTGTCCTAGTTCTGGTGAACGCGTTCCTGTTAAGTCGGCTGGCTGAATCAAGGTCTATGAGAGCGTTGCTGTCAGCGACCAGATTGTATGACGGTGGACCTCTCCGTCGTGTAGTACAAAATTCATCTGCAGGCGGAGGTGCTCACCGAACCGCTTGAACCGGTTCGATCCACAATGTTAGGCTGGACCGGACTGCTACATAATTATTTCAAGGTTTATGCTATATATGACTGTATGGATAAAGGTTCAACCTGCGCATCTTCTTATGAACGAGGTATAATAATTTTTCAAAGAAAGCCTCTTAATCTAAGTAAATGTTTTTAAAATAGATGCAGCTGCAGTAGTATAATAATAGTATATAATTGTATATTTTTGTTCTCTGAGTAACAGTAAAAGGTCATTTTTGGTTATTAACATATGATTGAAGAGATATGTTCAGCATTAGAATCATTGTCCCTTGCTGTGTTGATAGTCTCTCCAACAGACGCCAGGTGCCGCTACCGCTCTTGCACCAGTACGTCTGTTATTGGACGCCATTTTTCTTAGGAACGGAAGTGTTGTTTGGCATGCGCAAGGAATCCCCCTACTATACCACCCTTACAACAGACAAGCAAAAGTGGATTATTTTTGCCACACAACCAAACAATATTGTTTACTTGGCTTTACTGGGGTCTGCCGGGTCTGTGCAAGGGCGACATCCATTATGGATTCACCTCCAGATGCTAGGGGGGTTTCCTTGCGCATGCCCAACGGCACTTCCGTTTTTCAACATTCTTGAAAAAAAATGGCGTCCAATAACAGACGTACTGGTGCAAGAGCGGTAGCGGCACCTGGCGTCTGTTGGAGAGACTAGCTGTGTTGCATCATTCAGTTGATTTTTTTTTTCTGTTTCACCGTGTATCAAAGAATAATAAGTACAATTTCTATATTAATCACATTTAATGTGTAGCCCTATATGTACTCTATGTCAACCCACAGCTATACCCGCCCAGCAAATTCTTTGAATCAGCTCGGCCAACCCTGCATAATTTGGTTTAGGATCTAACCACCATGCCCCGCACAGTGACTAAAAACAATTCTGCTGCAGTCAATAATTTTCAAAGTTTGTGATTTTAAGTTTGTCATTAAAAAAATAAACCAGGTCTTGCGATTCACATACAGATTATATATAGTACATTTATTCAAGGTTTGCTGTGTTTGTGATATTCCGTTTTCCTAACAATCTGATCAGATAAAAACAAATAAACTAGACAATAATTTATTTTATATTATATCTAATTAAATGGACCGGAGCGCTTGGACTGGTCCAGCTACTGGAACGGACTGCCTACAGACGGAGTGGAGCAAGACCGGATCCGCCCCCTGCTGGTCCGGTCTGCACCTCTATCTGCAAGGCAAGGTGTCGTTTTCCGAATTACTGGTAGCCACAAGGAGCACGGTGACCATGAAGAACAGAACAGAACAGAGTTTTATTCAGAAAAAAGGCCCAAAGTGCCAAACATTTCAACAATAATTCAATCAAATATTTGCATTTTAAAACCATATTTTTCACAAAAATTTTGCAAGAGATTAATCTGTTGCTGAAGTCTACCTACAGTATCTGCACAATTAACCATATCATCTGCAAATAATAAAGTCATTAAATTGGAAAGATTATCGTTAACATATATCCCTTTACAATCACTTCTATGTATTTCTGAACTAAAGCATGCAAAACAAATGCTTGATCAATGGTAGAATACCCCTTTCTATATAACCCCTTGAGACTCAGATAAAATATTCGTTTGCTGCACATGCTGAGAGAGTCTATTATTCAAAACTTTAGTGAATATTTTTCCTGTAACATTGAATAATGTTATCCGTCTATAATTACTAGGATCATTTAAATGGCCCTTCTTGTGTAGAGGAAATATGATTGCCTTACTCCATTCACCAGGGAATGATCCCTTATTTAAAACACTGTTAAACAAAGTATGTAATAAGGGCAAAATAATTTCTAAAAGTGACTTAATAATATCAACTTGTAGCCCATCTGGTCCAGGAGATTTACCACTTTGCATCTGATTTACTGCATGTCTTATTTCGAATACTGGTATTTCATTGTTAAGGGACCCACATACAGACCCACTGTTATAATTATTTTCGAAGTATATGTTAGCCATAATGCAAAATTCTTCTTTAACATTGTTTTTATTTTCATTCAGCAAAACTCTAAAGTAATTAAACCACTTTTCTGCTGGAATATTATTAACACTATTCTCTTCCTTAAGGTACTTTTTAATTCAGACCCATAAATCATTTATATTCTTAATATTTGATGTGTATCATTGTAGACTGTTGTTTGGACTTGTTTTAATTATCACGTAGGTTTTTAAAATGTTGTCTTTTATACATGTTCAATTCATATAAATTACCGGATCTCTTATATTCATCAAGTGCTGAAAATTTTATTAGCTTTGCTTGTGCACAATCCTCATCCCACCCATCTGGTTGTGACCAAATCTTTTTCTCTTGTACATTTTAGGAATAGTAAAGTTGTGTATCACCCTGTTCAAGTATTCAACAGCCTCATCCACATCTTGTTGAACATAATGTGCAAAATTACGTGTATGTTCATTATATAAATGATCATCTATAAGTTCATCAATTGCCTGTGATTTAAGTTTGTACTTTATCCTTGAAGTCATGGACACTAAATTTTTCTGGAACTTATTTATCAGATTCAAATCTTAATGTACATTTCACTGGATAATGATTTGATAAATTTAACCTTAAAACAGAAAATGATTCTATTTTAACAAATAGTTCAGCACTAGCAACAATATAGTCAATAACACTCTGTCCAGCATGTGTTACACATGTGTAATCACCTGCAAAATCTGGTGGAATTCTACCATTCAGTATATGAATATTAAAAGCACAACACAACTGTTGTAATGAAAAACCAGATTTGTTAGTCCTGCCATCCTTTGAATTTCTACACATTTGAAATTCATCTGAAGGGTAAGTTTCACTTAAACCAATAAATCCTAAATGATCATTTTCTATGTAATCACACATTTTACCAATCCTAGCATTCAAATCGCCCATTAAAATGACATATAAATCTCCATATTTTGTTACAATATCTACCATAATATTTTCTAGTCTTATTATTCCATCACTTTCATCTAAAGTTTCATATAATACTGAGCCCTCTGGAGCAATATATGCACATAATAATAGAACAGGTTTTTCCAAATTGAAAGCTTCACCATCCAGGATTAAAACAATTATATCTGTTTATTTCTTAAGGTTGATTATCTTAAAATTGCAATTCTTTCTTACACATACAATTATTCCTCCTCTGCCAACTTTATCTCTAACACTTGCAAAGTACAGAAATTGTTCAAAGTAATAGTTAAACTCTTCTTCACAAGATGCCAAAGTTTACACAATACACAATATATCATTTATTAAATCCAAAAATTCTGCTGAATAAATCTTGTTTTTCAGACGGCAGAGGGGCCGTGGGTCCCTCGGCATATGTTTGATTTCTTCTAGGCCTGTTGGTTTATTGTCACAAGGAAGGCCTAAGCTACGAAAGACCCTCTTATCGAGTATCGGGCTTTCTGCTCAGCTAGCTTGAATGTCATCTGAGCCGCAGGGAAAGTTTTTTGTTCGTCCGACCGTTAATACGGCACAAATCGTAACCATAAGGACAGGAAGTTCAAACTTTAGCGGTTGGCAGATCCCCATAGGTCATTTCTTGTGTTAAAAATGAGGTCTCTGTCACTGGACGAGCGGGCACAGACCAAATGGAATAAAATTTTTAAACTGACCCGTTCTCCTTTGATTCCATTCCAGGTGTTCGATGAAATGTCTAAATCCTAACGATACATAGGCCACGAAGTGAGAAATAAACAGTGTATAATTGAATGCGGAATACAGTTATTAGTTACTTCCATAATGCAAAAAAAAATTTTGATATGTCTTCTTTTTTATCATGTAACTATTTCGTCCCGGTTTCGCACCAACCTGCACTGTAGAGCGTAATGAATTTTTCTTGAGGTGCAGTGTCTTCAATAACTCATGCACATTAGGGAAATTATATTGGTATTACAAAGCTATACTAATACAATACTAATAATTAATACAATAATCAATATGTACAATAAAAATGATAACCTATATGGCAAAACCGCGAAATTGGAACCCAGGCAAAACATTGAAAATATGAAAATTGCGAAATGTAACCTCGCGAACGAAAAGCAACAGTATTTTATGCATACTACAATGACACAAAGAGCCACATCAGATATTAACATATTCTCTCATAGCGCGCCACGGGTTAGCCGTGAATACACGACCCAATAGGCTGATCTCATATTAGCCACAACAACACGACTCATTAGGAATTTATATTGGACTGGTAAGCCACCAGAAGTGACAGAAGACAATTCATCCCAGTGATCTTCCATCATCTTGCATTCATACCGTCTTAACATTAGGCCGCGAATGATGAATTAACACAAAAGAATACACACAACCCAAACTGAAAATCCTATGACAATGAGTCATTTGTGGTCAGAAATTCAGCAAACATCATGAAGAATTTACCAACATTATGAGTTTAAACGAAATCGTTCTCACTCATGTTAGATGTTGTTAGAAAGAAGAATAAAAGCTAAGGATTGGTCTGGTTTATGACAAATACGTGACAGTGTACGTGTAGGCCATGAGGCATTATCAGAAATGACGAAAATATGTGCATCCTTATAGAGACTTAAAGCGTGTTCCTCACTGAAGGGTGTAACGGCACTCTGACAGCCAGTACGCCGGTCGTAGACTCTCTAACGTCAGAGGGCCGAAATGGCGCTTATCTTATGTCCGCTTGTGTCAAGGTAGTTATACCTACAGGTGCAGAGGATCTTCATTTCTTCAGCCGTTCATTCTCGCTTTACCTGGAAATTAATGCACATTAAGATTTACAGTCATCAAGATGCTGATGCAACACAAACAATAAAATATGTGTATCTTTTGGGGGACACACGTTTCGTTATTTGTTTCATATTTTATACCTCTAAATCGCAAGCATCCCTTTTTGTGCATTTACTTTGCGCCCGAAGGGATATCTTGTCCTGTTTCTGGAGACCAGTTAATCAACATCAGTTCATATTAAGAGACAAATGTGTCCGAGCGCTGAGGAGAAACCAATAAAATACTGAACCACTGAATGGTTAGATGACAGTAGATTAGATGAAGCTGTGTCATTTTGTGCTCTTGTTATTTGGTGGTCAAATCGTTTGTCCGTGTTATTTGGTGGTCAAATCGGTTGTCCGTATTATTTGGTGGCAAGATCTGTGGTCAGTGTTATTTGATGGTCAGCTCGGGGGTCGGTGTTATTTGGTGGTCAGATCGTGGTCAATGTGAGTTGGTGGTCAGATGAGTGGTCAGTGTTATTTGGTGGTCAGATCGGCGGTCAGTGTTATTTGGTGCCCAGATCTGTGGTGGTATGATCTGTGGATAATGTTATTTGGTGGTTAAATTGTTGGTCAGTGTTATCTGGTGGTCAGATCGGTGGTCAGTGTTATTTGGTGATTAGATGTTTATTAAGTCTGTTAAATAAATCTTAACAAAATTATAACATTAATAATTATTGTTTGATTACTTAAGTCATCACTTTAATTTTAATTTGTTTGAAGGATTTAAAATAAATCTTTTACCAGGATTTCACTCTTTTATTAAATAGTGCACGTAAACTAACAAAAATGATTATCAACTAACAAAAATCATTATCAACAAAGTCCATCATTAAAGTATGCTTACATAATGGATTGTGTAATCACACACTGGGTACGTTATAAAGCACTGTCTTCATGTGACAGCAGGCATAAATAAACCTATGTAATCGTTGTTGAGCTGGCCACAACACGTAAAGCGGAGCCTGTTTGGCGTATGTTGTCATCAGATTGTCCTTTTAAGTCCAACAGAGTCATGTAAGGCTCTGCAGCGCCACCTCTCCGTATCAGGCAGAACGTGTGTGAGAGGATGTGAAATAACGGACCGTAGAGGCAGCGGTATATGCTACAATGATTTGAAGTTATGAGCCTTGGTCAGGAAAATGCGTTTCTCGGCTCTAAAATTGCCGATACACGTCCCCTTATCATCAAACTGTCTCCGCAGATATAATGGACACTGTCCTCAGAGTACTTTTATGCTGCAACCTACGCTCTTACTCATCAAACTACGCTCTTACTCATCAAACTTCTCCCATGCAGTTTCTCGAACCTGCTCCAATTTTGTGTACACTCTAAAACCTGGATGTCACAGGTTGCATGTCGACATTATAGGTATACCGATAGTAACATTGACTAGTTATATTTCTACGGTTATTTCTCATAAACCACTATAAAGACCACTACGAACTGGTCATATGAGCTCTGGACGTATCCTTGCTAGTCCGACATATTACCACCACGAAAACACGTCCAGTTTATCAAGGCAACGTTGGTGACATTTATTTCGAGTGTATTTCGCAAATCACCGATGGCAGAGCACCTAGATGTCGGGATAACAGTTGAATGATCAACACCGCATCTGCATTATAATTGACGGTGGAGGCACTTAAAAGTGTCACGCAATTAACTCCTCTGAGGCTGAGCCTCGGAAATGCCCGTTTGTTGGTAATGCGCGGTCGCGAACAATGTGTCCTAAGGGATAATGTTCAACATTTTTCAACATACAAAATGAAAAAATGACTTCACCTCGCGAAGGGGCTATCGCGGCGGCATAATTCCGAAACTACGCCAGTTTACGCGGCACATATCCACCCGGACCACCAGTGAACTAGGCTAATGTGAAAACGTGAAAAAGCCGTCCCGCACAAACCCGGCAGAAGTCCCGCGAACCCTTCCCGGAACGGCCAGATAATGCAATTTAAAAAAAAAGTGAGTGTGTGGCATTATGGACCAAAGCAATATATACCGAATCACGATTTCGGATGTAACAATGAAACTTTATTTGACACATATATATCCCCCACTTTTAAGCAATGACGGTGATTTATGTAATTAATATGAAATAATAAGTATCATAGACTTTGGTTCTATGTCTGCCTGTTTGCTTTATTGAGGAGCATTAACAAATGTGTTATTGTAAATTATATTTATGACCTAAGCTATATAGATATATATATATTGTTACGAAGACAAATGGTTCATGGGAAAACATCGGGCCGATCCTGGATTCGATCCCATGTTGGTGGGGCACAAGTCCGGCGTACCAACCGCTTCGCTAGAAAAGCAAGCTTCACTAGCGAGACAGTTCGGTCCGCTTTTATGTCACCCCGTAACTATATATATATATATATATATATATATATATATATATATATATATATATATATATATATATATATATATATATATATATATATATATATATATATATATATAAGCTTTATATGCTTATATATAAGAATTAAAACAGGAAAAAAAGAATATTCCAGTATGTGAGGGTTTATTGAAACAAAAGTGCCCTAACCTACGCCTATGCATCACCCCACTCTTGAAATACCCTCACAGATTTCCGGGCGTTTGACAGTCTCATCGACTTGATACCATTTGAGGTTAGCGCGGATGCAAGCGACTGTCACTAGAGAGATAGAGGTGAAGAAATCTTGAATGTTTAGGTTTTTTTCCCAGTTCGTATACACCATCTGTGGTCTGTAGTTTAACGAATACCACCAGTACTAGTGTCCAGTTTCACCAGTCGTTCCCGCCGCCCCCCCCCCCCCCCCCCCCCCGTTATCTGATATTAATTTCAAGTTACCTGAAACAGTCCGTACCACCTTTTTAAGTGGTTTTTTTTTCTTGACAATATCTTAACGTAACCATCTTCTCCAATCCTAAAGGTAGAGCCTACGATTCAAAGCCGGAAGAACATGAGTTCGAATCCCAGCTGACTGTGAAGCGGCGAGATTTTACACAACTTGGCCGACCAAGGGTGAACGTTGTGAAGACTTAAAACCACTTTTCACTCATAAATGAGTGCTTCTTCCGGGGGCTCCTCAGTCTTATGATCACAGATGGGGGTTGATTAAAAACCCAGGACCAGCGGGTACGTTACACCAATAAATAATCGTGTGATCATCACCTGTTAAATTGTCAGAAACCGGATTCACATAGTGCTTAGTGAAGCAAAGCATTAAAGGTACCCATTCATCTAGACCAGATGTCAGTTTGAAGATTGGAAATACTTGTAAATGGAACTGACAAATCTATATATATATCGATAAAATAATACATAAAACACGGTCGCACTCGACTGCAAATATAGCCGGACCGCGTCCATAGGAGTGAGACACGTAGCTTTACATGTGTGTATAAAGGTAGATTATTCATATATTACGATAGGTGTTTATATATAATACATAATACAACAGGTTTTCAGGGGGAAAGAACCTACAAGACTGGGTCCTAGGTATGAAGAGCTATGTTCCTACATAATTTTTCTGAGTTATACCGACTGATACGGACACCCCGCTCTTCAGAACAAGACATTTTTGCCTCCATTCCTGTTCGTGTGTTTGTGTCTTTCACAACATAACTCACGCAATCATAGACGGAATCCAATGATATATTAAGAGCACCTCGGGAATGGGCCAATGAAGAACCGATAAGATGTTGGTGTTGGTCCACTCCATGAAACGGATCAAGGAAGGACTATTTACAAATGTGCTGTCACATATGCCCGATTGAACATGGGAATATGGGCCGAATAAGTGACTGCAAACACTTGTTTGGAAACATGTGCACCAATGAACCTGGAAATATCTGCAAACGGGTGAATAAAACACGGGTTGCACAGTACCTCACCTTAACGACCGCCAACATGGTAGAGGCCTGCATTCGCGAGAATGCATATTTCTCGATTATCACTTCATTTGGTGAAAATTTAGTAAAATGTGACGTTAATGCCACCGTTATCTTCATTGGTTTCCCCCCAGGTGGATCATACATCAAATATGTTAATTAAGCTCTGATTGGCCAATTTACACAGGTATTAGTGATGTAGGACTCGAGCAAGCAACCCAGGACGCGCTTTCTGATTGGTTGATAACTTTATTTATGGAGTCTTCAGAGGGTGAAATCGCTGACGTTTTAACGGATCAGTCAATCACGCACATACTTCAAATTTAGCCATAAAGCGATGTGACATGGCTGTCGGACCTAACGACGGGGGCTTCTTGCCTCCCTATCCCAAATATAGTAAACAAAAAGAGATGGACCATATAGTGTGAAAACGATATTGGAAAATCTCATATAAGAAATAGTTATAAGGAAATGACCGAGAAAAGTCACAAATTAAACCCAAATCTACACTAATAACAATTCATGTGTAGTGAGTGCATGTGTTTCTGTGTGTGAGGGTGTGTGTGTTTGTGCACAACATAACTAAAGCAATCATGAACAGAATTTCATGAGATTTTCAGATCAATGCGGGAATCAATTAGATTATGGTGTTAATGGAGCATGTTAGACGGATTCTGGAGCGTTATCAAGGAATATTCACAAATGTACGGTCACTTATGCACGAATGAACCTGCGAAGATGGGCCAAAAATAATTGAATGCACAAGAGTGCCATACCTGTGAAATGCTTCATTATCCTTTTCGTAACCTATATGTATTTAAGGAGAAAAAGAAATATCAATTTATACATCTTTCTGTAAGTTTTGAAATAGCAGACAAGCATACTTAACTACTAACATGATACTTTGGGTTTCAAAAGTTCAGTAAAACAGGGATTTTGCTTCAGTAAGTTATTCCCCCCCCCCCCCCTCAAAAAAAAAAATGTTACGTTTTCACAGTAACCATTCCAGATAAAAAAGGTAAACCCAGGTACCACTACAATACTATTATAACTGATCTATAATTATAGTCGTCCCTATGACTTTCCAGTGCAAACGGTAAGAGTATAGACTCCATGTGCTATAATGCCCATGTAATGGTGTATCTGTTATTAGTGTAGCAATTTAAAGGTTTAATAGACCCACGATACCTTTTGAAAAAAGTCTCCGTTCCATTGTTTAATTACACTTCGTTTTTGCGTTTTACATTTACCATATGAAAACTACAAATAATATCAAAATGATATATCCAAATTCTAAACTAAATGTAATATAAAACTAATAAAATACTAATGAGTCTGTCCAAGCTTATAGGTGTCCTCGTACGATCCGCATTTTTGGAAAGAAGAAATGTATGCCAGAAGAGAAGGACGCGCTGCAGCTATTGTCTGTGTGAGATCAATACGTTCCTTCACTCTCACTGTAATTGTCTTTTGAAGATAACCGTGTTGTCAAGTTGAACTTTAACCTGTCTTGTTGGGGAAATAAAATTGATTTACCACTAAGTGTAATTGTTTAAAAGCCCAGTTCACATATATATATATATATACATATATAAATATATATATATATATATATATATATATATATATATATATATATATTATATAATATATATACCGTGTATGTAAATAAATATATTTAGGACTGCAATTTTAAGGTATATCTGTCGAGGCACACCTGCGACTGCCATGTCCTTTACCTTTAGTGCAATATTAACTGGCAATTATCTAGGAATGTGACATTTTATATTTTTAGTGTCAGATCTTTAAAAACAAACTTTACATATATAGAATAGAAAAAAAATGTAGTGGATTCATTTATACAGTGAAATGATCACCATTGTGGTATACATTGTGTACCATTCAAAAGTTTTATATTTTCAAAATATCAAAATTTCAAATAAAAATGAATGTGATTTTTTTAAATGCATATAACAAGAGCCCTGTACCTGGTATAAAAGATATATATAGAATCAGATATATATATATATATATATATATATATATATATATATATATATATATATATATATATACTTTATGGGCTCTAATATGCATTTGCAACAGCTTTTGGGTTGATTTTATATTTAGGGGGATTTACCAGAGATGCTACCTTAAGTGTCTCCGTTTTGCCTCTGGCATTTTTCGGCTTGTTCCAAAATCTCCTTATGTGATTACGCTGAAACCATATTCTCTGCCGTGGTTACGCTCTGGTGATGTGTGATACATTGATACGCATGCTCAGTCATGTCATCCTTGTCGGCGCATGCTCAATCGTGTCATCCTTGTCGGCGCATGCTCAATTATGTGATCCTTTTCTATCCAATGCAGAAAGCTGAAAATGTGAGTGTCGAGGGTGCTTAGAGGAATTTCCAGCATCTTAATTTCTTCTCTCTCATTTCTCAAGCAGCCACTTCTCTAACCTTCCACTAGGTTCTTCTGACTGTATCGAATGCCTTCTTAAAGTCAATAAATTTGTTTAACAAGCGTTCGTTTCCTCTTTTTTATTATCATCAAATTCAGCATTGTTAGAGGGAAGGTCGGTGATGTCTGCAATATATAGCACACACACACGTGTATAAGTAAGGTTAAGTATATAAAAATACTCAACTCCGACCGTAATCGATAAAAATGTAAATTTATTAAAGCATATTTATATTTAGATCATGTACAATATAATGATATGTTGCGTTTAACATGGTATTAGATAAAGACAATATTTAATAGTTATTAATTTATATCATCACTGCCAGTGGTTCAAATTAATAACCGGTAACGTTAAATTATATCTTGTCACATTTATCCAATTTTAGGTTGGGCAATAATTGTTTGATTTTTGTTTTGTATAGTTACATTTTTATAAATAATTGGAATACATAAATATCTTTTACTGAATTAAATTCAATTTTGCCTTGCATTTTACGTTTTCACAGTAACCATTCCAGATAAAAAAAGTAAACCCAGGTACCGGTATAATACTATTATAACTGATCTATAATTATAGTCGTCCCTGTGACTTTCCAGTGCAAACAGTAGAGTAAAGACTCCATGTGCTATAATGCCCGTTATCCATACATGTAATGGTGTATCTCGTGTCATGCGCTCAGAAAATTTAATATTATTATTTTCCTGTTTGTTGGCCAAGGTAGAAACACATTGATACACAGTAACACATAAAAGGCCCGTACCGTAAAGTGATACATTGTATTTCACTGCACTAGTGACTCAAACTCGCGCGTTACGTGTGTATGTATATCTTCATGCCTATAGTAATATATAATCTTCTCTGTTCCAGCGCCTTGTGCAAAGATATTATTCAGGGGGGGAATATAGCTCAAGTGCAATTGATAATTTACTATATGCCGGAAAATCTAGTAATTTATTACAATTGAAATATATTATTGGATTAAAATAAGATCTGTTGCTTAGGCCACACAGAAAGGAAATCGAATGGACTCCGGGACGCAAAAGACGGTTATTGTGTATTTTAGCGGGTGTTCATAAATGTAGCAATACAACCATTGTTTACAACCTACTGGCTAACTTATTAATAATAATTAATATTAACACATAAATCTATATTAAAGTAAGGATTATTTTTTTATAATACAATACTGACTGTAATATATGATGTTGAAAGTCGTATAATCGAGGTGATTATGTGTTACAGGCAGAACAACGCTTGTCATGATGTGACAACAATATGTGTTTAAGGATGGGTCTTAACGCCGTAATAAACACCGATTGCCCAATGTATATACATAATTATAATATGTAAAACGTATTCATTAATACGTTGGTATACTATAAATATAGATAATATAAAGAATGCCCCCTTGTTACAATATTTATAATACGTAAAATTCATTACGTAACATGAAAACCCACCATTTTGTATTTTAGCGTGAACAGTAGAATGCGTTTGTAATTGTGAATGGTATAATGTATTTAAATATATGTTATTTATATTATTAAGTCATTAACATACACATGTATATATTCATTTGTTGGCTACCTGCAGACCTGGGAAAAATTGTATATATCCATAAATATGTCCATTTGTGATTGATATACATGCCTAATGTGCCGTCCTATAGGCCTATGTACGAACCAATCAGAAACATCATAACATGTAAACTAAGCACACTGCGCAGACTCGGACTCTCAAGAGTACGACACTGCTGTCTGGGGATTGTTGGAGTCAAAATCTGACTCCAATAATGCACCGCGCGGCATCAACATGTACACTGACAGCGGAAATACTCAAGTGGTGAAAAGGAGCCAGTGTAGTCCGTTAAAATGTGTTGAATTTTGTTTAAAGTAGTTCTATGTCATGTAAAACGAATTTACTTTGCGACTCTTTTGCCTTATTTATGCTGAAATACCGTGGTTGGCGTCTTATCGGCATTGCTGGACAGTACATTCCTCCATGGTACACTTTCAGTGTCTATGGTTGCGTTTTGTGTTCGTTAGACAACAGTGACGTCACAAAGACGTCACAACGTTCGGTCGCACGTCACCTTCAATTGACTGACGTCATAAGTTTGACTGGCTTTTTTATTATCAGTTCTCAGACAAGGAATAATTAGTAAACGCTGTGATCTGTTTTGTCATATTTTAGATTGTCTCATACAAAATCAAAACAAGGTAAGGCATTACTTTTTACGCAAGTAGTCGGCGGAATAGCTCCTGCAACCTTTGGACAAGAAAGGTTTACACTGCTTTACACGTATGAAAAATTATCCCAGAAAAACATGTTTATATATATATATATATATATATATATATATATATATATATATATATAGGTGCATAATATATACGGGGCTGAACTTCGGTAAGTTAAGGGAACCCACAATTTTAGCTCAGCTGACGTCTGACTATTAGCTGATAAGTAACCCGGTATATATGTGCTGTAGTTACGGTTAATCGTCCGTCCGTCCGTTAATTTCGTGTTAAGAGAATTTGCTACCAGGCTACACTTGTCAAGTAGTACGGTCCTTCCCACAGTGCCCAAACAGAATGTCCCATTCCGTATGAAATATTTCATTCGACATGTCAAGCATCGCCATATGTATAGTCCGTCCCATTACCCGTGTCCACATGTTTTTCCGGAATAATTTTTTATACAAGTAAAGCAGTGTAAACCTTTCTTGTCCAAAGGTTGCAGGAGCTATTCCGCCGACTACCTGCGTAAAAAGTAATACCTTACCTTGCCTTGATTTTATATGAGACAAATAATCCAAAATATGAAAAAAAAGCTACAGCGTTTACGACTTATTCCTTAGCTGAGTACTGATAATAAACAAGCCAGTCAAACTTATGACGTCAGTCAATTGATGATGACGTGCGACCGATCACTGTGACGTCTTTGTGACGTCACTGTTGTCTAACAAACACCAAACGCAGCCATAGACATGGAAAGTGTAACATGGAGGAATGTACTGTCTAGCAGTGCCGGGAAGACGCCATTCACGGTATTTCAGCAAAAATAACGCAAAAGAGTCGCAAAGTAAATACGTTTTTCATGATATATAACAACTTTACACAATATCGGCGGAATATCTGTATATCTGCTTCAGGCCAAAGGGCATTTTTAAAGAATATTTTAAAAATAATTATCGCGAAAAAACATGCGGACACGGGTACTGGGACGGACTATAGTGATCAGTGCTTGACACATCCTTCTGTAGAGAACATACGTGATGACACTTTTTACTCTACATAGTACGACTGTAGTATATCATCCTGTGTAAGGTATGCATGTAAGGTATGAAATGAATGAACGCAAGCTTAGAAATGTATATCACGACTGTACATCACAGATGAACTCTGCCTGTCAGGACAAGGGTGGATCATAATATAACAGATTGATCCAGTTGGCAACAGAATCACCATGCAACAGCCATGTGACGTCATTGGTCTTTATGACATCACTAGTTGATTTTGGCTTTATGTCGGTGAAATGAAAGAAAAGACTTCAGTCCTCGGTGGAAAAATTGAAATCAATTTATCTAAACCCACAGCAGCTGCCTTAGATCGATTTGGCGCGGACTCTCTGCACAATATGTTTAATTCCTAAACTTTTATGATTAGTTATTACATGTATTTTAAAATATTATACAAGGCATTAATGTTTATACAAAATAAAAAAAAAATCCCAGTCAACATTGTAATTATGGATTGGTATCGGGCCAAACCCATAGAAACGTAATGCGCATAATTTGGCCGAGAACTATGATTGATGGCGTGTTTCGCGGTAAGACTTATGGTGGGCCGAATTCGTCCAGCATTGTCCCGTAATCAACACGGCATTCTTCCGTAATTAGTTTGACAACAGCGGGTTAACGATAATAGTTCGATATATTAGGCCTATACATGCCCTGTTAAAAGTGTAATGAGTTAATTCGGGGCTGGTACAGGCCTGTTATATGCATCCGTTATCTAGTCCAAACACACCTTGATGGAATAGACTGTCTAATGATAACCAAAGTTATTATAAATCAAAATGAAACTGAATGTGTACATCGTATATAAAATGAAGTTAACTAAAATTACAATAGTGAAAATAAGTCCATTCAACCTATCTTTGTTCTTTCTCCCTTCCCTGTCCCCTGCATTCCATAGTCAGCGTTTCATGGCATCCTCTACTTCAGCTACAGTGGAAGTGTTAACGTTAAATTTCATCACAGCTCCTGAAACCATAAAAATCAATAAAACATACCATGATCAGAGTGGGGGTATGGCAAACAATGATAATTCAACGCTTGCACGGTTTAAAATAAATAAATTATTACCACGCTCGCCCTTTTGTTTACAGTTGGAAGACATAAAATTCTTTATTGCCTTTGCTAAGGGCTTCCTCTGTTTTTCTTTTTATTTGGAATTAAGTGATTTTTCCCCAATATACTGGGTACAACCTTTCTTTTCTTCCGGCCTTGAAATTATTATACTATTAGCACTGCATCCTTTATTATATGACTGCCATAACATCCTGTAATCAATCTGATACTTAATATATTATTTTTGTGTATACACTATTCATTTATTTCTAGTGCAAGCAAATGATCATCTTCATGGCATAAAGTCAAAGGCTTTCATGCAGTCAAGAAAAATAATACCTGTCAATCTGTTCGTCAAATCAAACATGTCCACATATTGTTTAACCAATACTTTTGATCGTTGAATGAATAGCTTCGTACAGAAAAGAATTATATTGCAGAATGCTGGTAAGCTAAAAGTCTTTTCATTTTATCGTCCAGTTACAATTAAGTGCAACTTGTATGATTCTCTGTAACAGTGTGGATAAATAACGGCTGGGCTGAGTTTAGGTTTCTGTTCACTTCAGAAAATAATTGGAAATTTTTACCTTATTTAGTTTTAGTTTTTGTTCGTTTTTGTATAAAAAATAATGTATAGTCATTTCTTCTTTATTGATGAGTGATTATTGTATTTATTAACATCAAGTCATGCTATTTCGTCTATGGATCGTTGAATCATAATTTTACCGTATAAATACTAAATGAAGAAAATGGAAAATTGGGTAGTCAAAGACTTGAACATAGTACTAGACAATAGTTTGGCCACTCTTGGTTCACAAAGTATTATCCATGTTGGACACGTAATATTCATCCAGTTGACCTTGACTCAAAATGTTCAACATTGGGTTTGACTATTAAACAATTACACAAATAATGAATATGTATAATCACATATTTTTTTATTAATTTAATGTATGTGCATCCCCTAGCACACAAGGCAATGTGCCATTTGTATTGTGTGCACAAAAAATGAGTAGAGCATCAGTCTGTACATTAAAGTATGACTACAAAATGCAAATGAAGTCAGATGTATAATGAAATATATATAATAAGGTTCATCAATGTATAATGTATAATGTCAAAGTCAGTGTAACTCCATAATATGTAATAAGTCTTGTGAAATAAGTGTGTATGACTAATAAACACCGAAAATAAAGTTATTTTTTTTTGTTTTTTTTTTTCAAATGATTGATGATAGTGTCTTATAAGAATAAGATTGACTGAGCCTGTGTGTCTGTTTAAGATTAGTCTTCTTGTGATTGGCTCTTCTCTTGGTGTTCTTAATCTGACAACCTTTCTCCTCTTTCATCTTCGCCTCGTCTCTATCCACGTCGCTGATCATCGTCTCCTCTCCCATCACCTCCATCTTCACTCGCTCCTCTGTCCACTCCTCCTCCTCTGACCATTGTAGAAAGTTATACAAAGCAAACGTGGACTAACAGTTCATTCAACACTGTCACAAGTTAAAAAACTGCATGTAAACGGAGGATAAATCTTGTTTGCTGTCAGCTGATTTGAACATAGATTTACATTTAAATACAAGATTTGAGAAAACAAAGATTCATATTTATATATAACCTAAGCCTAATTTGAGGCTTATATAAGTTTAAATTTAGACATTTATCACTTATTCATTGTTTACTTATTTTGAAATAAAGAACAAAACTGAATATATAAACTGTTTTGTATATTTTTTTGCATTCCTGTCTTATTTTTACTGTGAGATAAACTATAAAAAAAGATACACAGCAATTATTAAAAACCTACATCCGATCACGAAAAAAGCGAGTCTGAGTCGGACCATGAGTCTACCTGACCAGCACGCAGGAAGTCTAAAAAATAAGGAATGTCTTTATTTTTTACTGAAATATTCACATGGACATTTACACACACTTTATAGACTTCAGGGGCAGATAATTATATGCTTCATGGGCTGGAAATAAGCCCCAGACTAAGGTGATATATTGTTAATGAATCAGCTAAAGAAAAACATTTACATAGCATTGGCTAGATGAACAGAAAACATATGAAATGAAATGTATTTATTTGAATTAGAATTATGACTGTTACAGCATTATCTGAGTATGAATTACCAGATCTGTATCTCGTTGCTGATCCATGACTTATATATATATATATATATATATATATATATATATATATATATATATATATATATATTTATATATATATTTATATATATATATATATATATATATATATATATATTTAAAGGTTACAGCCTCAGATTTTCAGTTCTCCGTTGTCTTCTGTCCTAGTTGGATAATTTGATACAAAATCTAATACAACTGATTTTTTTATATTTTTAGTCAGTTGAAAATGATACATTATAAAACTTGACATCTACAGATTAAGGAATGCAAGCCTCCGCCCTGTGGGGGTTCCTATTGTAGGATGCTCCCTCAACCGTGTTTGCATTCATTTATTTGACCCATATTCCGAAGTTCATTCCTACGTTAGTGCATTAACATTTATGACTATTCCTTTATGGCATTCCTTAATCCGGATCATGTGCCTGATCCATATCAAAGTCTGAGGATTCTTCATTGGCCCATCCCGAAATGCCCTGAAAATTTCACGAGATTCCGTTTATGATTGCGCGAGTTATATTGTGAACAAACACACGCGCGCGAACGGGGATGAACGCATACCCTCCTGCATATCCAGCTAGCAAAATGATTCTGGGGTATGGACAATTATACATTGAACTATATATTTACCCGTTGGCGTACGTCGCTCGATGACGTACGTCTGGTTACTCCATGGCCATGGGGCCGACTCAGGACTGGTGACTTGTGCATGTGAAGATGTCTGCTAAGGAGTACGTTCCAGGGTCATGACCTCATCTGAACCTTCCACCTCCTCAAGCTCGATGACGTACGTCTGGTTACTCCATGGCCGTGGGGCCGACTCAGGACTGGTGACTTGTGCATGTGAAGATGTCTGCTCGGGAGTAAGTTCCACGGTCATGACCTCATCTGATCCTTCCACCTCCTCAAGCTCGATGACGTACGTCTGGTTACTCCATGGCCGTGGGGCCGACTCAGGGCTGGTGACTTGTGCATGTGAAGATGTCTGCTCAGGAGTATGTTCCAGGGTCATGACCTCATCTGAACCTTCCACCTTCTCACCCTCGATGACGTACGTCTGGTTACTCCATGGCCGTGGGGCCCTCTCAGAACTGGTGACTTGTGCATGTGAAGATGTCTGCTCGGGAGTAAGTTCCAGGGTCATGACCTCATCTGAACCTTCCACCTCCTCACGCTCGATGACGTACGTCTGGTTACTCCATGGCCGTGGGGCTGACTCAGGACTGGTGACTTGTGCATGTGAAGATGTCTGCTCGGGAGTAAGTTCCAGGGTCATGACCTCATCTGAACCTTCCACCTCCTCACGCTCGATGACGTACGTCTGGTTACTCCATGGCCGTGGGGCCGACTCAGGACTGGTGCCTTTTGCATGTGAAGATGTCTGCTCGGGAGTAAGTTCCAGGGTCATGACCTCACCTGAACCTTCCACCTCCTCACGCTCGATGACGTACGTCTGGTTACTCCATGGCCGTGGGGCTGACTCAGGACTGGTGACTTGTGCATGTGAAGATGTCTGCTCGGGAGTAAGTTCCAGGGTCATGACCTCATCTGAACCTTCCACCTCCTCACGCTCGATGACGTACGTCTGGTTACTCCATGGCCGTGGGGCTGACTCAGGACTGGTGACTTGTGCATGTGAAGATGTCTGCTCGGGAGTAAGTTCCAGGGTCATGACCTCATCTGAACCTTCCACCTCCTCACGCTCGATGACGTACGTCTGGTTACTCCATGGCCGTGGGGCCGACTCAGGACTGGTGACTTGTGCATGTGAAGATGTCTGCTCGGGAGTAAGTTCCAGGGTCATGACCTCATCTGAACCTTCCACCTCCTCACGCTCGATGACGTACGTCTGGTTACTCCATGGCCGTGGGGCCCACTCAGGACTGGTGACTTGTGCATGTGAAGATGTCTGCTCGGGAGTAAGTTCAAGGGTCATGACCTCATCTGAACCTTCCACCTCCTCACGCTCGATGACGTACGTCTGGTTACTCCATGGCCGTGGGGCTGACTCAGGACTGGTGACTTGTGCATGTGAAGATGTCTGCTCGGGAGTAAGTTCCAGGGTCATGACCTCATCTGAACCTTCCACCTCCTCACGCTCGATGACGTACGTCTTGTTACTCCATGGCCGTGGGGCTGACTCAGGACTGGTGACTTGTGCATGTGAAGATGTCTGCTCGGGAGTAAGTTCCAGGGTCATGACCTCATCTGAACCTTCCACCTCCTCACGCTCGATGACGTACGTCTGGTTACTCCATGGCCGTGGGGCCCACTCAGGACTGGTGACTTGTGCATGTGAAGATGTCTGCTCGGGAGTAAGTTCCAGGGTCATGACCTCATCTGAACCTTCCACCTCCTCACGCTCGATGACGTACGTCTGGTTACTCCATGGCCGTGGGGCCGACTCAGGACTGGTGACTTGTGCATGTGAAGATGTCTGCTCGGGAGTAAGTTCCAGGGTCATGACCTCATCTGAACCTTCCACCTCCTCACGCTCGATGACGTACGTCTGGTTACTCCATGGCCGTGGGGCCCACTCAGGACTGGTGACTTGTGCATGTGAAGATGTCTGCTCGGGAGTAAGTTCCAGGGTCATGACTTCATCTGAACCTTCCACCTTCTCACCCTCGATGACGTACGTCTGGTTACTCCATGGCCGTGGGGCCCACTCAGGACTGGTGACTTGTGCATGTGAAGATGTCTGCTCGGGAGTAAGTTCCAGGGTCATTACTTCATCTGAACCTTCCATCTCCTCACCCTCGATGACGTACGTCTGGTTACTCCATGGCCGTGGGGCCGACTCAGGACTGGTGACTTGTGCATGTGAAGATGTCTGCTCGGGAGTAAGTTCCAGGGTCATGACCTCATCTGAACCTTCCACCTCCTCACGCTCGATGACGTACGTCTGGTTACTCCATGGCCGTGGGGCCCTCTCAGAACTGGTGACTTGTGCATGTGAAGATGTCTGCTCGGGAGTAAGTTCCAGGGTCATGACTTCATCTGAACCTTCCACCTCCTCACGCTCGATGACGTACGTCTGGTTACTCCATGGCCGTGGGGCCGACTCAGGACTGGTGACTTGTGCATGTGAAGATGTCTGCTCGGGAGTAAGTTCCAGGGTCATGACCTCATCTGAACCTTCCACCTTCTCACCCTCGATGACGTACGTCTGGTTACTCCATGGCCGTGGGGCCCTCTCAGAACTGGTGACTTGTGCATGTGAAGATGTCTGCTCGGGAGTAAGTTGCAGGGTCATGACCTCATCTGAACCTTCCACCTCCTCACGCTCGATGACGTACGTCTGGTTACTCCATGGCCGTTGGGCCCTCTCAGAACTGGTGACTTGTGCATGTGAAGATGTCTGCTCGGGAGTAAGTTCCAGGGTCATGACTTCATCTGAACCTTCCACCTCCTCACGCTCGATGACGTACGTCTGGTTACTCCATGGCCGTGGGGCCCACTCAGGACTGGTGACTTGTGCATGTGAAGATGTCTGCTCGGGAGTAAGTTCCAGGGTCATGACCTCATCTGAACCTTACATCTCCTCACGCTCGATGACGTACGTCTGGTTACTCCATGGCCGTGGGGCCCACTCAGAACTGGTGACTTGTGCATTTGAAGATGTCTGCTCGGGAGTAAGTTCCAGGGTCATGACCTCATCTGATCCTTCCACCTCCTCACCCTCGATGACGTACGTCTGGTTACTCCATGGCCGTGGGGCCCACTCAGGACTGGTGACTTGTGCATGTGAAGATGTCTGCTCGGGAGTAAGTTCCAGGGTCATGACTTCATCTGAACCTTCCACCTCCTCACGCTCGATGACGTACGTCTGGTTACTCCATGGCCGTGGGGCCCACTCAGGACTGGTGACTTGTGCATGTGAAGATGTCTGCTCGGGAGTAAGTTCCAGGGTCATGACCTCATCTGAACCTTACATCTCCTCACGCTCGATGACGTACGTCTGGTTACTCCATGGCCGTGGGGCTGACTCAGGGCTGGTGACTTGTGCATGTGAAGATGTCTGCTCGGGAGTAAGTTCCAGGGTCATGACCTCATCTGAACCTTCCACCTCCTCACGCTCGATGACGTACGTCTGGTTACTCCATGGCCGTGGGGCTGACTCAGGACTGGTGACTTGTGCATGTGAAGATGTCTGCTCGGGAGTAAGTTCCAGGGTCATGACTTCATCTGAACCATCCACCTCCTCACGCTCGATGACGTACGTCTGGTGACTCCATGGCCGTGGGGCCCACTCAGGACTGGTGACTTGTGCATGTGAAGATGTCTACTCGGGAGTAAGTTCCACGGTCATGACCTCATCTGATCCTTCCACCTCCTCACCCTCGATGACGTACGTCTGGTTACTCCATGGCCGTGGGGCTGACTCAGGGCTGGTGACTTGTGCATGTGAAGATGTCTGCTCGGGAGTAAGTTCCAGGGTCATGACCTCATCTGAACCTTACATCTCCTCACGCTCGATGACGTACGTCTGGTTACTCCATGGCCGTGGGGCCCACTCAGAACTGGTGACTTGTGCATTTGAAGATGTCTGCTCGGGAGTAAGTTCCACGGTCATGACCTCATCTGATCCTTCCACCTCCTCACCCTCGATGACGTACGTCTGGTTACTCCATGGCCGTGGGGCCCACTCAGGACTGGTGACTTGTGCATGTGAAGATGTCTGCTCGGGAGTAAGTTCCAGGGTCATGACCTCATCTGAACCTTCCACCTCCTCACGCTCGATGACGTACGTCTGGTTACTCCATGGCCGTGGGGCCCACTCAGAACTGGTGACTTGTGCATTTGAAGATGTCTGCTCGGGAGTAAGTTCCACGGTCATGACCTCATCTGATCCTTCCACCTCCTCACCCTCGATGACGTACGTCTGGTTACTCCATGGCCGTGGGGCCCACTCAGGACTGGTGACTTGTGCATGTGAAGATGTCTGCTCGGGAGTAAGTTCCAGGGTCATGACCTCATCTGAACCTTCCACCTCCTCACGCTCGATGACGTACGTCTGGTTACTCCATGGCCGTGGGGCTGACTCAGGACTGGTGACTTGTGCATGTGAAGATGTCTGCTCGGGAGTAAGTTCCAGGGTCATGACCTCATCTGATCCTTCCACCTCCTCACGCTCGATGACGTACGTCTGGTTACTCCATGGCCGTGGGGCCCACTCAGGACTGGTGACTTGTGCATGTGAAGATGTCTGCTCGGGAGTAAGTTCCAGGGTCATGACCTCATCTGAACCTTACATCTCCTCACCCTCGATGACGTACGTCTGGTTACTCCATGGCCGTGGGGCCGACTCAGGGCTGGTGACTTGTGCATGTGAAGATGTCTGCTCGGGAGTAAGTTCCACGGTCATGACCTCATCTGAACCTTCCACCTCCTCACGCTCGATGACGTACGTCTGGTTACTCCATGGCCGTGGGGCCCACTCAAGGATGGTGACTTGTGCATGTGAAGATGTCTGCTCGGGAGTAAGTTCCAGGGTCATGACCTCATCTGATCCTTCCACCTCCTCACGATCCACGCTTTAATATGAAATAATAATGTTTTACTATGACATACAAAATACACTTATATAACTAATACCCAATATAAATCGGAACCTTATCATACTGCCAGAAAAGGTTTAATGAAGTAAATGAAATTTAAATGTACTGCTTGAATAGACTTTAAGGGTTGACAACTGCTTGTGAGGGGAGGGGGATGAACTATGAATGCAAATTTGTTTGCAAATGACTTAATCACAAATTCTTCCAAGAAGAAAAAATATTCGGTACATGCATTTTTTTCGGACTATGAAAAGCTGATGACATACGTGTTTCTTATAATCAACTGGTTTTAACATTAGTTTAAATGTTCAAATGAGCACAATCTATTTTATATCCTATTTTCCGCCTTGAAGAAGAAGTTCACTGTACAGAGCAATTGTTCTTCAAATGATATTCTTCAAATCATACCTGCATGAGATCACCAGCTTTTATAGTGGGTCCACAGTGGAACTCATGGCGACACTAAGAGGCTCAACTTGGAAACACTGCAAGACAGAAGCGGAAAGTTAATACAATAAAGATTTTACAATAATCAACTTGATCATTTTTGTCTGCAAGTTTATATTATTCTTCAATGTTCCTGGCAGATTTAAGACCATTATCTTCTTAGTATGACATTATGCAAGGCAAAGCTATACTATTTTAACAAATGTGACATTAATTGCACATTCATTCAATTAATAATCATAAGCATTGGACTAACGAGCAAACAATCAGGTGACCATTGTGTATACCGTCAATCATCTGAAAAGCATAACATTTGCATGTCACAGAGCCTGACGTTGATTCATATCAACATTGAAGTACGTATGTCACTTCAGTCTTGGTCAGGACAAAACATTTGCATAATTTGGCAGAGATATGTTAAACAAAACACGTGTATTCAGTACAGGTATCTATGTCGGCATGTTTTCCGGTTTATATATATATATATATATATATATATATTACAAAGGAGAGAGTATAAACAGTTCCAAGTCATAGGTTGTAGGGGCCATTCCTCTGACTACCGAGTGAATAATAATATCTTACCTGGCACGTAATTCGTATGAGACAAATAATCCAAAATATGGCAAGACACTTCACAATGACTGCGATATATTCATCAATGGAGAACATCGATTCCAGTGGATGACGTCAGTCAGTGCAACGTCAGATGTATATATATATATATAATTATGCACATAAGCGTGCCTAAGAATGTTTTTAAAATATGTGTTCATATATATATATATATATATATATATATATATATATATATATATATATACGTGTATGCTTGAATTGGCAGAAGGATATATAGGGCCTGCTAATTTACACGCACAAAAAAAATACATCTTGACATCGAATATTCGGTTGCCCACCATTCCTTCTCTATTTTGCCGACATTCTGAAAAACTTCGAGGTTTCGAAGTTTTACTGTTTACACACAAACACATATAAATATATATATATATATATATATATATATATATATATATACGTAAACGCGATCTGATTGACCACCGTCAGCATCACTCCCTGACATTAGTAGGCATTAGTAGGGTTTGCACAAATGCATGGGTAAACCATGAGTCTGTATATAAAAGTAATCATGCAAATAATTTTAGGTTTATAATAAAATAATTTTATTAAAATTCATCGAAGTATACTGTTACAGTATAATATTAAAGTCAAATTAACTTCATAATATATGTATTGCTTCATACTTTTATAGGTCTAGTGAAATTTGTGTGCATGTCTTTTGGTTTTCTTAAGATTGATTGTGGTGTTCTTTTAGAATAAGATTTTATCAGTCTGTATCTTCTTTTTCATGGCATATTTTCCAGCATCTCCTCCCTGTTGGTAGTGTATTGTGGGCACTCTGGGAAATTTATTTGTTATTTTGACACTGTCCGTTTTCAGTGATATAATGTAAATATAAATGATTTTGAAGATGGCATAATCCCATTCATATTCTAGAATGACTAAGTCACATTTTACATATCGACTTGTATAAAAATTATATATGCAAGCAAAGAAAAATAAAATCTATACATCTAAAATATATTTAGGTATGAGTATAAACTGTTAATGTATATCAGAGACGTTACTTGCTGAACTCATTAAATTAAAAGTTTTCTCCGAAAAGATAATGAAAGATAACGGGGTACCTCTGCACAAGTTTTTATTATTAATTACGGTAAACCGTTATTGCATATCAGCGCAAATTTAGTTCTCTTAGTGTAACACAACGTTTGAGTGAGCTTAGGCATTAAAACTGGATGATTCCTTTGCATATTCTTATACATTTCAGCGCCAACGAGAATATCCACCATTTCACGCGTCACTGCGTTGAGCTGAAATATGTTTACGGTTAACAAGTTATCGAAAAGATAGAGATCTTAAACTTGAAATCGTTCAACGTTTGAATACCATATGGCACTGAGAAGCAAAAGCGTAGTTACCGTAAGTAACAATAATCTTGTTCATGGTATACCCCATTCCATGACCTTTGTTTGAGCTTTATTCTTGGTATATCACTGATAACTTTATTAAGAGAACATTCGCTGTCTGATTCTCCGACCGTCTCCGCCGCTGGGGATACTTCATCCTCCAGCAGCTTCAGCAGGTAGACTGGTACACCGCTTTATTATGGCCTTCAGCCGACAGTAGATCTATGATTGGTTGTGAACCATAATAGAGTGGGGTACCAGTCTGCTTCAGCATGTCGCTGATATCGTCAGCTTGACCACCGTCAGCATCACTCCCTGAGGGTTTAGATGCAGGACCCGCCTCTTTCTGTTGATCTGACGGCTGCTCCCGGTCCTCCTGGTGATGGCTGACCCGGCATCCAGGGAGCTCGCTCACAGTGGCCGGCTCAACTTGGAGGGACTGGAGTAACTCATCCAGGTCAGCCAATGATGAGACTGCAGGGCTTGACGTCTCAGTCTGACGAGACACAAAGACCTAAAAGGCTGAAAGTTATATTTAAATAGTGAACATATCTAAAATTAATTGTTTGATAAGATGTGTTAATCATCTGCATTAAAAAAGTATAGTTAACAAGGCATATATAATTTTGACCATGATGATCATGTCAAACACTACTATCGAAAACCTCGATTTTTATTTATATTTTAAACCAGTAGAAGGGAACACGTGGGTTAATTAAAATATTCCTTATTAACAACCACTTTTTTCAAACCTAAAGATGGACGGGTGTCTGTAGGAGAACTTGTTCTCTTCTGAAATAGTTTTCCTACAGGTTAACTAATGTCTTTGTCGTGGCGTCATTTTGTACACTGGCAATCAAAATGGTCGGCGAGACGTATATTTACAATCTAACAATATTTGGTGATATTTTTATGGGCATTCCGGTGAATGTTCTTTCCAGCGGGGTGAACTGTCGAACTAGCAAAAAAATTGTCCAGCCGTCAAAGAACTTTCCTGCAAATATATATATATATATATATATGTATATATATATATATATATATATATAATCTATTTTTATTACAGCCATACAATACACAGTTTATACGTCTTGTATATACAATTTATAAAGATCACATTTCCTGGTAATCATATCAATTATATTTAAGAAACTGAAGATTTACAAACAGAATGCAAATATGTTCCCTACCATGTACTTTATTTTTCCAATATTCCTAAGATACAGTAATCTTACATTTTTGTTTTGCTATTATATTATCATTTTATACGCACGTCATATGACGGGAGTATTATGGTCTACCCACGCCCGTCCGTCCGTCTTTCCGTCCGTCTGTCCGTTAACTTTTAATGTCGTCGCGATAACTTACAGGGGATTTGATGGATTTTCACGAAACGCACCAGAACTACTTACCAACAGATTATCTCGCCCGAGTTCGGTAATTCGCAACATCCACGCATATTTAACAAGGTCATGGGTCACTAGGCTACTTTGATGTTTCGCCGCTATAAATTACGAAGAATTTAAAGGATTCTGATAAAACTCATCGGAAATGTTAATCAGTAAAATATCTCGCCCAAGTTTGATTTCCAGCTAAATCCATGCATATATAATGAGGTCAGAGGTCACCGCACTTTGGAGGCACCTTGGTGACTTACCAAAACTCTTATGAATTTTCATGAAACTCATTATACATATTTACCGTACATTTTCTCACTTGAATTACCTTCTCTTCAAAATTCACGCATATTTAATGAGGTCAGAGGTCGCCAGATACACAACGGACGTATTATGCTGAACTGAACTTTTGTGAGCCGCTTTGAACTTTCATGAAGCCTGGAAACGGGACTTCCGTTGAAAAGTGTTTTACCATGAACGTTTTGTGATCGTCGAATGGACTGGACTTCAGTTAAGTGTTTCTTTATGTTACAGGGTATACCAGAGAGTTTGTTTAGCTTCCATAATGTGTTAATCCTTTAATTTTGTTTGTTATTGTAAATATTGTATATAATACCAAGAATATGATTATAATAGAGCACCTTTATAGCACCTGTAGCGGGAGCCCTGGTTTATAATATGGTCATACTGCTGTTACGTTTTTGAGTAGGCGATACAGACACTGACTTCACTTCTAAATGCTACTGAAATATAGTATTTCTTTCCAGGAAAATGATAATATATAAAATTACCAAATATTTAGTCTAGAATGCTGTTTTTTTAGTCATCTAATGCGGAGCGTTCCCTGAGCGCAGCAGCCAATAAAAAAACGTGGTATAATATTACTTCGCGGATATTGCACGATATCACTAAGCGGAAAGTAGTCCTGCAAGCTTATACCCGACTGACAAGAATATGAAGCTACAAACTGACGATGTGTACGATGGTCAGTTCGTAGACTGTTAAATTGCACAATTTCCATTGAATATTAATTAGTACTACTCGTACAGCTAAGATGCTGTAAAGGTGAGACAAATAAACTTGACGTAAGACCCATAAATAATAGTGCATCACCGGTTATCGCTCACCGTTACAAGTGCTGACATTCTATACACAAGGTACACATGCCATTAAATTGGCCTGTCAGTTTACAAACCGTTATAGAAATAATTTACACCCTAGATTAACTGGTATAATTATAAACAAGAGTAGTTTATGTTACCCCTACTGACATGATGATATTAATCAAGTTCCAAGCTGTTTACCCTTCTATTTCTAACACTTACAATCAATATTAAATTTAATAACACAACCCCCCCCCCCCCGGGAAACATTTCATCCCTGAAATGGAAGTTACTTGCATATTAACATTACAAACCTATTTCCTGATGAACCGGTCTTCCTCTAAACCATACTAACCACGAGTCCGGTGTATATATAAAAATAGCTTGAACATTAATATATTAAGAGTGTTGCTATATTTAAATGAACTAACTGCAAGATTCTGTACAAAATCAGTAAATTGAATTATAATCCATTTGGTATTTTAAATTAATAATGTGGATAATTCCTCTTCCAGCCGTCTTTGCCTGTACGGTCTCCTCTCCCCATCTCTCCATTCTCTCTTGTGATTCTTCTCTGTAGTTTCGCTGTCACCGTCACTGGTATGGCTCTTATCCCGTTTCTTGCTCATCTCGGTTAGGTTTGTGTTCTGGTTGGAAACGCCAGCCACGGTACTACACTGATTTTCTTTAGGTCTGGTCGTTGTACTGGTTGCGCGAGGGCTCTCCGGAAATAAAGTGACATCTATATCCGGGTTGTGACTTACCCACAGGTTGAGGAACTGCCCCTCCTGGTATCCGAGGCAAAGGGCTGGCGTGCTCTGCTTTGGGGGAGTCTTTGTGCACCGAGATGCTGTAGGTTCAGCTAACTTGCGTCTGCTGTTTTCAGTCATCACTTGATTGAAGGCTTTGGCTTGCGCAAACATTTGGACAGCTAGCTCCTTCTGGCTATCCACTAATGACTGGACTAGCGGGAAAATCCCTTCTTGCAAGTCTTCCACGGCAATGGTTAGGCTCTGGCATGTTTCTTTGACTTCTTTCACCGTCTCATTCAGTTCGTGAATAGCATCCCGCACATTTGGGTCCCGGGTGCTGCAGTTTAGCGTAGACCTTCTTCACGCCCCCTTTAACTTCCTTCAACGTTTGAAACGTGTTTGAGGATTTGACTTCCCTTGACCCAGGTTAGGATTTGTTGTTATAACCTGGGTCTTCATGAAGTCATCGTTTCCCTTAGGGTCGAGTCCACCCTGTTACAAGCCAGGAACCCGATAGTAGCCAGACTTTCTTTGAGCGACTCCGTTGTTTCTTCTTGTACTGTGGGAGGTGCCCGGGATGGGGTTTGGACTGTGGGTAGCGCCCGGGATGGTTCGGGGACTGTCAAATGACTGCTGGCGGCGTCCCCTCTGGCAGGATTAACCCTGAGTCTGTTGAGTGGTCTGGCTTACACACAGTCACACTGTAACTGAAACAAGATGTAGGTCCACCACTGGCGGCCACATGAAGCTCACACGGGTTCTCATTTATGACCATCAACACCTCATGATCGGCCTTCGGGTGGACTCCCCGACCATGGCCCCTCACTTCTTCTTGGATGAAACCCTTGTATCCACACAGATCACAATAAAACTGGACCTTGCTGACACCCACATGGATTTTGAATACATGCCACGAGGCTTGGAAAGAGCAATTGGTGCGTTGGAGTAGTGCGTGTCTGTCAGATTGCTTTTCCCTGAAACAATGGGGCAAAGTTAAAAATGATATGTAGAATGTATTCATCTTATAACTATTGTGTGCAATAACCAAAGGATTAAGATTCTGATAATTAAAAATACTTTGCTTACAACTCACATTCCCAGCAGCATGCACAATTGCTATTATCGCACTAAACCTTTTCGTTTGTTGTGATGAAGAATAGCTAAGTGGAAACATGTTTATTATATTTCCATAGTAAATTTTACATCAAGACAGTTAAAGACTTGTCTGTATGGTCTTGTGTAATTTGGCTTGTAATTTTCTCGCCCAAGTAGGAATGAATGCAGCATTATACATTTTAAGGCAATTATGATGGACATCTGCGGCCTTCTTCTTATCAGTAATTTGGTAGAGGGTATTCCCTAATGGTTTTAATATGACAAGGGGACCTAGCCGTCTAACATCAAGCTTTTTAGCTCGATGATTGCGTTTATACACCAGGTCACCTGATGTGTATGTATGTTCACAGGCTCGTGTGTCATAATTTCTTTTCTGTGTTTGTGCAGCTTGCTTCAGATGTGCTCTAGCTCTGTGATAGGTGTGTGTGTTTCTTTTAGATTTTTTACATATTCACAGATTGTCAGCTCAGTGTTACTTGGTCAAGGAAAAAAGTTTGATGTATACCCAAAGGTAGGATGGGCTGTACTGCAATGTGCAGCAGTCAAAAAGGCTAAATGAATGTCCCATTTCCTTTGGTTGTCATTTACATTACATATAATTTTAGCCAAAGTTTGATTTAATCTTTCATACAGTCCATATGTGGCAGGATGATATGCAGTGGTAACGGTCTTCTTAATTTCAAATAGTTGACACATCTTTAAAAAGGTCACTCTCGAAATTCCGACCTTAATCCATATGGATTTCTAGCGGCATCCTAAATCTTAAAAGAAATTCAGACAAAATCGTGCTATCTGTAGTTTCTGTAGTCTTGCTTGGGATAATATAATAATTATATAGAAACACGCAGAACATCAAATTTATGTGCACTTTATTTCATTATTAACTGCGGTACATGAGTGCTCGACAGGTATAAAATTAAGATCGAAAAAAAAACTGTTGGTATACAAGCCATTGTTTACATAGTGATGGCAAGAACAACGTTATGGTCGACGAGTAAAATTTGTAGTGATTAATACAAATCAACGTACATGCTGATTTATTAAGTAATTTCTTTTCAAGGTATAATCCTTGTAACATTTTTATATTCGAATGTAACCCCACAAAAACCTAGATGAATTATAATAATATTTACAAAAAGGAATCATGACTGGGAAAAAAGCCTTATCCGGAAAATGCTTATTTACCATTGATTCTCGTTTACAAATGTTCGTCGGTAATGATAGTTTTTCTTTTCAACACCCTCCGGGGGGAGAGGGAATAGGGGTTTATAACCCCCCCCCCCAACACACACACACACACACACACTTAGAGCGCCATTTCTTGCCGCGGGCTTGTCCGCTGTTATATCCTATTAGGGACAGAAATTAAGACCCACATAATATATTGGCAAGGTAGCCGGGACGTAAATGTGAGTTCCTCGAACATGTATTGTAAGAACCATGGCCGTTTTGTAAACCATGTGTCTTGATTTGTGTATTCTTCCTGCCACCAGACACGGTCATGTTGCTGCTGATAAATTTTTTCGGCACTTCATCAAAATAACTGATTATTTCGCCATTCACAAGGTAAATGCAAAACTTGTTTAACTCGTTTTGTGTGTACAGAATCTGTTTTCGTCAAACCGTTTTAAATCTATAGTCCGTCTCATATCCCTTGTCCGCATAACTTTTCGGGATAACTGTATTATGAACATTCTTTACAAATGATTTTTTCCAAACATATATTTGCAGATGTTCTGCCAATTTATTGTAATGATATTAGATATTTCGTTAAAAGTATTTACTTTGAGATCCTGTTGCGTTGTTTTTGTCCATGGACCGAGGATGGCGACTTTCCATGTCTATGGTACCGAGAGCCGTTGAAAAGACAATAGCGAATGAGGTCGTTTGCGAATGACGTTGCGTCTGACGTCACCAGCTGGAATGACTTGTTTATCACCCCTATCAGGCATCTCACCATCTGATACAAGGGCAAATACAAGGATTTCAAACTAACTTGGTATATGACGTTTCATTCCAGTGTCGGAACTGTACTTTCCATACCAGGTTAGTGTCAGAACTATCTTTCTTTCTTGGAACTACTTTAACATATTAAAAGGAAAGACGCACATAAAACATAATTTGCACCCCAAAAATGAAATTATAGTTGTCCTAAAATTAAAATCTGTATGAACTAAATATAAATGCTTTGGGAAGCCTTTAACCATCATATATACCTGTACACCAAGGGACTACATTTTCTAGAAATGTCGTCTGCTATTCTGACATTCCTAAAACATAAGACGACAGCAAATTTTGATCTAGTACTTGATGATTCCTTGGAGGCGGAGTGGATGGATAGACCAGGATCATGAAGAAATGGATGATACTGAAATTTTAATGTGGTGTTACTTGGCAGAATATATTTAAATCAATTTCACTGCAAACCAACATAAATAAGATGTTTAAAAATTGATCATGGTTATGTATATTTATTAGTATTAATTATCAAGTGACAATGATGTTTAATGGGGATTCTGTATTCCCTGTTATGTGCATTTTTTTTCAAATGGCTAAAAACTATACAGAATAAAGAAACTATTTAATTCGTATGCCAAGTAAGTAGAATCCATATTTGATAAATACTGCTTGTTTTTTATTCCCATTCATACACCAGGTTGATAAACACTGGGTTATTGGTTAACAATTCCATGTTACAAACTGATTTGGCCACACATTTTTACCATTTTCATATTTGTCTTACAATTAATTATCTTTCAACGCAATTAGACATAAAAATAAAATAAATGAGTGCCAGTAAGTTTAATATTAAATAAAGCATTAGATGATACAAAAATTAAATAAACTGAATAAAAATGATAATTTTGCTTATATAGATCCAACTGCGGCTTGCCACCTGTGCTACATATTATTTTTGATAAATACCTGCAGGTGTGTATACAGCTTACCCTGACCAGGAGGAGTTTGAGGAACCCAAAGCGTTACTGTATGAGAGTCATTTTTCAAACTGCCCAAGGTCGTGTTTTGTTCAAGAAAGAAGAGAAAGGTTACACATTTTACAAAGCGCCAGATCATTTTTAAATAATAATAATAACATGCATTTACATATTCTTGAATTGACTCAATTGTTAAATTAAAAAGTACAATATATATTTAAATTATAGATTAATGTAAAAAAAGGTACTAAATGCTTACTTTCACCATTAAGCCAGAAAAGTACTCTAGGCAAAAAGAAGAGGCCTTAAACACAAGGGGAAGGCAATAAACCAAAGAGGGCAAAGTTAGTAACTGTGGCAAAGGAGGAGAAACTATGAGAGAGTGGCCAGCTGGGCAACCACAGTATCTCTGTCCACAGAATACTACACATGGCACCCGAGGGCCAAATGCCTTGGTTTCCGGCCAGGGGATGAGTCAGGGCAGCTGTGCTGGGGAGATCTTACTCCCTAGCCAGATGAAATTTGATGAGAGGAAAACGAAAACCAGGCAATGATAAGGCATATAACACCAGACCTGTTCAGCCAAACATTTTGGAAAATAAGGAAAATCCAAAGAGGTGCCCTCTACGCCTCTATGATGAGTTCAGGTCACATCGGCCTTAAATATGTCCGAGGTAGATAGCCCATACCATGCCATCAACCATACGGAGTGATGGAAACCATGTTTGGTACAAGTGCAAGCCACTTTGGTGAAAAAAAATGCTTGGCACCATGGTGGAAAGAATGAGTCAACAGGCTGGGGTTACAGGGCACAAAACAAACCAGTCTCCCCGCAAAACCACAAGTGTTGCACAACGATGTTCAGCCTTCACAGGTTATGCAACTATCAGAACATAAACATATTCTCAGCCTCAACAATTATTCAATTACCAGTTGAGACCGACATGTGTGACATACTGCTCGGTGTCACAAATACCAAGAACACCCAGGCCAAACCTTCCACGTCCACCATTCCATGCACCGACAGAACCAGGTCCCTTCAGCTGTGAGCCCTGCCCCTGTCCCGGCCTTGGCTTCTCAAGCCACCGTCTCGACACAACGAAGCTCCAATCCTGTATCAAGCCTGGCAATGCTATCACCAGAGTTTAATGCCAGCTTGGCTGTTTGCACATGCAAACATAACTGGTGGAACAGTTAATATTAAAGTTGAAATCCAGCAGGGAACTCCAGTGAGGGCGAGACGTGCTCCTCTCAAGTGTAGGCGTATCATTTATGATTCTTCTGACAGTGACTAAGTTTAAGAATTAATACAAACAAGGGAATCGCATTTTCGTGTTTTATCTCCAATTAATGTGTTTCTATTACTGTTGCAAACAATATAGATAGATCCTTTTTAAATTGTTTAATTTTACCAACACAACTGTACAGTAGTAAATTAAAATTTTAACAATCCAATCAATTCCAGATACTTGAATAAACACTGGTGTGGCAGGCTCAGGCGTGACTTGATTAGGTGCAGATAAAAAACCTGCATTTTGTAACCATTTATTAAATAAACACAACATTTTTATACCTTTCCAGACACTCTTCATGTCATTCAGGGTGATTCTGCACAGCCAGATGCAGCTCCGACGTATTGACGCACAATTCCGACGCCTGCGCAGTTTACCGGCCTGCCTGAGCGACGCTCAAAAGCACCCAGCATCACCCTTTTTCGGGCCAGCCTGCATGGGTCTTCCGAAAATGGCGCAAAAATGCACGCGCAAATGTCATCACGTTACCGGATGTCGTCAATGCACCGTCTGACCCGTGGCCTGACCCGAAATGTGCCGAGATAATCAGTCATTTAGTTGAAGTGCCGAAACGGTTAATTACAAAACAGGGAAAATGGTTTCCAAAAGGTCCATGCGCCGTTTAATGTAGCTTGCACTGGCATTTACGATATCTTGCCGACAGGTTACGTAAGGCTGAATTTCTGTCCATTAGGAGGTAATTGTGTATTTTAGGGTTTTTAAATGGCTTATTTAACGATATTTAATGGATATTATAAACAAACTTAAAAGTCTATTATATAAACGAGATGTTTAATTTATAAAACATAGGGTTTTATATAATGAAAGGTTGGTTGTATGAGAGTCATTGACCCTTAAAAGTGAACTTTATTGGCTCTCATGTTCATCACGTCGTCAGGAAACAAGCTATATTTGAGCAATTTATGTCATTAAATATGGGGCGTATAATGGTTATTAAGGTGTATAAGACTTATTCTTATATAAATATAGAATGTATATTTATATCTACAAATAACTATTTAGCGAAAATGCGTTACATATTGGTAATATAGGCCTTTTGAAGTGTCAGCCATATTTATATATAGTTAAACTTGTCAGCCACATTCAGCAGAACAAAGAAGGTTACTCTACATTACGGTTATATTAACATGTGTATATTTACGGTGATTGTATATTACATAATAAGGGATAAGTAATCTAGACATACCCACGAATATTTCCATGTAGGCAAATATCCATATAATATGTCCACCGTTCATAGTAGGAGTGTAAAATGTTGCAATGTCGTGTAAACATACGTATACAACCAATAAGAAGCGTCGTTTCATATATGTTAAGGTTAAACGTCACATACATGCATATGCATATTATCGCATTCACTCCGACTGTTACACTGTTAAATGTCATAACGTACACTGGATATATTATAAATAAACATAGCAAGGAAATCAAAACAATATCTCGCATGTCAGGATAGTTATTCAGGATAGTAGGAGATGTCCACAAGTGGCCCAGAAAATAAGGAAGCGTGATATGTCTTACTGGGAGAGGACATTGTTGGCCCCAGTCTGTTATGTGAATGGATTGTCACCAATGATTGTGGAGAATTTGTTGAATACCTTACATGACAATGTCAAGAAAATGAGACATGTTATATACCTTCTGCAAATGTTTGAAAGAGAGCCACGGGGTTATTAATTGTATTAAAGGAATGTTTCAATGTTAGAAAACCAATGGCTTGATGGTACAAAGAGAGGTATGTATTTTACATATATATAATAAATATATATGTAATTAATTTTATTTTTCCATATATCTTGAATATAGTTATTACGGCAATACCATAGTTTCATGTGCAATTTAGAACGTTTCAATTTATATACTGGTGATATATATTATTCATTATTCATATGATAGTTTCAAAAAGGCCTTTGTGAATTATGTGGAAACAATCAAAATGTACAACAACCTCATTTCGTTACTATATCGACTGGGCGACTGTTGTATAGAGGAATCATGTTTAACGGATATTGATGAGATATCTAATATAACAGCAAATACTGGTTTCACCTAGCTGTTTGCTGATGTTGGATTTGATTGTAAAATTTGCTCTATGCCAGGAGAGGGACAGGACAATATTTTGTGTATCATGAACAACTTGCAACGAGTATACAAAACGTTTTGCAGCCAAGAGGGTTCATAGTCTAGTCGCTCATGTAGCAAAATCCCAATCCCGTAGGAATTGAATGCCCAAATTGAGATAGCACTTGTTTTCACTTCATTTAGGTGTAAGCTGATGAAAAAAAAAGTCAGGTAACAAATTTTATCAATCCCCTGACCCACCAAAAATCAAAGATGGCCGCCATCATAATAAAAATGCCTAGATATTGATTATATATTGTAACTATCGCATCAAAATGAATATATTGTATCGATATTTAAGATTCTGAATGTGTACTGGTAATACCAACTAACCTAGGAGCTGTCCAAAGGTTAGGGAGGGTACTCAAGGTCAAGGTCAAACTTATTTACCAAACTTTGATCTTAAAGTTACATAAGACATCCAGGATACTATACGCAATTAGACATCTAGGATACTCATATATTATGTAATATGGATTTCCAATAGTCAAAAGTATTAATATTTGTCTTGGCAGAATAATATATCATAGGGACGATATTAAAATAAATTATATTAAGATATTATCATATAGTTTTTAAATGGACCTTAAAGATGCCCATTCCCCTACCTTTTTGAAAGAGTATTTGTGATTTCTGGCTTCTCTGTGTATAAACCAATGATCCAAAGGTAATTCTGGTTTTGGAAAGTTCTGTTGAATTGTTGAATCTGTTTTTTTTTGCGAGCCCCCACATATTATAAACACGTTGATAATAGAAAACAAGCAGCTTGTGGGCGTGATATCAACGTTTACTGGCCTATTTTGTATCAAATCTCCAAGGGATGACCTCTAGTTTATAAAGGTCAGGTAGGTGATTTCTTTTAAAACATGAAATTGATGTACGTGGTACATATATTTCACATATTGCTTATTCTCTTCTGATTTATTGCTCAGTATTAATCGTCAACAGTATTAATGCAAAACAACCATTTTGAAATCAATTTGTATGGTTAGTAAAAAAATATTAAACCAGCCTTGTTGATCCTGATACAGGAACAAACAATCTATGGCATATTAACTATTCCAGACGCCTGGTACACTTCGAGGAGCTACAGTAGATCGAAAACTTTGTCTGAATATCTTTGAAGTTTACCTGAATATGGGCGGGAAAAGGTGAGATAGTATTGTAATTGTCACAAAAGATTGAAAGAGTAAACAGAAAAATATGCTGCCTTGACAAAAGAAGGCGGCCATCGTAAGAAGACAACCCATCTGCACGTGCACAGGGTCATACTGGTGCGGTCTGTAAAAAATGATGTGTGTACATGCCTGTAAATGGCGTCTGGCGTATTCAAATACATGTACCTTTAAGAACCCCGTAGGTTTATGTCGGACAATCGGAACTAAGCACCTCAATATTTAGATACCAATAACACGGATTATAATGTCAGGAATAACTATCAGGTCTGCATCGACCAGAAGATGCGCGTGCATAGGAAAACCAGAATGCCACGCAGCTGGTTATAAGATATAGTTTGAACTTATTCGAATAATATTGAGACTGGCAGTGCATGGAATATATAATAAAAGGATAACTGTTTCAAATGACCATGTATATGTATAAAGGTAAAGCCAACATGGATTTATCTTGAACATGGTTGAAATTATGTATTATATATCAATCCTAAGGCACAGCAATGCTTGGAAACAGTCAGTGGGAACATCGGAAATACTTGTTTTTCTGCTATACAGTCCCATTAAATAAATTATTTGGTAAAAAGGTTGAACATGAAAATATTGAGGTTGATGAGGCAGTGTAAGAGATTAATGTTAAATTGGGCGATCTTGAATTCGAGAAATGTTGGAAGATCTCTGGTTCTAGGTTCCCCCCTTATTTGGAAACACTCAATTGCATGATATATGAAAACCTTTATATAAATAATGCCTCCTGTATAGGGAAACAGTTTTAAATATGCAATTTAAAGAGGAATATTTCGAGACATTATTCACATAAGAAATTTGAGGATTTTCTGCCCAACAACTATTATTCCACTACATGTCTCTGGATAATGTGGTTATACCTTAGTGGGGCTTAGCTTTAATATTTATATTTTTACAAGTTAAAACTTAGGATATTAACTGCACGGTCCATACATTCAATTGTATGTTACATGTTGATTCATCGGTGAAAATGTGCATCCAAGTTAACCACTCACAAAATATCAACACTTAAATTTAGTTTTCGTGGTAAAATAAATGATGTGGATGTGTATGGTTAACAATGTACATGTAAGCCCTGCAGACTAACTGGGAAGGCTGTGCCTCACTCAGACACAAGTTCAGTTAGGGAATCTATACCCTTGTGTTATGACCACGCAGACTGCAATTAAGGAAAGACCCCCTTCCTAAGTATAAAAATATTTAGAAATTATATTAACAAATCACATATACGTCAATTAATAATTTAATTGCTTGGGAATTAAAATGGAGTCTGAGAACAAAAATAATCACAAATAAATGGGAAAAAATAAAATAACACGAGAGGTGTTAGCGCTCAACTGGGGGAGGGGGGGGGGGGTTTCGATACTTGAAACAGGTGATGGTTTACATTATTATGGCATTTTCATCCCCTGAATAATGTACACTCAAAAGTGATTCCATCCAGGCGTAATGGGAAGGTCATGCCCAAAGGCTGCGTTTCACTCACAAACGAGTGCGCCTTTCGTGGGATCCTCGGTTGTATGACCCAGCAATGGGGATGATTAGGCAGCAAGGACCAGCAGGCGCAGTAGTCATTGGTACTTGGTTAACGCCAGAATATAAAATGAGAGGAAGCGCGCGACACTGCCCTGTCACGTAGTCCGAAACCGGAATGGAAACCTGCAGATGTACATATATGTAGTTAAGTTCGCATTAAAAAATGGAAGCGGCTACCTCCACCAAAAATATGAGAAAAATAGATTCCATCCGTAGTGTTGGTTTTTATGTCCGGATCTACATGGTCCGTTTAATCCAACAAATGAACCGTAGAGATATTTGTATCCCTTTAATGTGCAAACATTCCTTTCGGAATAATGCGTACTCATATGCAATTTTACATATACAGATGTGCCTTCTTTTCTGCTTGTCAAATATGGCTGAATAGTTTTTATGTGTATTATTTAGCTTTTAGAAGGACCTTATCCATAACTTGTAACAATTAGGCCTGTTTCAGCTCATATTCAGACAAAATATATAGAAATATAAATATATTCAGACAAGGGTTATGAACCCCCTTTGCTACAAGTTACCTGGAATAGTTTCATATGACATGAATATTTCTGTACCAAGACCACCACCAAGGCTTTTGGAATCTTGGAATCTTCCATATAACCACACCTATTGATTTTAAATGTTTGATTTGCTGTAATATGGTAGGTACCTAGACCATATAGTACTACTTTGAGAGAATCAGCAATATAAAAAAGATCACGAGCATCAATTTCATTAGGTCTATTTCCTTTTGATCACCATATCACATAACATATAAAAGTGTAGTGCCCAAGATATTTTAATGCTTTAAAATATCATAACATACATTTGACTTTAAATTTGCGTACCCTCTGTGAGCTTCCGACAACTCCTGGTAAGCTGCAATTAACAGAACACATTAAAAAAAAGGATAATCGATCCAATATTCTAATATCATTAAGTTTTATGCGACAGTTATACTGTTTTATCATTATATCTATGTTAGGATTGCCATGGCGGCCCTTTTGGATTCCCTTGGGTCACAGAGCTCATTAAAACTTTAATTGCAATCGACAGAACACATTCAAAAACCAATAAATCGATCCAATATAATTAGGTTTTAAACCACAATTACAGGATAATAGTATTATCTCTATTATCTACCTATTTAAGACTGTAGTGGTGGCCATCTTGGATTCGTTGGGGTCACAAGGTTCATAAAAAAATTATAACCTGCAATCATTCTTCAGCTTAAGTGCAAATAAGTTGAAAGCAAGCACTATCTTATTCAATTTCTGAGAAAACGTTATGTTACTTGTACAAGTACACTATATCCCCAACACTGAATAATTCCCATGGGTGAAGGCGGCCATCTTGGATTTTCGGTGTTCTAGGGATCTGAAAATTATTTTACAAACATTTTTCATAATTTAATATCCTGTTCATGCTAAATCAGTCATTTTTGCAATTAGGGCATCAAATTCCTACGGAAATAACATCCCCGTCTACACTATCATGCCGTGTTCCAAAAAACAAATCAGTTATAAAAAGCGCTGTATTGTGTGGTCCCTCCACACTTACATATAAGGGAATTATATATTTACGAACTTATATATGCATTCTAACAGTCATTGATAACTACAACATCGACTCAAGAGTTCATCTGACAGTCAGATATATATATATATATATATATATATATATATATATATATATATATTATTCCTATGTATATTTAACAAAACCTACGTAATTGATCAGCTACAATTTATATATAACACTCTATAAAGACCATTACAATGTAATAGGCGATATATTTTTTTAAGAAGAAAAACAGTCAAATAACTCAAAAATATTCTCCTTTCTGTTACAGCAAACCTATAAATGCACGGAGTGCAACCAATGTGTGGCAGCTGATAGATGTGTGGTGAAGCGGCATACCCTTCTCCATCATGCCCCGAGAACATTGGCCATACATTTGTCCAGTTAGTCCGTACGTTACCTTCCGTAATCGAAATGAGTACGCAACTCATACTTTCAATGAAAAGTGCCTACCATAAACACCTTGCGGTAAGTTCCCGAGGACAGGGACCAGGTACAGAAAAACCCGGATTATGAGTACCTGAGAAATTTATCCAACCTATGGCCCCTGGCCAAGTCAAAGAGGTTCAAAGCAATAGCGAATCAGCTTAATAAAAAAAGACAAAAAAAACCTTGAGGGATGAGGCCACTGGCTAAGCAAGCCACCGTAGCACCCGCTGAAAACCCTAAGGGGGCCATGACCCCAACGACATCGCCAGCAAAGACAGTTGCATTGCGGAAACAGGTACCCGAAACTGTCTCCCCTGGGCCTCAGCAGACACCGAAAATAAAAAACAGCGGTAACGGAGATGTTTCGCCCCTGGGAACCGACCATGCACCCCAGTTTCCGTTACGCTCCAAGTCAGAGATGAGGTATCCACCCCGGAAGAGACACCATCCTCATCAACTTTTTTCGGACATGGTACAACAAATCCATCCGATAGCTAAACCCGGCGATCTTCAGTCCGAAATGAAAAATCAATTTCTAGCTAGCCGGATGGATCAAAGTTTTCGTTTCTCTGACCTGAACCAAACCCTCTAGCTCCTACTTGAACAAAGACATCAGTACTGCTAGACAGCTTGATTTTTTTTTTCAATTCCAAATAGCCCTCCATAACACCACAACTGCCAGGTTAAGACTGGCAGGTCTAATGGATTAATTTCACGGGGCGTTAACACCATTTCACTCCCACAGTAATTTCAGCTTTGAATATGACAGTTCGTGCCCCATATGTTAAGAGATTGATAGCTTGTTGAAATAAGCGATACAAGTCTCGCATCCAAAACTGCTAGATTTAAACTTCCAGGTGGGGGTGGAAATGAATCTGAGCCAGCCAGCTGGCAAATAAAATCAAACTTTAACAAGGAGGTAAAATCAGTAACATTTACAAGTCATTTAATTTAGATTTCAACAAGAAAAATAATCAACCATTTTAATAGCTTGGGAAGGAGGCGTTTTCCTCAATATTATGTAGTTGATAATATTTCCTAGCATGGATAATAGAGCTGTTAATAACTTTTGATGTTGAATAGATGTTAAAGTTAAAACTTTTGTTTATTGCTAGTAAATAAGAATTAATTAGACTTTAAACATAGATATTTAGATTTGCTATAAATGAATGGATTGGACTGTAGAATGTAGGTGACGTTGTTTCGCATTGTTAAAATAAGAGTTAAAAAGTTCTGGAATTTTACGCCGTTAGGAGTTCACTGTGTTACTGTTATTAAAATTGAATAAAGGTTTGAAATTTCTAAACATTTGTTGTTGTTGTTCTCTAATTACAAATACAAGATGTTCCTCAGCTAATGCGACCGTAGGGACCATGAGACTTAAGACAGAATAATTGAGATAGAGACATAGACATTTCATAACTATTTTTCAAGAGGACATTGAAATAAATCACTTCAAGTTAAACACTGGGAGACATAGTATTAGTAAAGCCAGGGTTATCAACAAAATGAAAATTTTGACTGAAGTTCTGATGAGGAATGATGGACATGTAAGAAGTCCCTTAGTTCTAACCAGCATGACCTTATTTGACATTTGTAGTCTTGAATTGTTATTGTTAGCATTGAATTTTCCCTATGGATATTGAATAGGACAGGGAAGGAGTGATAGAGCTTCACTGAAGTAGAACAGTACTTGTTGTAGAAATTAGTCATGTATTAAAGTATTATTAATAGCAATAGCAGTGCTATTAGAAATTGTTATTCTCAAGGTTACAAATAGCAATTGTATGTTTAATATTATTGTTAATGTTACTGTTAGCCATACATCTAAGTTCACTGCGATGTAAACAATATACATTTAAACAAATGTAAAAAAAGCTCCAGATGCCGGCATAACCCTCCCACATGACGCCCCATACCCGGTGACCGAAATGTACCCAGACAACCCCAGTATACCATGCCCATGTAGGAATGATAGAGAGAAGAATGCAGCTTTCTTAGTCCAGGGATTGAAGTTTTATTTGTACACCACAAGTGAAGTAATAAAAGTGCAGCATAATTACCGGCCACACACATGAATGAATGTTGATGGGACTTTCATTTAAGGAACAAAAGTTTGAAGTTTAACCGCTCGAAGTCGCATCTTGACTGAAGTGATCTGTGCTTGTCAGGGAAAGAGAGACAGAGAAGGAGAGAGAGAGTAATAGCCCCAGCAACTTTGGTCTCAGAAACCTGCAAGAACCCTCCAGAATTTTGGTGTCGGAAGCTCAAACCTACAAATTTCTGGTGTCAGCAGCACAGACCCCCACAATATATATATATATATATATATATATATATATATATATATATATATATATGATTGGTATAAGAAAATGATGTAATGACGTCTTTAGAAAAAATAAATAAATAAATAAATAAATAAAATACTCAATAAACCATTAGGGTATATACCAGCTGACAAGCCCTCAGCATTAGATGCGGTGACACCCCCATATTTAAAGTGCGCCTACTGAAATCACTCTGGAGAGTGCGGAGGACACCTCAGACTGCAGAGCAACAGGATTTGGCACGCCGGAAACCACAAACACTCTTCGGTGATGCCTACGCAGGACACGCAAAACAGGCACCGTCGTGTGGCAGAGTTTGATGTGGGAGCTGAGCGCCAGTTCGGCCACAGATGGCGGACACGCTTAAAGTGCACAGTGCGTAAGTTTCAGTCAGCCCCGGTCGACTTATTTAACGCAACACCGGAAACAAAAACCGGACCCAAGGTAGCCGAATCGAATCGGACGGCCCATGATGGCCTGGCATATACAAACATGTCGTCGCATGGGCTCCGTAAACTCCAGTCGGCAGCTTCAAAGAAAGGCGAACATTGTCGGTTGCCCGCGATCCTAGAAAACGATATTGACATGAAGCGAATTCATGCAGAACTGAAAGATATAAATCTGATGAAGTTTAAGCCAAGGACTGCTCCTCACGACATGGAAATGGGCTGCCGGTACAATAATCCGACGTATTCCTGCGTCAGAAAAACCCCTCTCAAGCGGCCGCGCAAGACCTGTAAAAATCAGGTGACTGCCGACACCAGTTAGAGCAAGCTGTGCCACAACGCCCGTGTACTGGAGTGAAGAGTCGGCCAAGAAGTCAACTGACCTGACCACAAGGGGCATTGTAGTGCCACTCTGCGTCAAGACGAGAATTCCAAGAAGCACCAAGAATTCCTAATAGGAATTTCCTATCAGACAATGACAATGCAGAATAACTTTGTTTATTTATAATGGTATAGCAGCACACTAAAATTTGTAATATTTGTAGAATTTGTAGAAAATGTTATACTATAATTAAATATAATGCCACAGATACACTACTAAAATATGATAATAAAAATATAAATTACTTTGATAGAAAATAATGATAAAACAACATTTATATAATATATATTATATATCATTGAAGCGCGTTCGCGTACATATATTAATTTTTCTCCAAATACAAAGCTACAAAAGCAGATTTTCGTCGTCGGTTGCGTCAGCTACTGGCGCAGAGAGAGCGAGAAATCTTTTAAAATATAGATCAAAACTCAAGACTTGGATGTAAATAAATTATGGCGTTTTGTAAAGCAGAGGCGCCGGAAAAATCGGTCGGTCACAACAACTATATATATATGGTGTGTAATGGTAAATGTAGGAATACATGCGAAATAGTCGATTCATGGGCTGATCATTTTGAAAGTCTTACTCACATATGGAACATAAAAATTATGAAAGTGGCCACAAAAATACAGTTGACAATGTAATCAGAAATATTGATAATAATGCACAAGGAAAGATCCGGCTAGACGATCATTTTACATATACAGAAATTGTAAAGTCAGTGAATGAACTCAAACTGAGAAAAGTTGCAGGTCATGATCATTTATTTCATGGACACATTTAAATATGATGAACAAGTATTGTGGGAACATATTGTTCACTTTTTCAGTATTATCTGGCAATTTGAATTTATACCACTTGAAATGACAAAGGGTTTAATTGTTACTCTTAAAAAACCTTAAATGCGGCATGATGCACCGGATAATTGTAAAGACATCACACTTCTGCCTGTCTTACATAAGGTTTTTGAACGTGTTATTTCAAATAGGATCCAGTCTGGGATATTAGATTCGGGAATTTCCTTTCCTGACGCTATGCAGTGTGCCTATCAACCTAAATTGTCCGCAATACGTTTCTTTCATGCTTCATGAAGGTATTCTTTTTGAAGCGGAACTTAAAGGTGTTCGTAGCATATCTTGATAGTAGAAAAGCATTTGATTCAGCATGGATTAATGGATTATCTTTTAAATTATATAATTTTTGAGTTAATGGTTAGGCCTGGAGAGTAATTGTTATCAAAATATGGAGAGAGCAGCTTTGTTAGATGAAGTATAAGAAGCAGATGGTTTAAAATTTGTCAGTCCGTCAGGCAAAGAGGTGTATTGTCGCCGTTTCTATATATGTTATATCTTGACGATTTGTTTAAAGAACTTCGACAGATTGGTTTTGGTGCAGATGTAGCCGAAACTTATGTTGGATCACAGACTCAGGCTGATGCGGTTTCTCTTGTGTCCATATTGCCCACTGTCCTACAACGGATGATATATATATATGTTACTCGTATAGTTGTAAATGGAGGTTTTTGTACAATTCCGACAAAAAAAAACCAATAAAGATATCTAATGAAAAGAGAAATAGAGTGAAAAAATATTACAGATTCCAGCTGGGAAATTCTGTATTAGCGATAGTGCACACTCAAAAACATTTGGATGTAATTTTGCATGATCTCTTCAAACCAGATGACCGCACAAAAGATTCCTGTATAAGGAAGTCAGGGGTACGCTCCTTTCACTGGCGGGAGCCATTGTTCGTCCAAACGGTTTAAATCCGCTTATTTGCATAAGTTTGATAAAGGCGTGGTTATCCCACGTGCACTGTACCGGTGTGAACTGTGGCACAACATGCGCGAGAGTGATTATTTAGCTCTGAAAGGTTTCCATAGGTTCTGTCTAAAATCAAACCAAAATTTTCCCATCTGGATACGCTCTGATAAAGTTATATCAATGCTAGGTATGCCACGGTTGCGTGCTTTCATTCATAAAAGTAAATTACATTTCTTTCACAGATTATGCCAATAAGTCCGTTTCACCCATGTAACCAGATATTTTTTTTCAGTTTAACTGTATTTTACTTAACCCGAATTCTTGCCGTTCCGGTTAAATATTTTACATATACAAGAAAATGCCCTTTTTGACTAGGCATTATCTTTCTTTAGAGAGGGACGTATACCCTCAAAAGCATTGTGGAAAAGAGCTGAGATTAAATCAGTTGTAGGACAAGAAGAAACCAATTATTATTATCGTATATGTACTGACACTGACTTTATAGTATACATTCATATTAACGATGGATGTTTTCATCCGACGTTGCTATGGAAAGCTTCTAAGGAGGTTCCTCATTCTCTTGGCTTATTCAATTATGTATCGAAAATAGCATCAGGGCCCGACAAACCCTATAGCCCGACGCCCGGGGCTACCCAAGTTCGCCATCGGACTACCCTAAAGTCTAGGCTGGTAAGTCCGATGGGCTAGTCATAAACGAGTTAATCCTTACACACACTCTAAAACCCCAACAGGGATCTAATGACATTAAAATTTGAACAGATCAACTGCGAGGAGGATCGTTTCATTCGGCGAAGGTTAGGCAAAATGCTTCTTGCGCGAACGATTTTTCCTTCGCGCCAAAATTTCGATGACAAAATGTGTGAAAATTCTTGCTGCCAAAATGTCTGAATATCATCTTTCCACCTTCCTTGGGACCACTTTCGTGCTACAATTAGCGTCGATACTGTCCCCTGCAGTTTCTTTTCTTTCAACTTTGACATTTTTCCTGTAGTGAACCGCGAGGCCAGCAGCAGAACTTGTTGATGGACACGGTTGGTAGTACTGACTTTTATGCTAGCTGGTCTCAAAAGTTATTCAAAGATATTTGGCTTGTTTTATCTTACACAGTATAATATAATAACACAATTCATTTCAGCAGTAATATTTCTACTATTTGATGAACTGTAGAGACCAAAATGTCAAACTGCCAGTGGGAACAAATCCGATGTAATACGCGGTTGCGTGCGTTTTCACATAGAACATGGACTTAGTCTCTTAAACAAACACACGGTGGCGCTCCAGTAAGCTGTTCCGTTCTGTGCTGTACTTCCCTGTTCATCTATTAAAAATTAAATTGAACAGCTGTGCGCAGTGTACGGTAAAAGGAACAGCCACTTGTCCCATTCAATCTGTTTTGCGTGAGCTCTTCATGACAGCCGACGGGATCAAAACGAGTCACGAGATTTCTCTGGCAGATCACCGATCGTCAACCCACCTCAGTTTAAAACGAAAATCACTTGTTTTCATGTTATTTTTATCCAAAACGGGCACATGTTCACGTTGTACCTTCGAATTTTTCGAAATCAATTCAGTTGACCAGCGAGATTTTCAAATGAGCATAGGGGCAACGAACATGACATTAACAATTATGATCACAGGTAATTGGTGAAAATATTTTGATATTTTCTTGAAAATTCCAGAAAGTAACAATTTTCAGCCAAGATTAAGATTTAGAATAGACTGACAATTGTATAAGTCAAGGAACATTTTTGAATACCTCAAAGGCAGTTTGTTATGAATCTGTTGAGATATTTTAAGATAACTGGTTTATTGCAAAATAAAAAAAAATGGAAACAACGACGAGCAGATCAGGAGACAAGATTTTCTCTGCAACCTTGAGGTGCACGCTGCATTTTTGTAATCAAAAGATACATTTTGGGCAATTTTAAATTCTAAATCCGGGATGGTGGGGAAGGGGTACACATTTTTCATGTTTTCTCAATACTGGTGACACCATTAAATTTTAATAATAAAGGTCTTGTTTTCACTATTTTGCAAACATCAAAACAAATGAATACATCTCATGAATAGTGTTAATACAAGACACAAACATGAATGCATGTATAAAGGAATTCACATATTTTGTCTATTTGAATTCCCTGGACGCCATCTTGGCCAAAATGTCTCATTTTCATCAGATTATTTTTATGATATTTAATTTTAAGTTTAATTTTGTTGAAACATACAGGGCTAGTGAAATTTTTCTGTGGGCTAGTCAAAAATCAAACTTGACTAGCCCATGGGCTAGTCAGCAAAAAAAATTTTTGTCGGGCCCTGAGCATTAACAATAGATTGTCATAAAGATATTGATTCTTTGTTCCTTTTTTGGATTTATGATGGAGGAAATTTTTGGTCAGGCCGTTCTTGGTTGTTACAGGACTGCTATAGACAGAGATGAATTCTTTGACTTTATAACTGATACTTTTAATGTTGAAATCAGTGCTTATTTCAATAATACCACGGATGCCGATATTTGTCACATATGCTAGGTAGACCTGTATGTGAATTTGCACATGAAAAAAACATTGTATTTTTGTATGAATCTGTTAAACTGATTTTCAAGGCTAAGGACACAATAAAGTGTCTAATACATATGAAACTTGTTTGAATTGGAAATTTCTATTTATACTAGGGAATTCATTAGAACGTGTGTGTAAGCAAAGAGTGTGTATGTAATAAGGTGTATTTATCAGTTTAATGTTGCACATGTATCTTTATATATATATGTATCTTTTGTGTGATATTGTATTTAATTTTCATTTCATGTTATATCAATGTAAAATTGTTGATTCTCCGCTCTGTGGAGTAATAAAGGTTACAACTACAGCAACATATTCGTCCTAATATATCGCGGCGACACCAGTAAGTAGCCGAGTGACCATTGACCTTATTAGATATGCGTGGACGTTGCCCATAATCGAACTTGGGCGAGATAACTTGAAGTAAGTACTTCTGGTGAGTTTCGCGAAAATCCATCTAAGCTCTGGTAAGTTATCGCAGCGACACTAAAAGTTAACGAACGGACGGATGGATAGTGGGTACGCCATAATACTTACGGGCGTATAAAAATCAAGGTCATTGTTAACGAGTTATACTAGCTCTCCTTTTGGAATTATTATATATTATCTATTATAAAATAAGGTAAGGTTAAATCTTTATAAGGCAGGATTATTGGTATAGGAAAATGATGTAATCACATCTTTAGAAAAAAAAAAATAAAATACACAATTGCCCATTGGAGGATATAACAGCTGACAAGCCCTCGGCATCATATGGCTCTGATATCCCCATCTTTATCGTGCGCCTACGGCGGCCCCACCAATCTACTGAAACCATCTTGGAAAGTGCAGCGGACACCTCAGAGGGCGAAAAACTAGACAGCTACAGGATTCGGCACGCTGGAAAACCGCAAACACTCTTCGGTGATGCCTACGCTGGACACGCAAAACAGGCACCGTCGTGCGGCGGCCGCATGGAGTTTGATGTTGGAGCTGAGCGCCAGTGCGGCCTCAGATCGAGGAAACGCTTAAAGTGCACAGTGTGTAAGTTTCAGTCAGCCTAGGCGGACTTATTCAACGCCATACCGGAAATAGGGACAGGACCCAAGGTAGCCTGGCACATACAAACATGTCGCATGGGCTCCGAAAACTCCTGTCTGCTATGAACATTCCCCCTGCGTCGGAGCTGCAGCATCAAAGAAATGCGAACATTGTCGGCGACCCCATAGAAAACGAAACGAAATCCACATGAGGCGAATTCATGGAGAACTTAAATATATAAATCTCATGAAGGGCCGGCCAAGGACTGCTCCTAACGACATGGAAACGAACTGCCGGTACAAGAATCTTACGTATTGCTGCGCCGGAAAACCCCGTTCCAAGCGGCCACGCATGACCTGTAAAAAACCGGTGTGATTGCCGTCACCAGTTAGAGCAAGCTGTGCCGCACCGCCCGTATACTGGAGCGAAGAGTCGACCAATAAGTCAAATGACCGGACCACAAGGGGCATTGTAGTCCCACTCTACGGCAAACGAAATAATAGGTAAGCACCAGGAATCCCTTACAGACAATGACAATGCAGAATAACTTTATGTATATGTATAATAGAATAGCAGTACACTAGAATGTGATAGGTAATGCTATAATTGAATATAATGCAACAGATATACTTAAAAAAAACTTAGGTAAAATATGATAAAATATAACTTAATTTGATAGAAAATAATGATAAAACATCATATATATTATAAATCATTGATGCGCGTTTGCGCACATATATATATATATTTATATTTATACTTATGTTTATATAATATATATATATATGTGTGTGTATGTATATTTATAAATTATTTATCATTCATTTCGATATGGTTGTTTTTATTTCTCTCACCCAGGAAATGAAGAGGTTTGTGTCAAAAGTCCCTATCGACAATGGCCGCGTCGGGAATACTACCGCGTTACATCGTTACGGACGCTGACAGTGGTTTCCACGAAGCTTGAATGAAGATTTACGAGACCGGTGTGATTGACAGCAGGTCTGTCCGACAGCAGGATTATCACCACTGCGCCAGGGACATGAGCCGAATGATAAAAGTAAATGCATGTCTTTTGTATGTACGCTTGTCAAACCATGCTGCGCGCGCAGGTAGTAATACATGCATGAAGAAAATATATGAAATGCGTCTGGCGGGGCGGGACTGGAAATGGCAAGTGATAAGGCAAATAGACGCTCTGAGATCAACGCAGAAATCTGAAGCTGTTTAACCGCATCTTCACTGCTTCCCTCCCGTAGAGCGTCACACACGCCAGGATCTATTTTGGTCGCATAAACGCGTCAATCGCGCGAATAAACCGCGGCCCAGGGCAGTCATTGTATGACAAGTTAAGGTTTGTCGGTGAGAACCTGTCTGCCAGCATATATATTGTGTTGTACTCGAGAAAATTGTTGTAGATAGTAGTGTATTCGCAGACAATATAATGAGAAAACTAGAATAGGTTTTGTGATGAAATACAGAATATCGACTGGTCTGTGGTAATGGTTGAACAGAACGGCCAGGCGGCATATTCAATTTTCCATGAGATTTTCAGGAATGCCTACAATAATTGTTTTCCAAATTAAAAAAATAAGAACTATAAAAATAGAAGACCATTTCTAAGGGATGGCTTAAGAAACTCTATGAAAACTAAAAATATATTATACAAACGATCAATTACAGTTAAAACACTATATAACAATAAATTATTTGGAGTATAAACATAAATTATGGAGTCCTATAAGAAAGCACGAGAGAGAGATAGTTTGTTCAAAAAGTAAAATCTAAAAATATTCTATCTGTAATAAAGGAACTGATTAACAAGAAAACATCCCATTGTACTCAGTTAAAATTTTTATATTAATGGATCAACTACTTCTGATGAAAAGATAATTGCAGATGCATTTAATAATGTTTACATAAATGTAGGTTCTACCTTGGCTCGACGTTTTCCATCATCATCTGTTGATCCATTAAATTATAAAAAATTAACAAATTAATTATTCCCAAGCCAGTTGATAATATAGATATTCAAAATATTATTTCTTGTTTGAAAGATAGTAGTGCTGGTTGGGATGATATTACAACTAAGAAGCGTTCATTTATTTGTGGATATACTGACACGTCTTTAATATGTCACTTGAGCAGGGAATATTTCCGGATCAGCTTAAAAAATTGCTAAAGTGGTTCCATGGTATGCAAAAGTTTTGATAATATGTAAATTAATTATTACAGAACCGTGTCAATTTGACCACTATTCTCTAAAGTACTAGAAAAAAAATGTTTATAGTAGATTGATAAATTTTGTAAACAAAAACGAGCTTTTATATAAATATTGGTTTGGTATTAGGGAGAGACATGGAACAAATCTTGCTCTATTTGTTTTAAATGACAAAATTATGATCATCAGATTTGGAGATGGATGATATAGTCCTACGTGTATTTCTTGATTTTAGTAAAGCGTTCGATACTGTAAATAATGCAATATTATTTGACACAATAAATAAATATGGACTTGGGGGTTTTGCCCATAGATGGTTTATTAGTTATCTATCAAATCGCAAACAATATGTCTGTTACAATAATATCTCATCAGGTTGTGATACTATACAATGTAGAGTTCCACAAGGCTCAGTAATAGGGTTAAATTTATTCTTGTTATACATCAATGATATAGTTTAAGTTTCTGATGTTCTCTTTCCCATATTTTTTGCAGGTGATAGTTAGTTTTTATCAATGGAAAGAAAAACATCTGATCTAATTGACTGCATGAATCATGAACTTAGTGAACTTGTTCAATGGCTAAATGCAAATAAATTAACATTGAATACTAAGAAAACTCAATTAATATTTTCAGACTTGACAAACGAAGAATTAATGTTAATCAGAGAAGTGTGATTAATGGTGACAACCTCTCCAGAGTAGACTGCACAAAGTTTGAAGGAGTAATGATAGATTCACAATTGAAGTGGACCAAGCTCAATGAGTATACATAAAGACTAAAATTTCTTAAGGCATAGGAATTATAGGAAAAGCAATGAAGATGTTGCAAATGTCTACTCTTGTTACACTTTATTATTCTTTTATCTATCCATATTTAACTTTTTGTATTGAGGGTATGGGGTTCTGCAGGGGTGTCTGCACTACTGCCACTGTTTAGACTGCAGGAGAGCTATACGAATTATCACCTCATCTCCATATAATTAATATACCCATGGTCTGTTTTTTGCCCTCCGGTCACTAACCCTAGAAAATATCTACAGTTATAGTGTTGGTTTATTATGTATAAGATTAATTAAAAAATGTTACCTTAAATTGTATCTGAATTATTTTGCACAAACTTAGATGTACATCATAACAGAACAAGAAGAAAGCAAATTTTTCCACGTGCCAGTATGTAAGACCGCAGCCTATTGTAAAACTTTACAATAAAATGGGGTTTGCATTTGGAACAATATTATCAAAGATATTGATCCTTGTTGTGCAATGTCAACATTTAAACGTCTTATGAAAGAATATTTTTCCTCCCCTCAAGAATCATATATATTATATTTAACTTCATTTTCATAATCAAATGTTTGTTATTTGTTTAACCTGTATTGCCAAAAGTTAAATTTTAGTTTTCTAAACATTATATAAAAAACAAAAAGGCATTTTGTTTCTTTTGACATTTATTATGTATATTTCATGTGTTTTCATTGTTGATGAAAAAAGGAAACTAGAAAACTTAAAGAAGGCCATAAGACTGATGATGTTTGGTGCATATCCCTTGAGAACGGCAATGCCGTCACTCAGCGTTCCGCTCATGAGGTTTTGAGATCAAACGGTCAACACGGACGCGACGTTTATTGTGGCACAGATGCTAAAATCCAAACGTTTACCATTTTTGTCCTCAAGAGGCAATTCTTGCCGCATTCTTCTATATTTAACGGTGAAAATGAATTTCCCCGCTTTGCCCATGAAAAGGATTTCGTAATCTTCCATAACCCCTATCCTGTTTGACAACCCGCTGAAACAGGCGGCAACCTTGCGGTCCGGCCGCCGGGGATACTTTGATAAGGATGCGCCGTTTGATATCTTCGTATCGAAACATCTGTTTTCTGTTAAATGTAAAAAAAGATTATGAAGCCGCACTCTAGCAGACCGCGTACCATAAATATAAATATAGAAAAATAAGTCGTAAAGACTCTATAAAAGGCAGCCTCTTTTCATCGCACCACATTCCTGCAAAGATGGCCTTATTAATTAAGGTAACACCAACATATTAATTTTTCCTTTTATCATATTTACAAAATCCTCATATTTCTCATATATAGACCGAGATTCGTATAATACCGATGTGTGTTCCAGGCCGTCAGTAAATGCGCTATTTATAAAAAATATATCATGTACACCTCGATTTCAAGCTACTGTAAGTTCAAGGTACCACCACCAGATATCGCCTGCACAGGATCCACAGGATCTGCAAAATCACTCCCTACGTTGGACGACCTCTGGTCCCCCTAGCGGTTGTTTTAAAAATTACCAGACCTGTTCCATAAAATAACTTATAATTTACTAGCTGATAGACCCGGTATACCGGGCTTATTACCAGGGTTAGGGAGATTTATTAACTGATATGTGAAATGTTGGCTCATTTTTTTATTCTAAAAGTTAACAGAAAATATAGGGTTTCAGTGGGAAACTGTCTCCATAAGATATGTATAAAAATTTTGGCACGACTGCAGAATAACTCGCGCACCTCTCTGAGGCACAACACTTCTGTGAACAGAAAACGTTTCTATGTACAGCTGCTTGTATCTTAATTTTGCCACTTACTTTTAAATTACATGAATACTTAACATCATACCGTCCGTCCGTATAAACTCATAACCTGGTGGAGACAGTGCGTGAGTGATCCTGCAGTTGCTCCAATATTTTTAACATTTATTTTGTGGTTCTGTCCTCGTGGCAAGAAATTTATAGCCCGGTATGTTTACCTTGATGACCTGGCCAGTGATGGTGTTGACATTGCGAACCGGAATGAGACGCGGGGGCATCAGTTTTTCGATGATATTTGACTGGATTCTATCGACGGACGTACAAAGATTATAGGTTGATGTGAGGAACACATGAAAGACTTATTAAATGTACGTTGCAAGGAAACTGTTCCTGAAGAAAGAAACAGAAATATGCATACCTCGTAAGTAGCAGAAGCGGACCCAACGAGACTCCATGCAGAGGGTCCGTATTCATTTTCAACCGCCGCAATTTTTTTTTTCATCGTATTAGACAAATTTTGAGGCCTGAAACCCCCGACACCACCCCAGCCCTGTTCCTGAAATTGGGACCTTGAATTAGGTTTTGTCATTAATCCTTCTGGGTTGAACTCGCCATTTCATAAAGAAAGATTCATGTGTTTTTCTTTTTTAATGACCACACACGTACGTGGGTCAAATCCCTCATTGAAAACAAGCGTTATTCATATGAACAATAGTCCTTAGTGTTAGAGGTTAAGTGACCACGATGCACGCATTCCAGTGATTGCCGAAGGCAGTTCGGCTGTGCTCGGTAAAAAAAACCCGGAAAAATCACTCAAAATTATATGTATATTAGATATTATTTATTTTTATATCGCCTATGTCACGGCGGGGATAATAACCTTTAAAATGATGTATGGCACAATATTGTACACAGCGCGGTAATAGAGAACACTGCGAACAAACGTGAACCGAATTCCTTTTATAAGTATTAGATTATTATCCATAAACCACTCAGACATTGATTGTTGTTCGTATTACGCACGTGATGCACTTAATAACCCCGGTCCACCGAATGTTTCGTGATATATCTTATGACTTTATTGCGATAGATACTACAAGCAGCTGGTACCAAGGGGGTAATGTGGCGATTAATGATAATCAAGTAAATATATTTGCCTTGCTATGCTAGAACGACGTTGATCTGTCTAGAAAGAGCCACAAAAACGGCGGCATCATTTCCAATGGCCATCATCTGTAGGTTAGAGGGACCTATTTCCAGGTCCGGTCAGGGTCGGCCCATTTTGTGGCGTCAAGAGTGAGCAGGCATACTGTAGGGCAGCAGAGAATGTTAGGCCTTAAATAAATGAGGAAAAATATATTGGTTCCAGGTGGGGGGAGAAAGGAGATTTTTAATATTTTTTCTCAGATGTAGTTATAATTTTTCTTGTGCTGTTTGAGGAGATTGAATATGTCAGTGCTGGTGGTGGTGGTGGCATGGCTCGGCAGGTGGCGACATCTGTGGTCCACTATAGTAAACTTCGGAAGCTGGTCTCAAGCGGAAAAACGAGAATTTTTTCTGAAATAAAATAAAATTTCAGGTGTTGATCTTGATTTTGATGTATAACATAATGCCACACTCGATAAAAAAAAAAACTTTTCCAGTGCACCCAACATGTGCACCTTATAAGTTATATGATAATATATAGGGCTTGGAAATACGTCCCTCTAACCTGTTTATCCCTGTATAATGTAGGAGGGACGTAAATCTGGGTGGCGTAATAAAAGTGTGACGTTCAAATACCATTGTGACGTCATCATTATTACCTAAACCATTCGTGCATTACGTCCTGGATAGATTTGTTTACACAGGTTTGTAACAGGAAAGTCCCCTCTCTGCCCATTCTGTCCATGCTTCTGTCTCTAAAAATCCTCTATCTCCACATCGCTCTTTTAGCAACACCTAGTGCCATCTTTCTTATTCAGGGATGCAATTTTCCTTCACAATTTCACACTCAGGACTGTCCTAATTATCATGACAATTACGCGCATTTCAAGACCTGTCTTGACTCAGGACTCGCTCATCGAGACCGGTCAGATGGGAAAGTCCCGCCCCGTGACGTCATAATGTTTGCTCGTGCATTTTGACGTCATTTACAGACCATACCTCAAGGCTGGCCTGAGAGGGGGAGGTAGTACATGTTTATTTATGGGCGTTACTGAACCAAACCAATTAAGTGCGTAGGCGTAATGCGTCTGTGTTGTATCTGGCTGTGCAGAAATACCAGGAATGACAAAAAAGAATACTATAGGCCCCATAAGCAGCGCTTACGCTACGCTCAACTATTCGCTGCATTACTGTGAGTGGAAGGTCACCGGGCCCCGAGGTCACGCGGTGTGGTCAGAGCGTAAAGAATATTATAGCCCGGCATTTATTTATTATTATTTGTATGTGTGTGTGTGGGGGGGGGGGTTAATGTAAGTGTGCTTACAAGACGTTAATAATATGTTGACACAAAGTAGGTATGCTTCAAGCATTTATAGTATTATTACGTGCATGCGTTAATTTACCCCATATTCAAAAATAATTTTCATTGGTTAATGTACATTTGTAAATGGAGTTCAATACTCATAAATTCTCATCTTAAATATATATGTTTATATAATATATGTTAATATGGTAGTAAAACTGGCCTCACGCAGACGAGAAACGGATTTATAAACCGGACTAAAGTAAACCGAACCACTGTAAACCGCCTTTCAAGCGGACTATAGTATCACCAAACGTTTCCTGGCTGAAGGCGACTATCTTAGAGGAACGTAATGTTCAGCTGTATTAGAAAAAGCCTACCAAGCCTTGGACATAAACAACGTAACCGAGTCTCATTATCGCACATGGGTAACAAGGTCGCAAAGTAAATACTCTTTCTTCATTTCAATATTACACAAAATTGGCGGAAGATCTGCATACATACTTCTGAAAAGCCTGAAGATTATTTGCCAATTATGCCTTTTTTAATAATTATTAGTATATTAAAAACTAGCTGACACGGTTTCCAGGACAGACTATACTATAGTCTACATTTGCAACACGTGTTACCTTTTTCCGGAAGGCGCTGTGGTTTTTCTGTAAAGGCAGCCGAAAATGGCCATTTATTTAAGATTAGTATGTATTTCACAAGAATGTGAATCATTTTGTCTTGCATATCTTCATATAGCGTCCTGCCAATCGTGTGTCTTTAATTAATAAGCCCGTCTAACAAAGCAGGACCCGGTGTTATTATGTTGATCACGTGCCAGACAAATGTTAAAATCCATGTATTAGTTGTTTATGCATAAAAATTAATAATAAGATATTTTACGGAATAAATCTGGTCATTTTTAGGAACAAACGATAAGGAAACCAGAGGCCGACTGACAGGGAGTAGGGGGTTGCTGTTTGTGTGATCGGTCGTTGGTGACATCTAGTGGTGGCGCCTTGAACTTGACACACATTGTTATAACCATGGGGCAGATGACTAGACGCCCGGAACACAGCACGGCATTAGTTTAAACATTTTTATTTCAACAGGATAACAAAGTAGCCGATGAGGCTAATGCAAATGCTCTCCTGCATAAAAATAAAATGAAAGTGAAAAGTGATAAATTAACATGAATGGATATATGTATGTACAAATGATCAGATTGGAAAAGTGCACATTTAATCACACACGGTGAGATATATACAAATGCATAATATATATAATTACTAATTGACGTTCTACATACACAGATACATATACATATATTATGTTGGTAGGCGTAATTCAATAAAACAATAAACGTGAAGTTCATATCCAGTTTGTCAATTAGATTAAAACCATGGTTAAAGATACATGTATTTTTTTTGTTTACAACTAATATGTATACCTCTAACCAAAGAATCTTTTGAATAAGTGCAATCAACTGGTAGTAAAGCGCCGTGTACGGATAATGTAATCTGTGACATGTTTCAGAAAAAAATGCTTATTTGAGTTACATAGGTGTTCCCCATGTAGAAACATTTTCATGAGTTTTTCGTTTTCTTTATTGGTGTTATGTTCTGGCTGTGTAATGCATATAGGAGTATCCAGCTGTGTTTTCCTAAATAAACAATTTAAGTTGGTGAAAAGAGTTTGTCTAAATAAAATATATTTAGGACATCTTTGAAGAAAATGTCGGACGCTTTTCTCTTCCTCGTTACATTGACATAAAGGAGTATCAATCTTTCCAATGGAAAATAGGTACTGATTTAAGCAACACGCACCTAGTCGCAACCGGGTAAGAATAATTTCATGTTGACGATGATAGTTGCAATGATAATTGTTTATTTCTCGCGAGTCAGGGTTTAGATAATCACGAACATTTTTCTTAAAAGAATCTATTGAAGTAGACTGAATTATTGGAATTGGGAGACTGTTCCAGACTTTGCAGGCTGTTGGAAGGAAAGAAGAGCGACAGTCTTTCCGTATGAACCTCGGTATCCTTAGCAAATGCGATTTGCGCAGACTGTAGGGCCGAGCGTGAAACAGATTTTCAGGTAATATATTAAGCAGATGATCTGGAGCATGTCCATTAACCATTTTATATAATACTGATAGTATAGCCTGCTCTCTTCTTGTTTTTAGACTTGACCATCGTAGCTCTTTTAACATAACACCAGTGCTGGTAGTCGAGAGCGCTCCAGTACATGTTAAAGCTGCTTTCCGTTGAGTACTCTCCAGTTGATATGACTGTCTGACAGAACAATTGTTAAATATTAAATTACCATACTCCAGTACTGGCCATATTAATGATTTATACATAAGATCTAAAACTTTCATAGAGAAATGGAATTTATAATATTTCAAAATTCCCAAACGTTTACTTGCTTTCAAACACATTATGTTTATGTGTTCCTGCCAGGAAAGCGAATCAGTTAAGGTGACTCCAAAATATGACAGACTACTTGTATCAGTCAGTTTCTGTCCCATGAAATAAAATGGTGGTCGTGAAATGTTCCTTTTCTTGTGAGAAAAACAAATTGTCTGAGTTATCTCTGCGTTAAATTTCAGATACCATTTTCCAGCCCAGCTACTTAGACGTTCCAAGTCCCTATTGAGTGAAGCTGCAGCTGTTCTGGGGTCATCTTTGCATGAATAAATACAGGTGTCATCGGCGTATATTAATATATTATTTTCTAAGCCGAGATGAATATCATTGACTTAAACTAGGAATAGTAGAGGGCCAAGAATAGATCCTTGGGGAACGCCGGAATTGATTGCCTCACTTTCTAATATATGTCCTTGAATTACAACACGTTGTCGCCTATGACTCGGGTAATTTATAATAAATGTTAAGATGCATCCTTCGATTCCTAATGATTTTAATTTATAAACTAATCCGTGATGCCAGACCCTGTCAAAAGCTTTAGATGCATCGAGACCGACCATCCTGGTTTCATATCCTCTCTCAAATCCTGTGTAAATATCATGGCACAGTTTAACCAGTAAATGTTCACAGCTATGGTGTTTCTTGTATTCAGAATTATATGGATTCAACAGGTTATTTTCCATCAAGTAGCCATTTAACATATTAAAGACAAGTCGTTCTAATAATTTAGAAATATTATTCAGCAATGAAATAGGCCGATAGTTTTCTACTTTACTCCTCTCTCCCTTCTTAAATACAGTTTTCCAAGAATCAGGAAATGTCCCAGTAATAATACAATAATTGAATAGTTTACACAGTGGTCTACATATAACATCTGCTGTTTCTTTAAGTATATAATTACTAATTCCTCCAGGCCCTGTAGCTTTGTGTCTATCCAATGATCTCAAGACATGAGATACCTCAGTTTCTGTGAAGCTCATTTCAACGAGTTTATGTGTGATTTGTAATGTAGCATCATTATCAAATGACGATTGAGAACTGTAAACGTAATTTCTTTGTGAAGCAAAATAACTGTTAAAAATCTTAGCCTGCTCGTCTTTGTCTACAATTAAATTCCCATTATGCTCCAACGGTGAAAATGTAGATTGTTGTTTTTTGCCAAAGAAAGCCTTAGAAATTTTCCACCATACCCGACACTGAGTATATGGGTCTGTAAGTTTTTTATTTATATTCTTTAAGTATAGCTTATAGCTCTTTCTATTTTCAAGCACTACAGAGTTCCGAATTTTCTTATTATTTTGGTAGTATTCTCGACATTTTGTCTTCGTATATGTTTTCCATTTTCGATTTCTCTTTCTGATTAGTTGCTTTAATTTATGGTTCATCCACGGTTTGTCATTTGGCTTAATATTAACAACATTGTTAGGTACGAATGTATTTATAGCGTCAACAAATATGTAATTAAAATAGTCTGCTATGTCAGAGACATCATTATATATACTAAAGGCTGTATCCCATGGGGCACTTTCCAAAGTTTCTGTAAGACCAGTCAGATTGCTTTATCGTAGTAATAAACCTTTCTTGTAAAAGTAGATGATTTCCTAATTTTCATGGAGAATGACCACACAAGTATGCTGTGATCACATGTAGAAATGGGACTAAGTATTTTTAAGTCACTCACCAAGCCAGGCTTGTCTGTTATTACAAGGTCAAGTAATGATGATGATGTCAGTGATTCTAGTGGGTTCATTTACCATTTGATGTAGGCCGTTCTGCTCGGTCAATATAACTAAATTATTGCCTAAATCACTCGTCATGTGATCTGAATTCCATTGATTACACCTGTCATTAAAATCACCCGTTAAGATCAATGAATATGGATTCTCTGAAAGAGCCTTGTTATACTACTTTCTAAACCAGAAAGAAAACGGTCTACACAAGGTCGAGATTGGCCTTGTGGCCTATAGTATGTTCCTAAGATGAGATATTTTTTATTTATTTTGATTTCGAGCCATACGCTTTCACTTTCTGTTTCCTCGAGATCTGTTCTACGTGTACAGAATAAATTTGTGCTGGTATAAACAGCTACTCCACCGCCGTGTCTATTACGATCAGCCCTGAAGGGCTCAGAAAATCCATTTATACGTATCAAGTCATTGCCTACAAAAGAATCTAACCAAGTTTCTGTTAAACACAAAACATTAATGGCCTTGTCTCTACAAATGTATGCTAGTTCATCTAATTTACGTTCTGCTAGTAAACTTCTGATGTTTGCAGAACAAAATGTTAATGACGGGCCTGGATTTGGATGGATATCAGCGCAGAGTACAAGTAACAATTTTATCAACACTTCCCTAGTAATATTTCCATTCGCGGATTTCAAGAATGCAAACAACTCGTTTGAGATCCTAATATTACGGCGAAAATAAGTTCTACAGAGAAACCAGTTGTTGCACGGTATTGTTCTAATGATACACCCATAGGATAGTTTTGTTCGCGCTATTATCTAAGAACTGCGCCCATGGTTTCCATATTAAATACGACAACAACCTACCATAAAATGATGATAAAACAATTAACATAAAATGAAAACATATAATATACAAATGAATAAAGCATCGCTGCTTTGCTTTGAGCATACCACCAAATATAGGCTGGGGCTAACCTCCTTTTCTGCCACAATATATAAAAACTGTTACTGAATTAGTGAATGACCATAGACAAATCTTGATAAAGGGGCTCATTGAAGTATTAAATTTGTATCAAAATAGTCCAGATCATTTAATTCAATAGTACCACTGTGATAATGAATAACCTATCACAAACATGAAAATATCTCCACTGTACCCCTGTGTTAGTGATTAAATAGTTAATGCTTTGACCCCGATTATCCCATGCACTGTATCACGGTATAGTTTATAAATAACCTTTTACAAACAAATAAATATCTGCACCACTGTACCCTCGTGATAGTAAATAAGTAGCCAATGTCTTAATTTTAATTATACCAGAGTATCACAGTAATTTATCAATAACCTTTTACAAATATATATATATATATATATATATACATACCCACATACATATATATACATTCTCATATACACACATATATATATATATATTTACATACATATACGTGCACCACTTAACCTCTGTGATGGTGAATAAGTATTTGATTCTTTAATTATGATTCTTCCAGAGTATCACAATACTTCATTAATAACCTTGAATGAATATGTAAATAACTGCACCACTATACCCCTGTGATAGTAAATAAGTAGTCCATGCTATAAATTACAGTTATTCCGTATAGTGTATCACGGTATTTTATGAATAATCTTTTACAAACATATAAACACATACACCAATGTACCCTTGTGAAAGTGAATAAGTAGTAACGATTAAATTATGATTATACCAGAGTATCACAGTGGTTTATAAATAACCTTTTACGAACATACATATATATATATATATATGTACACATACACACACACACCCTTACACACACACATCTGCACCTCTGGACCACTGTGATGGTGAATAAGTATAGTCAATGCTTTAATTACGATACTAGATTAATACAGTGGTTTATAAATAACCTTTTACGAACATACACATATTTATATATATATATATATATATATATATATATATATATATGAACACATACACAAACACATATATATACATACACACACAGATATCTGCACCTCTGGACCACTGTGATGGTGAATAAGTATAGTCAATGCTTTAATTACGATGTAATTATGTACATGACTGTACTATTGTATCGCTGTGATTATGAATTAATAGTTAATGCTGGTTATTCCGGAGTATCACAGTAGTTAATAAACTTTAACACATATGTAAATGTCTGCACAATTGTTGAACTGTGATCATTAAAAGGTAGATAACCCTTTAATTACGATTATCCCTCAGTATCACGGTAGTTTTTACAAATTTGCACAGTATTACACTGAATTTACACATTTTACAAATATGTTAATATCTCCACACGGCGATTCATAATAAAAAGACAACAAGAGTTTCACATATGGTGGATAATAGCCCGCTGGGCTATCTCAGTGTCACTTTGAGTTAATAATTATACGATGAATTTCATGGCAATTCAACAGACCTGCGCTGGTTTTGCCGGAGGTCGAACCAATTTATGCATCTGCACATGCATATACGTGCATGTGCATATACATCTATCGATATTCATACACACATACATTTACACACATATATAGATGGGATATTACATTGGTTAATATTTCTCTAGAATTTATCCAACTCCATCACATTGCTGGCAAGTTATTGCTGAGACACCACAAAGTAGCCTAGTGACCGGTCACCTCACTAATATACGTGAATTTTGCCCATGATCGAATTCCGTCCAGATAATATATTTGTTTGTGGTTACGACTAGATTCGTAATATCCTCCGAAGCCCATGGCAGTTAATTATCACGGCGACTAAAAGTTAACGTTCGGACTGACGGACCGTGGGTGTATGCCATGTTACGTCCCTTCACAGACGGGCGTATATACGAAGTGATTTGGTAACCTGAATTATCCCGCCGACTTAAAGTTAACGGACGGACGGACAGATCGTGGGTATGTTTCTTAGTACGTCCCTTCACAGACGGGCGTATATGAAGTTTAATTGTAACCTGAACACATCAGCTATTTACGTAGTTTCATAATTACCATTCCTGTCTTAAGGGAATATTGATATAAAGAAAAACACCTTTGTCGATTAACAATTGGAAAGGATATTTTCAAATTGTCACACGATAAAACATTGTGTAAGGATATTTTTCAATTCTCATATTTATAAACATCCTCAGATGCAGCTATATTTTTCTATGTACACTTCAGCTAGGAGGCAAAGCAAAGCGCTTGTAGGTCGGACATGTTAGCAACAGTTTCAGTTTTGTTGTCATTTACCTTAAAGAAAATCAGTCCGTCAAAAGTCCAGGTGTCTTGGATCTTGCCAGCTCGTTTGAGTTTACGTGCCTCAAATGCCACACCTGCCCTTTGTCTCGTTAAATCCTCATTCACGTATAGACCCTGCTTTCAGACATTGCAGTTCGGCAAAGCTTCCGCGCGGCGAACACTTTTCGCTTGGCTTTAAAGTTCGTGAACTTGACTAGGATTTCCCTGCCGCGCTTGTGGTCGTCGTCTGATGGTTTACCGACCCGGTGAGTGCGACAAAAGTCGTGCTCCGTGAGCTCAGCATGCAAAGTGTTCAATAGAAAATCCTTAGCTAATGTTTCTGTATTTTCCCCTTTTGTTTCGGGAAGCCCAGAGATGCGAATGGAGTTTCGCCTTGTATATTGATGAAGGTCATCATAATTTCTTCTCAACTGCTGTAATTCACTATTTTTCATTTGAGATTCAGTTTCAAAGGTCTCAAGCCTGTTTTTTGAATATTCAATTTCAGTCTTTTGCTCCTTTATCAGCTCCGGTTGTTCATTCATTTTGTCATTGAACAGGCACATCATGTGCTCTGATTGTAAGTTTAGAAATCTAGCAAAGACCCCAATCGTCAAGGGAGCAGATTTGTCCAATGCCTCTAGTGCAGCTAAAATTGGATTTTCATCAGATATAGGTTTAGAATTCTTTTCCGAAGGAATCGGCGTGCCTGGTGACAAAGAACCATCTGACAAGTGTCTACGCTTAGTGTTGAATTGCGTGTTATCTTTAGGGGTCGCCATTGTTGCAACAGAAGATGTGATATTAGTGAAGTTCAAAACCTTAGGCACATACCTTTGAACTTGCGGTGTTTCCAGTAGAAACAATTATAATCCCAATTTCATTTGTAATATGCACTACCAGTTCATACTGTCAGTTAGCCCCATAAAATGGCTTGTTTAACAAGAGCTACTGAGAAGCCGCTTTTCCGCCATTTACACATCATATTGTTGAACATGTCTGACTCGCCTGGCTTCTTTCTGACTCGCCTGGCATTGTAAAAGAAATAGGTCCATATATTGTTACGCACGCTGTTTTCACCCGGCCCTGGGGTGCCTGGCCGACGAGCGGGGGAGTGGCCCTGCCTCAGGCCGGTTGGGGTTCGGACAGCGCACGCACAAGGGAGGAGGTATAAGGATGGCTCCCGACAAAAAAAAACTAAATATCCGGAGGTAAAATCAGGAAATAACCTTCTCCCAGAATTAAATAAAACTCAAAGATAATAAATTAATTGGGTTTGGACGGGATAGGAATACAAGTGGTTCATGGCCTATCCGGCAGGCAAAGGGAAGTTAACAATAGTTTTTCAGTCCTTCTACTCTTGTTAATTATTCAAAGGTACTCTATAATTTACTCCCGCATATGCACACATTCTGTCATTTATACCCTTTTATCATTTTACTATTGTACTCCAAGAAGAATTAGGACACTGTTAAGTTTTAGAATATTTAATATATACAACTATAATACAAAGATGAAGATGACCGCATCAAAGATGAATAACCATAAACTTACCCTAAATTATAAATCTCGAGAGGATGGCCTCTAATTTTTCTATGATAATGGTAGCGTTCCCCCCACCCCTTTTCTTGATTTTGGTTTAACCCTATAACGCTCTAAAATGATCCCACTGATGAGTATAATACAAGTGATAAGATAAAAATTCCCTAAGCTAATTTCTCTCCCCTATTTAACACGTGCATGGCTGAGAAGTCAAAGAATATGTAAATGAAAAATTTAGGTAACATTGTAAATATGAGCAAAGTTTTCAAGTAATTAAAGCAAATAACATCGAATGTCCCCAATGAACTATCATTCTAAAGAGAATATCTCCATAGTTTTATATCCCAAAAATTTTACAAAGGACCGTGGGTAAAGAAAGTTAACAAATTCCGGCATGAATTTCCCCCCAATAATGGCCTAGGCGTTTGTATCAATTTGACCCGGTGGAAGTAAGGTCCCATCAATATGTAACGCACATGTCTTTAAGATGATAATACGGGATTGAAATAAAGAAAATTCTATCTCCCAATCATATAAAAAACACGGGAACCTGTTATAAAATTTCCATGTAAAAACACTGACGCGGACCTTATTAAAATCTTCTGACAATTTAAAGTAAAGGTCTTACCACTTAAACACGGAGCAATAATAAAGACTACTTGTAACAGCAGAAACGGGGGAACCCTAGGTCAATGGTCAAAATTATGACCACGATAATTTGTGGACCACAATCCACTGAGGCCGAAATGATGGTCAAAATTTTACCCAGATAAAGCCAAATTTTACCCAAATAAAACCCTGTGGAGATATTCTTAAATGTTCCCAGGGAGTTCTTCATCCGGGGGAGGAAACGGTTATACCAGTAGTTCATTAAAAGAACCCTTATCCACCCGTCGGGCGCCCCCCCCCCCCCCCCTTGGAACACGACCAAAAAATGTAAAGTCTGACCTGTCTTCCTGAACCGGACATGGGATATGCCACCAATCAGCGGGCGGCCCGAGTATTTATAGGGCTCCGTTGCCAAGCATCTAGAGCGACACGGACAGCCATAACAAAGCTTGTGCACACGACACGGCCTAAATATAATGGCGCCGACTTCAAGTCTGACGACCGGTACAGCGAATATATAACCATAATAATGGATTTTACCCACTTCCTTCAATCTACCATGACATTTGTAGTTATAAGCGACTAGTTAAAGGTAGGAACCATATAACATACGGCTTGTTTCTGACTTTACACGCAATTAAACCCTATAAACGACACTTCATTAGTTTACACCCGCGTGCATCAGAATGTAAACAAACACATCTACGGTAAGGTCACAAACCTGTATGTCTGAACCAACGAATTAACATATGCAATTGGGCAAACATTTAACATAGAACAACTGCTATTCCAGCCAGTATATGCCACAAAGATGCATAAAATACTATATCAAAGATCCAGATGACAAAACCCTAGCAAATTTAGACGGTGACTATGCTAAAGACACCGATCATAGTTCGCTCAAGCAATGTCTGCGAATAATATTAATAATCTTCATGAATATCAGTAGCCCAGATAAAAACTATTTTTATGGTAAAACCCTACCAGATCATGGTAAAACCCTACCAGATCAAGTGAAAGTCAGAAAGTATTATCTACAGTTGTCCAACTATCACAAGCTAAATTAAACCTCTATCATTTTATACACAATATTAATACTATCCCTACTGACACCCTACACCCGTCTGACATCATCAGACGGCCCTGACAAGAATAACTAAAGTAATATTCAGGAAGCCAGGGTCCTCTATCCCAGAGTTTAATCGTAAGGACCCACCCCGTACTTCAAAAATACTATTTATTCTTGTCAAAATTCTATGTAATCTAAACCATACACATGGTATGGTGACACGGACCCTGAACCCCCTTTCCCACATATTAATCACAGTGAAGCTAACTTAATTAATTAACTAGTGTATTCTACTGACTTCCCCAGTAAAAACTGATTTCATTACAATATGAACAATATGCGGATTTTGTTAACATGACAAAGAAGGAAAATTAAAAAGTCGGTGTACCTTCGCTAAAATCGTAACAAACTGAGATAAAATTGTTTTACATTAAGGTGGCGGATAGGCGTATCTTCTCATATTTTTTTTATCCAGCCTTATATGATAATACAAAGAACATTCAGGACCACAGAGCAGTTTATGGTTTGCTATGTGAAATGACAAAAGGGGAGTCTAGCTCTCATTTTGTCATAAACGTATGGTGCAGATCACTACAGGGCCAACAGAATAAAAGAGACCATTTTTTAACAAGTAATAAATTCTCTCAATCAGTACTCTTGTTGAAATTGTGTGCAGGCTTAGAGTAATATACCCAGGGAACAATCCATTAAAGTTTGGAGGATATCTGGGTTACCCAATAATATTTTTATCCAAGGTATTATATATCATTGTGACACGGTGATTCTATTGCCCACGTAGAGCCCGGTCCATTCATAAGGATCATCGCCAGCATTTGTTAGCATCTGGCCAGGCGAACCCGTGTTACTGAAGAGTGAGGGCTACTTTTTTCCAGAGAGATTGTTAACCAATATCACACTATACCAGCAATGGATTCAGTCTCTCAAGCATAAAAAATTATAGTTATATGTGTATTATGGGCATTAGTTCATTTTTTTGCTGAATACAACAGTTTGTTTTTCAGTAAGACGGCACACGGACTTGTTATCTCCACTTTAAATGTTTAGTTTTACACTTTGTTATGGTTCTGTATGTTAGTAAATACTGTCCGCGTGTGTCTGTTAACAAAACAAAATTGCTTGACCAGAGGTCCGATCCTGCACATGCGCGACAAACGTCAAACAAGAAGAAGAAACAAAATGAAACCAGGAACTCGGACAAATCTCTTTCTTTGTAAAGTTGCCCGGTTTGGCTTCCAGATGGCGTGCGCGACAAATTTATTTCCACCTTATTACAGGAGTAAGCAAACGGTTTCAGAACGAAAAAAAAAAGGTAAACACCAAGTTAATATTTTAAGGAGAAAACACTTTACTTCATGTATATATAACTTACATGGTATGTGAAAAAGGGACTTCAAGATTAAAACAGCGCTAATAATGTCTATTACAAAACATACAGAAGAGGGAATTATATGTTAATGCGGAGACTTTTAGTCTCTTTATGAGGACTGACCAGGTGCTATTTTGCTTCACCTGATGGTAATAACTGTTTTGATTTCGAATTTTTTTGGAAGGGACTGTTACAGGGCGCCACGTGGTCAGGGAAGTAGTTTCTGTTACGACACAATTTGACAAGTAAATCCGAACCAGCTGCAGTAATCGGGACACTTCGGCAAAATCCGTTGGGTTCTAGCCTCGGATGTACATAGGGGCGCCATTGAAAGTATTCCGGAAAACCCAGGTCAACTGCACACCTGTTGTTCGTTTGTAAGAACAAAACAATGTATTTTTTCTACAGGTATTGCCAGTCCTCACATTTTCTGCATTTAAAGCTATAAGACAAAACTGATCCAAGAAATAGAAGGGAAAATCCCGGGAATACTGATTTGGACTGCACGAGGATAAAGTTCACGCCAGGAAGTCCACCTCTAGTGGGCGATGTATGAGCCATATTATGATAAAATCTGAGCTTCCTATTTAAATTACTGTCGGAACCTGGTCATATTTGATGTTTAGCAACATATAAAGCCCATAGGACACATTATTATGACAAATTCAGTGTATTCTTTGTGGATATTGTGATTTAAAATTAGACAAGTCGGTAGTAATGGCAACCTGGTCGAGTTCGGGCGTACTGTACCAGAACTGGCGGTGTATCATTCGGGATTAGAAGTCAAAGGATTCGCCCGAAGTGTTCCGAATGCCAACTGCAGTTACTTTAAATTAGTTGTGAAATTCACCGCCAGATGGCAGGGAGATCCGGGTCATCATCCAGTGTCCAGGAATTCTGAATCTAATGAAGCGACCACTTCTTTAAATTTTAACCACAGTTTAGTGTCATATTCTATTCTAGGTCACCGACATACAGGGGATACGACAAAAAAGTATTCAGATAAACACAGACATGCTCGGAGAGAGAGAGAGACAGAGAGAGAGAGAGAGAGAGAGAAAGAGAGAAGACAAACGTGGGCGGGGGATCGGTCTTTGGAATGTTAAAAGATGCATATGAACATTTAAATGGTTTAACAGATTCACCTGTTTTATTTTCAATATTTAAAAATCTATTTCAGTTCCAGAATTTTACCAGCAAAAACAGAGGAGTGTACAAGAACCTTCACCCATGTCCTCTACAGCAACAAAACGAACCGCCAGATTAAATCACAAACAGTTAAAATATGTACACATTCATAAAGCGCTTCTCGGGAATTAAGGAAGCAAAATTACGGGTGAAATTGTGGGAAATTACGCGTGGGATTGTGGGTAAAGAAATAATTTTCCCACAATGCACAGGGGTACCTTAATACACCAGCAGCGTAGGTATTAATGTAGCTAGTGAATCCCTCAGGGTGATGTAGTCCGTCAAAATATGTTGGCTAAGAATTATTATTATGTAAATTACATAAACAGGGATGTTTTGCGGCAAGGACTTCATGGAATAACTAATTAAAAAGCATGCGCATGAGCATATTAACAGAAGGTGCTTCCTTGAACTGTGGTAAATTTTTATTTTGAAGTTTGACAGTTTAGAAAAGTACTCTCCCGGCCAATCAACTATCTGACCTTTATAAACTTAAGGTAATCCCTTGGAATTGAAAAAAAAATTGGCAAGAAAACGTGGATACCACCGCACACAAGCTACTTGTTTTGTTTATATCAACGTGTTTATAATATAAGGGGGCCTACCAAATTAAAACAAATTCAATAAGGGCATCTGGCAGCAAGTCGGATAAGCTAGAGCTTTGCAAATGGCGTGTAGCAACAAGTGACCTTTCTATCTCCCCATACATGCAACCTACCAACTTAGATAACGTTTTTCCCGTTTGTCAACATTGCTCTATTTACACACACATTGTTTATAAACAATTTCACACATACTTCACGAAGGCATTATAAAAACTTATCACAACCAAAATTACCCTTAGATCATTAATATATACAGAGAAGAAGCCAGAAGTCACATAAATTCTTTCTCAAACAGTAGGCGACTGGGCACCTTTAAATGACCTCTGGTGGAACGGTGCTGATCATGAATCCAGCTCCAGCTCCTTGTGACGAGGCACGTGCTGCCCTCTGTCTTCTAACTCTTCAACTCCATCACTGACGACCAGCCGGAATTTACTGAGAGGATATTATGACACGCTGACTCATACACAGGTCACGTGAGTACACGGTCGTAAAACCAGGCCGTAGCTACCCAAGTAATCTCGTCACGTAAGTTAAGTCAATGTCAACAAATCTTGTTATACAAAACCTGTTATGAAAATATACAGAGCTCGAAATTAACAAACAAAATTCATCCGGGCAGTCTGTCCCGATGGGACAGGATATAAACCAGATCTCCAAGAAATTTAACGGACCCAAAATTAAAAAGACTATTTTTAAAGTATTTTGTTTGAAAATATTGTATTATATTAAGCAAATTTTCAAAAATAAAACTTTAGTGCATATTTCATTGCACATTATGTTTTAACAATATAAGCCTTTTGACGCTTATTTGTAGAGAACGTTAGAATATTAAATGACATTTAGGACCTATAACCAAATAAGGCACATTAGCATAGTGCCATTTCATATTTACCAATACGTACACATTTTAATTGCTTGCATAGAAATTATATTTCTAGGGTAAATTCAAGTGGAACGAAGGCATACCCTCCTGGCGGAGGCAATGAAAATCACTATTATAATAAAATAATAAGAAAAAATTATACTAATGGATATTCCATGTGACATCGATCCTCTGTTTTAAGCGGACCAGTCATCTGTGATATCCTACTATCATTTGCGGAAGAGGGCGCGGTCACCCCCAGAGCGTTCCTGTGTCTTCTACTTGGAAGATACAGGTCTATTCGCCACCATGCGAGAAAGATACATAGACAGATAGATTCCCACCTTGAGACGGTCATCGGAGTACTATCCTGTTGTATTCCCGTGTCATTATAGAACCCCTGACCTCGCAAAAATGTCGAACCCGCTAATGAGGGCTGCCATTTTGCGCTCAGACTAAAACCCAGCTGTCGCAAGTCGCATGTCGGAAAAAAGATATACCGCTAGCGCTGCAAATTATGGAAATACGTGTGGAAACAAAACTCACCCATCAATGTAAACATTAACCATTCTTCAGGAAAAAAGTAACCCTAAATATTAACTATATATATATATATATATATATATATATATACTCATTGATAGATTTTTAGTTATACTCACACTATATATATATATATATATATATATATATATATATATATATATATATTCAACAACGCACCTGCTCCCAAGATGTCATTAGCGACGAAACAGCCTCTCATTTACGCGCGGCAAACAAAATAGATCTAGATCAGACTCTCTCTCTCTCTCTCTCTCTCTCAATATATATATATATATATATATATATATAATATATAAAGGTTTTATATATAATATATATATATATATATATATATATATATATATATATATATATATAGGTTACGGCGCAGTGCATATGCATGTGCATAACACGCAATCAAACGTTAAATCACTCCACACGAAAAACAAACAAATACAGGAAATAAAAAGTTTATTTTCCATTTATATATTTATATATTCATCACAGGTGGCACAAAGTAGAGAACGAGCGGTACAGAAGTTTAAAAAATAAAGCGCACATAACTACAGAGACAGTACAGATACGTATACAAATGAACCGCGGTGGGAAATTATTCAAATCACGCAGCTTCTTGGTATCTTGGTAATAATCAAATGAGCTTTACGTCGCTGTGGCAACCACAGTTGCCAATTTATCTTTTGTTGCGAGATTGCCTTGGACTACAAATACCAAATTTTTTTATATAACCTCTACATTTACGAGGAACATGTTACCAGTTTTGTGAAAATGCATGTATTAAAGGATTTCCCTTTTAAAACTTTCTCCGATGTTTACAAATATTAAAAAAAAACAAGACTATTTGAATCTTCTTAACCATTTAAATATAAAACTTCATTTAATTATGTATAAAATGAACAATGAAGTTTAAAAAAGAACCGTTCTTGGTTTTTTAAATATACAGTATAAAATTTCTATACTATTTTCATCTAATACTGCAGTTCAAATACAAGAGGTTAATTTTCTCAGAGCAGAAAAAGCTGGCAATGTGAATATATCTACACTTTTACGTACATTGTAACATGTTCGGATCATTCATTTATTGCTTTCTAGTTTTACGGCAGGTCATGTCAGTCTCGGGCACCCCGGGATCGTCACCACGTGAGCATTGCTTGTCTTTAATACCCAGAGTCGCCTTGCCTAGAGGCATATATTATGGATGGCCTTATAAAAAGCATCATGTACAGCTATTTCTCATATATACCACATAAATTAAAATATTAACTAATCGATATAAATGACCACAAAATGAATACAGGAAATTTCCACAGATGCAAGCAAAGTTCACGCGATGTCATTCGGTCGAGTGAACATTATTCACCCTCGTTATAACACAACCCCATTCTAGACTGGTACTCGGCGCTATTTTCAACCATTGGACCCAGCCGATCAAGTCAAATGATTAAGTTGTTAATTCACTTTCGTGAGAAATGATTTTTTTTTAAACTGGCGTGTATACCTATTCAGTCGCTCTCGCTATTTGCCTAAACGTCCCGATGTTCACAATATCAGGTAAATATGACGTAAAATCATGTCTGAACAGGAATCGCTGTATTCTGCTATTAGTACTGCAAAGAGTCAATTGGGGGTTTGTATGTTGCACTGTTACATAATAAGAAGATCTAAAGCTTGGTCGAGTATCTTATATACCTCGCTTGTCCTCGAGGGGTATGGAAGGGGGGGGGGGGGGGGCAGCCATAATGCAGATGATAAAAAAGTAATGTTAATTTATTGTATTTCTTAATCATGAGTAAAAATACTTGAATTCCCATGATATTCGTGCTGTGTAATGTTGAGATTAAATGTTACGTACAAAGGATACGATAACTGCATACCGTAAAATTCTTGAAAAAGAAATATCTGGCGCAGAGGGAACACCCAAACAGAAACCCTATAACCCCCCCCCCCCCCCCCAGTCCATGGACATAATGGAGCTCATATTAACTCTTCAAAGCTAGGTTGAAAGCAAAGACTTCTTAAAATATTCCAGTCGGTGCCATTCCGAAACGTTTTTAAATCGCTGTTGAAAGTAGACAGGTGACGAAATAGTTTCTAGTTTTGCTACTAGGGGTTACATGTTGAGCCTTTGTCTTTGCAAACTGCAGCAAATCACAAGCACGGATTAATTAAAGCACAGAATAGCAGAATAAATATTAAAATCACACACTCCAAGCTATAAAGTGTTAATGCAATATATACGATATATATTTTTTTTTCTCAACAGGTCAAATTTGTCTTGTATCATTAAGCTGCTGCGATTAATAACTCCAGGTCAAAGATGAAAAGAAGCACCGCAGCAAATGATCATGTGATGTATTTTTTTTTTAAATACATTGACCTGTTATTCTTAGTTCATTATCATTCCATTGCATTGCAAACTAGAGCGAAAAATATCTTGAAATATCCGCGGCTAATACGTTAACACAAGGGAAGTATGTACACGAGAGACGGTGTCTAAAAATCCGCACCACAAAAGAATAGCCAGTGCAAAATTCTCTGTCGTTTCTAGCGTCAAGCACGGAATGAGTACCAGCGTTATAATCCAGCGAGTAACTAGGTGCTGAGCGTCGTCATTTTATCGGTGCCTTGTCATTAACGAATCCTCAGTGTTTTAAGCTTACCTTTTAGTCACTCAAACTGAACCGGCACATTATTTGGCTTTACAATATGAAAGTTCACCAAAATAAAAAAAAATGGAGTGTTGCTTGTCACATCACTGAAAAAAGCGGTTATCCACCCGCTCGGCCACGTGTTAGGATCACGTGACTAACCAGTCTTACACGTATACATATACAAATTCTCGTGATGACAGGGGGACAGTCACAGTAGTTTATTATATAGCGAAATGCCCGTCGTCGATATGACGTCACACGCCAGATGACGTCATTTCAGGTAATCCGTTCAATAGATGTAACTGTTGGTTCATTGAGGCATTATTGATCCCGCTTGTGCAGAACAGTTTGAGAATTTATGTGACGTAATTATATAATATTGCGTCATAAAATGACGTCCGGCAATGGATCGGCCATAATATGCCATATTACCTGTGTTCAGGTCCAAATCGTTCTTTTAACACAAAGCATAGCTCACACTGGCCACGTGTTTTGATTTCTGTGTATTATATTCGGTAATTGTATAATCCATGAAGCCTATGTAAAAGACCATGGGGTGGTTCAATCGAGGAGAACTGTGGTTAATACTCCACATGTAGCTGCACTAGAATTTAAAACACAGCGTAATTTTCAATTCAAAGTTCTCTGTCTTTATCATGTACGATTTTCGCCAAGAAAGTTCAAAGTCAACTCTAGTAAACATTGTTTCAGCAATATGCCTGCTTTCTGTCTATTGATGACCGGCATTATCACTCACATAAATCAGTGCTTTCGACTTCACGCGGGGCCAGTTTTGCTGTTACTGTGTTTTCGTTCATAATTTTTCCAATAGTGAAACCCGAAAGCACATTACCGCGACTCCCAAATTAGTCAGCATTCTGTCTTGGAATACGAGACTTATGACAGTCTCGGATATTGTAAGATTAACGGGACTTCACGGTATTTGTAGCCACTAAAACAAACTATAACTTCTACGTTTTCTCCAAGGAGCTCAACGTCTTGTTATGAATAAACCGGCAGTAATAATGGCCCAAAGTAGAAAACGATAAAATATCCTGGGGGTTCGGTCTACTGAATCTGTTGTGAAAAGGCCAAGCGTAACAGAATCGTAAAAAACGTCAGTTCACTGCCATACTGCTGTTTGCGATCTCATTGCACAATGAAAAACACTTATTTTTTAGAACTACGGTTTTCTTTGTACACATCGTCTTCTTTGTTGCAATATCAAAGTCAACATGAAGTTAATTCCAAGCAATGGAGATAAACGTATATTTGTATCATACCTATATACATAACCGCAGACATATCAGTACAATCCAATAATCGCCTGATGGTAAAGATTTGTAACTCCTGTTGTGCACGCGCAAAGGAAAGCAAATCATTGAATGCAAAACCCTGTATACAATTAGGCGTATTATGTAACACGGACTTCCAGTCATGTTAAGGGGGAAATCTTAAACCCAACAGGTGAAAATCTCTCTCATATAACCACATGAATATCAAGGACTGTAGAGTCAATATGCTAACACCGATACCTTTAACGTCTTATGATGTATATCAGTCTGATTGCAGCGACATTGGTTTCTGCCTTTTTTCACACGTGACATAAATAGCACACGTCAGTCATATCTCAACTATTTGATGTTATCTGTTGAATCCCAGGGAAATAAGCTAGTAAAACTTTACAAAAATATCCAAAGTTATATCTCTCAAACCCGGGCCGTTTACGAATGGGGAGTCAGTGATGTTCATACTTGATGCCCGGGATCGTACACGATGGTTTTTGCTGCAGCAGGTCCTAAGTATTGACCAAGACGCCTCCGACGGTACCACACATACGCGAAAACAGCAATCGAGACGAGAAGCACGTACAGAGCGATACCTGCCACGAGAATTGGAATGAAAACATCGGTGTCTTCTTGTGCCTGCTCTACTATGTAATAGGACAGTTTCTTTTTGGGTGTTTTGGGGGGTGTTCCTTTGGGGATAGAGGTCTTACCCGGGGGAAGTTTATTTCGCGGCACCTGAGTCACGTGTGAGTGGTTACGTGTTCTGTGAATCAGGACCACCACCCTTACCGAGCCCGTCAGTGGCGCCACCCCGCGGTCGGTGGCTGTAGCTAGAAGATAATGCACGGTTTGCTTTTGCCGATCAAGAAGTGTCTTTGTCAATATAGTCCCGTTTTTTGGATCAATAGTGAATAGATCCCGCGACGGCCCTAACAGGCCGTAAACAAAGTCATTGTACGGTGGGGCGTCGTAATCAATTGCACGAACGTGGCCTACTTCCGTTGAAATTGGATCCGTTTCCTTTACAGCAAAGGTACAGTTGACCATAGCGAAAAATGGCCTTTCATCGTTAACGTTTACGATATATATTGATGCCGTGGTAGACACTGACCTTGAAGGTATACCGAGGTCATAGGCAATGACCTCAAAGCTAAGTTTTTTTTCCCGTTCATAATCAAAAACAGTCTTAGCAATAATCATCCCACTTTTTGTAATTTCCACTTTGTTATCATCTACGCCATCGAGTTTGTAGAGAACAAACCCATTTGCTCTCAGATCTGGGTCTTGCGCTGTAATCTGGATTATAGAATCACCAATCCTGTTATTCTCTGCGATTCTTGCAATATATGGAGAGTTGATGAATTTTGGGTAGTGATCGTTTTCGTCTAAGATTATTACTGGGACATACCCGACAGATGCACGTTGTGGAGACCCGAAGTCATGGCAACTGATACTGACGTTATGCTTAGATTGCTCTTCCCTGTCAAAGGTCGCGGCCGTGACCAACAGATACTCATTATCGTCTAGTTTATCCAACCGGAAGTTGGAGTCATCCAGGCAGCAGGTCGAATGGCCATTCAGAGAGCTGTCGCCATCGTCTATGAACACATAAGCAACAAACCGGCCGGAGTTTGTCCACTCAGAAATGACGGCCATTCCCGTGCTTGTTAGAGTGTTAATTTTGATCTCAGGTTTGTGATCATTGACATCTTCCACATACACAAGGACATCCGCCTCACCGGATATGACGTAATCTTGATCGACGGGCATGGCGATGACGGTCAAATGGTACACGGACCCAGTCTCGTGATCGAGTTCAGATTTGAGGTATATTTCTCCGTTTTCTGGATTTATTGTAAACGGGCTCGGAAGGAGACTCGGCAGAAAGGAGTATTTGATGTTGTCTGTCGGGACAGTGGCATGAACGGTTAAAATTACGCTGGTCGGGGGGACGTTCTCCCTGACGTGGACAGTGTATGATTCCTGCTCAAACACCGGCGCCATGTGCTGAGCTAGTATGACGTTGGAGCAGGTTTTGTTGGTGCTGCCGTGGGATCTCAAGGTGACTGAACACATTTCAACAACGCGCGTGCTCGGTTTCCGTATGTTTATGTTGATGGTGCATGTAGCATTTTTATTCACTACCCCGGCTCCAATCACCATCACATCAACGCGGTACATCCCAACATGCTGGAATTTTTTCTTTAACACCAACCTGGGGCTGACCCAGCCGGCTTTGTTGCGAGTTAAGGACAAACTGAAGTGGCCGTTGGCTGGCATTATACGGTACTTCTCAATGCCATTCCTAGGGCTATCGGGATCGTCCGGTGCCGGTATTGAGATGCTTAAACCGACCGGGGCAGAGAGAAGCAGCGAGCGAGAGACTTCTTCGACTGGGAACTTGGGGTGGTTGTCATTTATATCCAAAATGGTGACATTGAATTTGATTGCTTTGCAGAAAAAGTGAGTATACACCACTACAACCAACCTCAGTCGACACCGAGCCTGATGAGAACAGATCTCTTCGTGGTCAATCCGTTTCGCGGTCATCAAGAACGGTTTCCCGAGGGACATTTTGAAATAAGAGTCCTCTCTTGGTCGAGGGTGGAGCAATTCAAAATGAAGCATCTGCGGGGATACAGAAACATTGGCTTCCAAGGCAACATCACTGATGATGGTGTTTGGTTTGAGTTCTTCCGGAATTATAAGTTGAATAACCTTACTTTCTCCATTAGCAACCTGGCCGGTGAAACATGCAAACGTAGCGACAGAAAGCAGTGTTCTTACCCAATCCATGATGGCTTCGTCAATTTTTGTCGCACCGATGGCAGGTAGAAGTCACCTCTATTGCTCACAAATCGTGCAAAATCCAAGAAAGTCCCTTGTTGTCTTCATATCGGCAAAGCTGAAACGCCCCCGTATATGCGGCATGAACCAACGAATCTGGCCGCTCTGTTGTTAAAGCTTGCCTTCCAGTTGCGCACGATCGATCGGTGTTTGTCCTATATTTTTACTGCGCTCCAGATAGCGGGTTTCTTATCCAATGTCCATAAGCATCGGGTTCTTGTCACATAAGACAATTCTAATGATACAGCAAATGTTCATTTGCATTTACACAGCACTGTTTTGGTTCCGTCGAAACCCGCTTCAGCTTGGTGCTGCTTTAAAATCCAAAAGATATTGGAGTGTGCTCCACAAACAAACGGGGCCGTTGAGGCGTGCTGCTATAAGCGAGCACTGACGTAATCCTCTCAGTAAGCGTTAACACCTGCGCTAGCCGGTTTCACCAGCAGTATCGATTGCTACATTCACTACACTTCGGCACCACACTTTCGCTGAAATACCAACACTCGCCGCCAATTTGAGCATCATCGCCATTGTCCCATGCTGTCACGTGACTTTGTTTACAGTGACCTCAAAAACAGCTGCAGACGTTATATCATGTCGCGTACTCATTTTAGCGTTTTCTTTAAAATCACAATATGGTTTTGTCGTATTTTCGCGTTGGTTTTTCTATTAATCCCCCTATAAGCACGAGATCACCACAAACATTTTGTTTTATGCACTGGACTAGATGACGGAACGCGCAAGCACAAGATACAGTACGTGATGTGAGGCGGAGTAATCTAAAGCTCCCTGTCCCATGCGAGCGTGGGTAGAAAAGAGATCGTCAGGCTGAGCTTTACGTTGTGTTATGCCTTCTAGGCATTATTCTTTAAACGTGCCTCCCTCCTCAAATTGCCCATTCGCAGACCAAAACTCATGAATGCAGGAAAAGAAAGGAAAAATATACGGATTTCTCGAATATCAAAATAGAACTTTATTTTTCTGTCATTCAACGACTGTTAATGTTATCTGTATCCCTTATTAGTTTGAAAACTTGTTTGTGATATGAGAGGATAAAGCAAGTAAAATGCACATTAAATACGCTGAATCCTAGTTGAACCTACATGTATTTCATAAAGTGACGTTGATTCAGAACGGACCAACTTAATGCTAATTATGCTGATTGCATATGGGTTATAAATATCCTAAAAATTCAGAATCCAAAAACGTTTAGAAGAATAGGTAGGGGAAATGTAATATAAAGGGGTATCAACCTGTGCATGAGAAATAATAATAATATACATTGTCAGTGGTGGAAGATGTAATTAATGCTGCTTAAAGGTCTTTAGAAATAATTATGAAATTAGTTGAAATCTTCTTTGTGCCTTAATGTTCCTTAATATGTCTTATATTACATTTTATTTAGTTTTCTGTCGTATTTCCTAGCTACCTCATTCTCGTGAGACTATATTACGTTGCATGTCATAGCTTCATATTTTTATGTTTAGCATAATATTTGCTGAATTATATTATCGAAAGCCATTTTGTATCATATTTTCAATGTATGTTACCTGATTTTACATTGTACAAACTATATTGTCCAACAGGGCCTTGTGGCAGACCAGACAATTTTGGTCCTATTAAAATTATGTTTTATTAAATATATAAAAATATATATATATATAAAATATATATTAATATCTAAATAAATTGAAAATTGACAGACTCAGATTGTCATTGTACAATACAATAAAAACAGTACAGTACAATAATGCACAGTAAAACATAAGCTATTACAGGATAATACAACGCAACACAGTACGATTCAGCACAACATAGTACTTTGTACACAGATAGAAACATTGAAGAAAATGTATATATATATCAATTTATATATGTATGTATATGTGCGTGCGTGCAAATCCGTTCAAAAAGACGCCTAGAAGGCATCTAACAGAGCGCCTGATGTGGGGCGTACGGTTTAACGCTAAAAATTCACCCGAGCAGGAGTGAAGGCCGATCGATAGAGACCATTTTTGGGTGACGCGCTTGCCTTTAGAATATGCAAATGAGCTGCGCATTAATTAGGCCAGCGCTGGCAGTAACAGTATCGACCCAGCAGCGGTTGTGTCGTTCACAAAAGCGAGGACTCATTTTGTATGTTTATTAATAGCATAGGCTCCATGCTGCAGTCGCAGGGAATTGAGTGACATCACCCTGTCAACGGCCAGCGCGTTGCTAAGCTACAGCAGAGGTTAAAAATAGGTTATCGCTAATTATAAATCGCCATTAAACATTGCATAATATATCGTGATAATTGCTTTCTCAAGAGTGAATATATAATGAATCAGTATAATGAAGTTTATTCAATTTTTGTTTTCAATTGAGGTGATTTTTCCTAAATCTGTGTTTATTTGTGTCTTTGTTTCTGTCTCTCTCACTCTCTCTCCACCCCTTTTAATACTTATCAATTATATATATATATATATTATATATATATATATATATATATTTATATATATATAAATATATATACCTAAACCCACATTTAAGTTCTAGCCTGAATCTTATTATCTTATGACGAATATATATATATATATATATATATATATATATATATATATATATATATATATGTATACATACACATATATAAAACTACATATGAAATAAGTTTCATAATAAGATTAATAAGATTCAGCCTAGACCGTTAATGTCCTTGTAAATTAATAATACTCCCAGCAAAATAAAAGGTTCACTTATTAATCATTTGTTTGGGATGCATGATTCGTCATGTACAGTTTCATTGTTATCCCATGACATATTGAGATATAGCGTCTCCGAGATAAGATCTTTTTCTATATATAAGTTATTACCTGAAAGTGTAAAGTAATGACACTTGATGTCAATATGACTGATATGTTCTTGTATGTTTTAATTATGTATCTATTGTTACGAAGAGAAATTGTTGAGGGGAAAATCCTGGGCCGATCCGGGAGTCGAACCCAGGTCGGTAGCGTACAAGTCCGGCGTACCAACCGCTTCGCTTGCAAAGTAAGCTTCACTAGTTCGGTCCGCTTTTATGTCACCCTGTAACACGCCCCCTCTTAAGAGCGTTCTGCTATCAGAACAAGACTAATTGTCCCAAGAGTCACACTTTGGTGAGCTTATTCCCTGGGCCACAAAGTTAATCGTCACGTTAGACGAGCCCCCATTTTGTTACGAAGACAAATACTCGGGGGAAAATACTGGGCCTATTCCGGTTTCGAACCCATGTCGGTGGCGCACAAGTCCGGCGTACCAACCGCTTCGCTAGAAAATCAAGCTTCACTAGCGCGTCAGTTCGGTCCGCTTTTATGTCACCCCGTAACACTATGTATATAGCCAGCAGCAGACCCCGCATAAAAATGGTCTAGGAACACGCGCCCCGAACGTTTTTTAGGGTTTTGAGCCCGCAATCACCCAACAATATGCATGGAGTAAATCTGAAATAAATCTATCAATCATTTGATTCATTTTAACATAGATATGCACACAGAATATTTCTGACACCAGTTCACAAACTTTTGTGCCTAGTTTAAGTGAATGTGCATTTTAAGTGAATAACATTTCTGACCACATTTTTTTTCTCACAGTGTTAAGCTGCGAATATATATAAATATAAAAAATTATAGGTTTTCAAAGTAATAGTAATAGTAATAGTAATAAACAAGACTTTTTTTACCTGTTATAGTAATAGTAATAGTAATAGTAATAGTAAGAGTGATAGGAATAGCACCCCAAGTAATAGAATAACAGTTATCACATGTATTTTAACTATATATTACAACCCTTTGACTAAAACAGGTTAAGCCTCGGTCACAACCCGCTGCGGTCACCGTACACCACAGATCACCGCTCGGTTTTTGAAACCACAGGAATACTTATGCGGCCGACGTGCGGAAACGGCAAGGTGTCTTCCTCAATCTCACGGCCATCGCACGGTAAAGTAAGCCAACCTTGCGGACGCCGCAAGCTAACCTTGCGGAAGCCGTAAAGACCCCTTACGACAGCCGCAGGTACAACGTACGTCTGTCAGGTAGCCTAGTAGGCGTTAAAAATCGCACGGACATCCTGCGACATCCATACGTCTACTGTACGGTGCCCGTACGGAGCCCGTAGGTGGTTGCCTGAGGCACGGCCACCGCATCAACTTAAGCGCTTGCGCTAATGTCAGTTACGGTCGTTGCGGAGTCCCTGCGGCCTTTGAAAAACGCACGGTTGCCGTGCGTCATCCGCACGGAATAGCCTAAACACTCGCCGTACGGCGACCGTATCCCGGCTGTGACCGAGGCTTTAGGGATGGAGCGTTTGTTTGATAATATTGGAACACAGGAAAGGCTAAAATTGTAGTGTGATCAGTTCATGCTAGATGCACGGGGCATCAGGCACTGACGTGAGTTGATAACCAGTCAGATAAACCCTGGGCTTGTTTGTAGATTCATTAACTATAGTTGGTCAGTAAACATTGCAGTAGGGCTTAGCCAGTTAACACATTATATGCGGCAAAATATTATCTGCTGATGTTTGAGAACTTCAGAGGTAGACTGTCTGTGTGACTGTCATAACCTTTGATGAGATAATTAGTAAGACCACAGAATGAGGCCCTGTTTGTAGTACCCATGCGGCATTGCACTATAACAACTATATGGCTTTAACAAATCTTGTTGAGTGTTTGAAAAGCTAATTGTTTTATGTGTGATAGACACCTGCTCAAGATACATTAAAATAGACTTATTTAACGAGATTGTCGAAACTTACACGAATCCTGTGTTTTGATGAACACATATAGTTTTAATTTGAATGTTACATGCAAGTAGGACTATGTGCACTTTGTTTGTTCTGAAATTAAAAGATATACAATATACACGTACAGTGAAACCCCTACTAGCGGACAACTCAGTAAAGCGGACAACTCACTTATGCGGACATTAAAATTCATTCCCTTCAGATTTGATTCTCTATTATTTTTAACGTAAACTCAGTAAAGCGGACAACTCGCTATCCCGGACAACGGACAAACTTTCCCGTCCAGCCTGTAATGTTTAACGTAGACTCAGTAAGGCGGAAAACTCACTTATGCGGACATTTGATCTCATTCCCTTCAAATTTGCCTTTATATTCTGTTTAACGTAAACTCAGTAAAGCGCACAACTCGCTATCCCGGACAACGGACAAACTTCCCGTCCAGCCTGCGTATCCGGTACATATTACGATCCTCTAAAGCGGACAGGCATCCCGAGTTCTATTTTTGTTCATAAAACTGCCGGTCGTGACCTCGTATCATTTGTTTTTGTCAAAGCGACAGCCCGAGGACAAGCGTTATTTGGTGTACTATTGTGATGTTACATATGAATACTCAGTCGAAATTGTTTATTTCTATAAATGTGTAGATATTACAAGCTTTAATTTATAAAGATTTGCCAGTCAATCAGAATAAAACTAAGCTTTCAAACAGCTTTTCATTTGACAAGACCACCATCAAAGACTAAAGTTCGTGCATTGTGATCGGCATCCGGCCCGGGGAGCCTTAATTAGTTAGCGTCAGTTTACACAGTTATGGTGAATGCGTTATAAAGACTATCCTTTAACAAATAATCATGCTGTCCGGATGCTGTAAATAATCAATCCTCAGTAAACCTAGTGCAATCATCCATGAACTATGCTTACTTAGAAGAAGAAGAATTTTACGTCGAAGTGAAACTGCCCAAATTAGTTTGTGAGGCCTAGCTGGTGAAGTTAACAGAGAGAATGGGTTTGTCTTTCCTTTTTTTAATAATTATATTTCATAAATTACAAATGCATATTTAAGCTTTTTTTAAATGACTTAAATAAAATTTATGTATTTCAAATTAAGCGTAAACATATTCAATAAGAGGATATCAATAACATTTAATGAAGATTGACGCAATATGCCAAACTCCTCTAAACAGGACAACTTACTAATGCGGAAAAAATCCTCCAGTCCCTTGAGTGTCCGGCTTAGAGGATTTTCAATGAAGATGAGTATACCAATCGGTTTATGCTGTGATGAACAGGAACTAATCGTATTTAATTACACTCAATTGCGCGTAACATTTCTTTAATATATTTTTGTGTTTCAGTTTTATTCTAACCTTACTCTTTTTCTTTCAAAACTGTTCTTACCATGAAATTGTTTATTTAATTTTCTGTTGAACGGTGTGTGAAATCTATAATTAAAAATAAAAGATAGTGCCTTTGTCTCTGGTGAATATGAACCTACCGGAGCTGGGTTAATGTCGTTCTGATCATGAACTAGCTGGAAATAATCCTGAACTTGGCCAAATTGTGCGCACTAATTGCTAGAGAATAATCACTTATATTTGAGGATTTAAATCTATCTAATTTTGATTTTTAGATAAAGACAGTTTTAGTTTTTTTTGCAGATAAACGTTCGAGCATATTTTACAGATAACATTGTGCATGGTTCAGTGGTCTCATATTGTGGTCATAACTACAATCGCTCCCCACCAGATGGCGTACCAGGTCAGTAACATGTGTGATGTATCGCACGGCCTGTGCTCCTGTTTGCCATCAAATTGAAAACGATTGACGGTTGTGTATTTGCACAGCTCAGGCTTGCAAACACACAACACACATCACGTAGTGGAATTATGAACAGTCATAACAATCATTTCCTTCACGATCTGTAACCAGGTCAGCATGGATTAAGGCACTATTAATGTAGTGTATTGCGATAATGTAGCATATAATTGGGGAGTGGGATTTTTTTTTTTGGGGGGGGGGGGGGGGCGGGGGATTAAGGCACTTTTCCAGCCATAAGCTGTGTTTCCATTCATCCGTAAATCCAACAGTGCCCCGGCGCCAGGTGTGATGAGACATATTGACCTTCTTCCTGCCTGTCGTCCTTGCAGTTTCAAAAGAGGCACGTGAAAGGGTATCCGCAAGAAAAACGTACGTACTTATTGAAACAGTTTTTGCGGACTGCGCACTATAGAACGTACGTACGTCTTTTGTGGATACGTTTTTTGCGGATACATGGAAACATAGCTATATGAGGAGTTTCTAGTTATCAATTGTAGGATGTACTAAAACAGCAGCCCGACTTGTCACAAAAAAAAAACAAATGGCGAGATCAAGTAACGCCTGTCCTTATTGGCCTTCATTGGCTACCCGTGGAATTTAGGTTGCAATATCAGGTTTTATTATATACTTTAAATCCCTAAATGCCCTTGCTCCAGCATGTATCGGTGAACTATTCGAGCGGTACCAACCAGCATGAGCTCGAAGATTAGCCTCTTGCTTTTAAGAAATGTTTAAAGACTTATCCGTTAAAAAAGCTTATTTTAAATGATTGTATATCTTCCTTAGTATTGTATGTTCTTAGTAGATACATTTATTATGTATTGTACAGTGCCCTAGAGCAGTTTTTTTAGATTATTTATAGGGCGCATTAGAAACGCTGTATATTATTATTATTATTATTATTATTATTATTATTATTATTATTATTATTATTGTTGATCCTCCATGGTATTAACGACTCAGCCGATATTTATACTGGACTGGTAAGTCAATTTGAGTCATGCTTTGCAAAGGCCATCCATCCTAATGCATAGATATTGGATAACATATAGATAACAATAGCCTATGAGTGAAGCATTAACGCAAAAGAATACAAGTGAACACAAAAAATCAAATTGTAAAACCATCTCAATGGTAACAAGTTATTTCCTGTGCCGCGCACAAACTGGCTATCGTCTTATAACCCATGCGAGTCATGCTTGTATATATGCTGTCAGGGATTCACTAAACATGCAGAGTGATTTACCGATATGTTGAGTTACAACGAATTTTTTCTCGCACACGCGGTAGGTAATGTTTAAAAAAACAAACTAATATATTTAAAGAATCGTCTGGCTTATATACGTGACAGCGAACCTGTTTGTAGGTCGAAATGACAATGACAATGGACTATGACCCCCACTAGCCTATGGCCTAATATCTCTGATATCATTAACAGGGTTTTATTTATCGCCAAGACCATATAACGTGTTTTTTTATTGAAATTATTAAAAATGAAGATTTTCATGTGCTTTTTAATACCTGGAGACGAGAACTTTGAAAAGAAGCAGTGTTAACATAAATATTTTTTTTTCATAAATATCCTTATATATCCATTTCTATCACTACTTTACAATATATAAGTTATTATAATTCATATAATAATTAATGATCAATTTTCTAATTTATTACATATGATTAATATTATTTCTCTCCCGGATAATAACCGATGCCGTCATAGTATAATAATTGTAATCATTTATTTAAAAAATGAAATTTTATTAATAAAGCGATCTTTATATTTTTTAAACGTTATCCTTTATTCGCCTGCTTCTGTGCATTTTGGCGGACATGCCAGTCGAATCTATTTTATTTATGGACCTCTGCCAGTCTTTTTTTTTATTTCTGATTGTCTGTTAGTCTATTCGTTCTCCTGTCTTGTCTAACTATTTGTCTACCTGACTATTATCTTGACCGAAAATTTCTCTGACAGGCTGGCTCACTACACCTGTTTCTCATGTTGACTGTCTGATCAAATTACTGTCTCTCTTGCTTTATATCTTACTTTCCGTTTGAGTAAATGTCTATCTGTCTGACTAAATGTCTGACTGACAGGTTAGACTAACCCTAATTATATATCTGCCTCCAGCTGTAAAAGTAGGCGTGCACATGGTTAAAAAGTCCATGGGGGTATCTTCAATCCCAGTTTTTTTTTTTTGCTGGCAACATCAATATTCTGACTTGTTAGACCTAGGGCTACATGTATATATCTATCAAAGTAAATCACAGGTGGGGGGGGGGGAGGGTTCATGCACTATGACCACAAGCCCATGGCCTAGTTTCTGTGTGAATGAATGTGTGCAGGAGGTTTATCCATGGCATTCATATATAGACCTGTGTGGAGAAAACCATATAACTGCAACCGAGGATATTACACATGGAACAATTAACGTATGACCCTGGTATTGTGAATGTATATTTACTGGCACCGTGGGAGATGTTAAGTCCTGTTGGCTCTCTGTAAAAGTTCCCACGTCACCTATACAAACAACACCGAGTATTATATGTATATGTAGTCTAGGCAGCGCTGACGAACTCAGTCAATATAACACGTCACGAGGGCAGGCCGGTCCAAGTGGTTTACCTCCAACAGCGGACCTCGCGGTACAGGTAATTCCGAAGGCTATAAAATCTAGACCATATCACTTAAATTATTTGTAAAAAATAACCACGGTGACAATGATTCAGCTTTCAGGTGAACCCGTGCCATGTCCTCCATCCATTTCTGCAACGTATACAGAAATATTAAAAGGAATGTTATATTGCTGTAGCATTATAGTGATAAAATATATAGTGATATAACATTCCCAATATTGATATTATAATATTCTCGAAATTGCAAGGAGTAAATGTGCAGCGGAACCATCAGCTGTAAGTAAATTAAATCTACTACGGATTGGTTCCTGTTTATTTTATTTTGTGAACAGCAGCATACAAAATATACTTTTTTTCTGTTCATAGGGTATTAAATATTGATAATTCATAATCAATGCCGGATTTATATACGGGCTTAGCGAGTTGGAGTATAGGGACCTAATAAACTATTGGAAGCTTAACATGGCTCCTGCTAAATAAAATACTAGTTTACCATTAATTATTTTAATTTGTAGGCCAAATAATATGTCCACATTTTTTGACAAATATCATTAAGTAAACTAAATGTCCTCAATCGCCGAGACAATCGTTCGCAGGACAAGCTTTCTCCTTGAGATGTACGCAAGTATGGGCAGGAAAAAAGACAAAAAAAGTTATCATTTTTTTTTGCACTCAGGGGACCCAAGAAAGTCCACCCTACAAAAAAATTGACTCATATATGAATGTAGAAATAAGCCCTTCAATCCCTTTCCGTCTGCCCTCTATACGGTGGAAGCGAAACCGAAGACCGATGACCACGTATTTTTTTGCCGTGCGAACTTCTGCAGGTATCGATTGCAATTCATTCCCAATAGCATAATCAAATTTGATCAAATTGATATCAAACAAACCGTATTCTTTCGGATGTAGAACACAAAACTGTCAATGGAAAGAAGAGAGTACTAAATTAGAAATCTGCATCCCAATGGATACATGCCCCAGCAATGTCTGATTCCACTGAACAGGTGACCATGAGGCCAGAACTTGATTGCATTGACTTATTTTTTGGCCCATATTCCCAGGCTCATTCATTCATAAGTCACCTTACATTCCTTGATGACGCTCCAGATTCCTAAAAAAGATGTTAGATCAACACCAATATCTTATCGATTCTTCCTTGGCCCATTCCCGAAATGCCCTGGAAATTTCATGAGATTCTGTTAATTTTTGCCTGAGTTATGTTGTGAATATAACCAGGCACAAACACAAACACGAACGGGGATGATTACATACCCTCCTGGCGGAGGCAATTATCGATATGATAAAGGAAGATCACTAGAAGCCGTGGGTTTGCTCAAAGAAAAAAGACTTCGAATAGACCTAAGGTATGGTTCTGCATAGGGTATTGAAAAGTTGATGTAGGAGTGTGCAAAAGATTTTGACCAGGGGATAAACATTAGCCATATTTATTTACGAGTCAATTTATAAAGTCTGGTACTCCGGCAATTATTTATAAGGACAACCACCCCATATATTGAAAGAAATTTGAGTGAAACAATTATAATTTCTGAGAAAATGGCCTATATTTGTCATGAAAATATTGACTGAAATGACAGGGTCAAGGAAACATTTTAACAGGCGTTGACTAGGTGATAATAGTACTTTGTACAATAAATAAGAAAATAAAATACTTAGTTAGCTAACAGATGCCATTAGGTTTCAACTTGGCACAGGCCCATTGTTCATATACTGATATTTATTACAGTTATCTATTAATACATTAAAAATATATTAAATATTGCTATATTATGTACTCATGCAATATATGATTTGTTTATATCAACAGTGTAAACAGACAAAACGTTAAATGTATTTATTTTATTTAAAAAAAAACATACACAACAATGACATCAATGTTCAAGGCATAAAACCATTAACGGTTATAGGCGTCCTTAACTACTTTATACATATAATACAGCATCTTACCATTGAATCTAACTTCAACAACGAAAGAAACAAATTAACACGCTGGTCTAGGTCAAAATTAGTACAACTAACTTACAAATAGAATATTTATTATTTATTTAGCATTTATTTCCCTTTTTTTTTCCTTGTTTATTATTTCAGCCTGTATGCATGCTTCGGTATAGATCATGATCAGTTATTGGAACAGACCAATCTTAATTGGTCAAATCGAAATATGTTGCGCAACATATAGAATTTATTAATTATACATTTGCATCGAAATGTTAGAAAGTAATAAAGGCGTAGAAACTGTGATGACTTTACACGCATTCATCTGAGAATATTTGGTTTTAACGAAGTTTATAATATTTGTCAAATTAAACAGTCTCTTGTATCAATGATGGTAGTCGCAGAGACTATATACTTTCATTGTTTAGATAAAGATTTTTTTTATGGTCAGATGGGGCCCCCGGGGTCTCGTAGTCCATGAACTATAACGGCCTAAATCCGGCACTGCACCGTTTATAATGGTTAGAGGTATTGCTATTGTTTCAATCAGTAGGCCTATAATTTGTTATTACGTTTATCAACTGTGTTTGCCGTTTTGTTCGCGAGTGTTACCAATTCGCAATATTCACGAAGGGGAAATTATCGCGAAAAAGACGCCCATCTGTACAGTAATTTATTCTAAAGCCGTAATGGCATATCTCATGTACGTTGTGGCTGTGCGTACTAGCATACGTTTTATGTTTCCAGTAATTAACAGATTGATTATGTAAATAATATCAATACTTTTGTATATCTGCCATTGTTTATGAAGAATTTTCCATCTTCTGGATGTTTTCGCAGCTATACGTACGACTGTGAAGACTCTGTGTACATATTAGGAAGACACATTAATTAATATAATAATGGTAATGTGTATTGAATAAGTTACTGTAGGGGAAATCGCGGAATTGAAACCATTGCGAACGACTGAAGACGTGAGAATCGCGAATATTTAACCCCGCGAATATGAAGCCCCATCATAATTTGTGTGTGGTTTGTGGAATTGGAGCAGTGCCACGTGTGAATCCATATAATTTTGTACAACTTCATATTATTTATTTTTTTTTTGGTGATGAAATTTGTGTCATGCAGGCGTGCTATATATACATAGTGTATTCTATCTTTTGCTTGGTTATAGCTCCCTATGAAGTCGTCACCGAGTTTGAATACGACGACCTTCGTTGCACGCTTGGTCGCTGATAGAGCGTAAATAAACACATTGTGTTTACTGTGTGGCAGCTCACTGCTGTGCACACTGTGCACAATTGAAGCAACCTCACAGAAACTGTATTCCCTCCCTGAAAGTTACCTATATCCGTAAAGTTGTGTTTTCACGTACGCTTGTATGTGAATAAGCGTGAACGGGCAGTCGAACCCCGGCTTGCGACCACCCCACAGCTAAAAACCTTTTTTGGGCCCGAATAATTTATAACGTTATTTAAATTATATTTGAAAGACTCAAAATAGCGACCAACCCTGCATTCAGTATTACGGGCACATATCCTGGCTCCAGCTTTAATATTATCCTGAAAATGCGACCGCATAGCAGTGTAATACAATTTGTCACGAGTCGGTGACTGCGCCAAACCGGTAGCTCTAACATTGTACAATTCCATGATAAATAAAACACTCCATATAGCCAATGGTCGTTACGCTGCGATGATTATGTGGTAAAATTATACAGGATATGCAGATTTATAAGATTTAATAGGATTTTTACACACTCTACCTCCAATCGCTCATTAAATCCTCTGGAATAATTTCGGTAATTTCAAGGTATGTTTTTTGTATACCAACGGACCGGGTATTAATACTCACGTCCCCAACCTGATTGTATTGTATAACAACACAGGAAATAGCAGGAAACCGTCTAGCTCAGACATTCACTAATACACTATAGTACAGGTAACTCTACTTTTCCGTAATATTTATTATGCTTTATATATGTGTGTGTGTGTAATGTATATAATGTGGTGGCCCTATAAAAACCCACCGAACTTTAGATCTTAATATCTGAACAACTGCTGAATAAAATTAAATAAAATTTTACATGCATATTGAACATTATATTTATTTGACATTTCTGCTGCAGAATTCTTACACTGACTTTAAATATCAGTACACTAAACAAATTACAGTGTCTGATATCCACATTTGCAATTCCGGAGTCGGCAATGAGTAAGTGGCTGACACTTGATTGGCAGGTGACAGGTTCCTGACACTTGCATCAAGTCGTTTGGATTGTTGGTGTCGTCTTTTCTGGGATAGTGTCAGTAGCTTCAGCAAGGTAGTTTTGTCAAATAGACCTTGCAAGTTTTGTTGAATATGTAACGATAGCTTGTATATAGCACATACAGCTGGAACGTTACCTGGAAACGCTATCCTCAGGTAATTAGATGTCACCCGGCAACGTCATATTCAGATAATAGTGTAATGACTTCACGATTTTGTATTGTACGCCAGAATAAGTCAGGGACAGTTAATTTGCAGCATTCTTTCAAAACATGGTCATGTTTTATGAAATTCCAACGAAGAGTTAGTTGTTGAGATATCCAAATCTAAAGTTCGGTGATTTTTTGTTGTTGTTTTTTTAGTTTTTTTTATTGTCGATGCAATGCAGCAATTTAATATGATATAATATCATACAATATAACACAATATATATAATATAACATAATATAAGATAATATAACACAATGTATTATTAGACAATATGTTATGCTATAAGATGGAATATCAATACTATACCAAACCTAATACCATGCTTTGCTACCCTATGCTATACTTAATTCCATATATACCTTAATATATACAGTACTATGCTATGCTGTACATTGCGATACTATATTATACAATCCAGTATAACTATACTATACAGTACTGTGCCGTACTGTACAGTACTCTACAAATTTTTTAGTCTCTTATAATAACATATCGATGCTAATTGCCCAACGTTAATCGTCTGTATAAGGATTGTGTAACTTGGTGCGATATAAATTCACTATGATTCGATCCTTATCAGGCTCAATGGTCCAGTTACCGATTTCTTAATTTTCCCAATTGTGTTCATGCGGCTTACTCACCCTCGTACATGTATTCTGTTTCTTTCCTGTACTTAACTGGTATTCCTTGCGATCCTTTTTATGTCTATAATTACTTTAATTACTCACTAGCATTCATTGTTTTCCTCTTTAGTAAATAAATAAATCACATGTTATGAATCAAAACTATACACCATACACACTCTGAATTGGGGCTCTGAAATGCAAAGCCTTTTGTTAAGACATACATTAAATAGAAATGGCCATCATATTCAACCCCGTAAATTTGAACAAAGTATGAATTTCACATATGCGACCACCTCCAAATTACGACAACTATTACGCTGAGTCCCCAAAGTGGTCGTAATTGTGGGGTTACATTTTATAAAGTAACTGTTAGTACGGTCGAAAATTGAAGTTTCAGGTCTTCCCAGAGTGAAGGTATTTTAATATTGTTACGGGGTGTATATAAAAGCGGACCGAACTGTCTCGCCAGTGAGGCTAGTTTTTCCAGAAAAGCCATTGGAACGCCGGATATGTGCGCCACCGACATTGGTTTGAATCCGGTGTCGGCACAATATTTTCCACTGAGCAAAATGTGTCCGGGAATCCCGGAGTTCACCTAGACACATTGCGCGCACACATATATGCACCGACAAACTCAAACAAACACCCTATGCAGCAACAAAATCATATATGACAGACTGTTCACGCAATATTCGCGCACATTGAAACACGCCTTCAGTGGATTACTTTTATGGGAAATTTCAACTATATTTATTATATTCTTTTATTTTATTTATTTATTTCACTATTGTTTATTGTTTTATTATTTCGTTAATACTTAATCAATGTATTAGCAGTTTTATTTTATTTATTTTCATAATTCATTTGTTTGTAATTTGCATTTCACAGGCATTTCAGACATTTGTTTTGTCCAATTAAATTTCAATTTTAGCATATTGTTACAGGTGTCTGTTTTGTTGAGCGCACGGGTGTTACATGTGTCTGTTGACATTCCGATTCGTGTAGCGCAGGTATAGTTCGTTGCTATGGGAACCTCGCTTGTTGGCTCGAGTGTGGGGTCTGAAGCGTAGAGACACAGCGTTCTTTGTTTTAGTTGTTTCGAGTCTGTTCATATGCGTATGTATTGTTCTTTGGAATTTTCCATCAACGGATTTAATACAGATTTAATACGGACTGTCTCCAGTTTGCCTTTTGGTTATTACTATTTTCGATGATTATTTATGTTAAAGGACTCTTGTTGAGCTGTGACAGTGGTGGTATCCAAAAATCAAAGCCTAGGATCCGGACACTCTGGTACTGTACATTTTATTGTTATTCTGTGTAATTGTATTGATTTAGTGTATTGTAATGTTAGGGTTGTTTTAAGAATAAATTATAGTTATCTGTTAACAAAAAAATACTGACTTCTTTATTCATTCCCCTAGACATTTCACGCTGCCTAGTTTTACAGAATCTGTTTTTTTTTTATCTCCGTAACAAAGTTTGTGCTGATCACGATTACTTGATCTGTTGTTATTAGGTACCGTAACAATATTCAAATACTGATAATTTGTATGGAAAATAACAGTTATATGTGATTGAAATTTAACATCTTGCAAGTAGTCACTTAGTTAGGGATTGGTCAGAAGGTACAATAGCTGACACACACACACACACACACACACACACTACGGTATATATGATGTATATTCTGCACATTAAATGCAAGTGAATTCGAGAGAGTAAGTCCGGTGCCGGTACGGTTTTCCTGGTAACTGTTTGCATAAAGCCACAATGAACTTAGTCAATTTATCTTCAGGGGAGGGGGGGGGGGGGGGGGGGGGCTCGCTGGCTTAGTAGGGTATTCAAAGTTAGATCGACTTTTTATAAACATCCGAGCCATGGAAGGTGTCGCGTATTAGTTATTATAACTGGTTGAACAATCCATGTAAAATAATAAAGTTTGAAAGTTAGAAAGAAGTAACACATACATGTAAACACTCTGAGACAGGAATATATCTCTATTTACGGTCATTTTTACTCAACTGATATGATTTGAGCAAAGTCCTGAGGCAAAACCGTTGCACTGTATTGTACCATACTAACGTCAATGGGGAATAAGACATTTTCCAAACTCAAAATTGATTATTGGAATGTGTTTGTCATAGACTACATTACGTGGAAAATCACATCCGTTAAGAAGTATTGCCACTAGTGTGACGTCACTAACCGGTACACGCGTGGATTTAAGTACAGGTATAATCACAATTAGTTTGAACACTGGAGAGAGAAGAGTCAGGCAAAGGTACTTATCTTATGTTTTTAACTTTCCTTATATTATCTGTACAAGCTTGGCTGCAATGCCCTTAGTATAAAACGTTTGTTTATGCTTTGTTTATGTTTATTTTGGTGTTAATTTACGTGTTGCGCAGCTCAGTATACATGGAATGTTTGCCGACCTATAGCTCTCTGTGCTTCATCACGAGCTGTGCCTGTGGGTCTTAGTTTTATTGTTTGGTCGTTGGTTTCTGTTAAACACACACGGTAGCTGATGTCAGCTTGCACTCGCAGAACCTTTAATTCGTGTGAGTGAAATTTGTGAGCCAACAGCACTTACAGTGTGTGACTTTTTTTATCATTAAGTTTTATAGCTTATAACTTAGTCACGTCTTGTAATTACCTATTTATATTATAAAACATTTTACATTTTAATGGATTTTATATATAAATACACGCGCACATCAGACACAAACGTATATATATATATATATATATATATATATATATATATATATATATATATATATTAATATATATATATATATATATATATATCAATTAGCATAATAACTTGTATGCAAATTCATTCAGGTATGATAAAATGTATTCTTAAGATAATTTTCTTTGTTACTCTCACTCTCTTTCTCTGCATATATATATATATATATATATATATATATATATATATATATATATATAACTTTACTATTTTTAATTTGAACTGTGTTTAAGTCTCATTTATTATTTATATTTTTAATTTCTTATTATTCTTTTGGCATTCTGACGAATACAGACTGCATGTTTAAAATATCAAAAATGTATTATAAGTTCCTTAATCCACAGGTCATTAATGGAAAATACCACCAGCTTTATACTTTATACTGTCATAATTAATCTTTATTTTAGCACGAGTGAAATTCTAACGCATTCAGGTTGAAATAAACGGTTAAGTGTTTCTGCGTCAGTATGGCCATACACTATTCAGGAAGTGAAGTGTTATTAGCCGTGAACGCAGGCCACAGTAGGAAAAAGGCTTTTTTGGAGTGGCCACACCCAGCAGTGCCAATAAAGGGGGTGGGGTATATATCCCCCCACATTTTGGTAAGAGGAATCATCCCCCTCTATTCCGAGAATAATATCTATGTATTCCCATCAACATAAATAATATAATATACATTTTATATGTTAAACAGGAAAACCCCGCCTAAAGACAACTCGGTTTAACGACCACCTCAAAACAACGACCACGTATTCACGGTCCCACTATTTTGTTCTTTATATCAGACCTCGCTTAGACGCTCATCCCAAAAAATGCGACAACTAGCTAGGTCCCGTCGGTAAGCGTGATTTTAAAGTGTCACTGTTTGTACAGATACATATGTAGAGCTTTATCCTGGCTCTATCGTTCCACGTAGTAATGTTTAAGCCTCCGCCCTTAGAAGTGAAAGATTATAGGGTCGATGAGTTATCCTTTCTATATGAACATCTGGGTCAAAATTATTTTTGTGGGCTTTCCCAGGCTTTTTGAATAAAATTTTGTAGTCAAGGACCGGAACGCTGGAGAAAAATGTGATCCTCTCACCGCTGTTCCGGTTTTTTTTTTAAATTGAGCAGCTGTCAAAATTGTTTGCGATGAGATACCATTTGTGTTGACTTTTGGAGTACTGGGTTTTGGGTAGCCGGCCACCTCTCAATTTTAATGCACAGGGAAATATATGGTTATTAACATTTATCCCCGTATTTAGAAAACTGACAAATTTATGACCCAATAGGAAGTTTTGTAATATTCAGTATCAGCATTATTTATAAACCGCTATGATCATCTGAATTGTTATCAAATTTTTAGATGTAAATTATGTGTATATCTTACAGGAAAACAATTTGTGTTGGTTAAGATTCAAATCATACAAGTTCAGATTTTTTTACAAGTATAGATAACAATTCAAAACCCTATGCCTTTGTCAATCTCTAGCCTTCCCGATGATAAATAAACATCTCTATATCAGCACCAGAAGCTATTATGTTTTTGTCGTCGTTGTTGGTTGGTTTGCTTGTTTTATCTGTTAGCAATCTTAATCAAAGTGTATTTGTAACCACGTTAGGTAAAACCATTAAGGAAACTCATTAAATGCAGTTTGTTTATTCCGACTCGGGAGCAGAGCCATTCACAGGTGTTGGTTGTCGCCTTTGTCCGAGGGAGGCGAGCTCACCTCTGATGGAACCATCGAGCGGGTGAACCATGACACATATTTTCTGTCTAACACAATTTACTTTCATCCGGATTTATAATATAAGAGGAAAATGCTGACTTTAAGATGTATCTGGTAAATGTTAGGCTGCTAGAAAACAAGGATCACGCACAAACAGATATGTGTGCTTTTTTTTTCAACAGCTTGACATTGATTTTTTCACTTATATCCAAGACGCATCCTGGCCCCAGGTTTCCCCTTTTGAAATATCTAAGTCCACATCCACTGTTATGACCTAGCTAATAAAAGTGTTGTGTTCAGAGCGATTGGGACGAACGAGCAGCAAAGCTGACAGTTAATGTAGGCCACAGGTTACATTGTCTGGTAACAGCGGCAGAACTCTTTATTTATGTATGATTAAAAACAATATTAACGTTGTTCCACGCAATAGCAAGTGATTTATATATGGGATGGGACGAAGCTGCCGGACTGTACAGAGAACTGGGTGGATGACGTATATATAAATATATATATATATATATATATATATATATATATATATATACAAGTAGAGGACTCACATTTTGTCAGACATGTTAACTAATACGTACTTTCGTGCAATATGTTGCAACTGGTATGGTTAATAACGTTACATATTTTAGTAATATTTTGTTGTACTGCATACTAGTTGCCATTTAACAGTTAAGATTGGTGCTCATTATTGAGGCATGTCAGAGTGCAAGGTGCGTGTAATCATTTGGTAGAAATTAAATATATATGTTGGAGCCCGTTTGCGGATCTGGCCCTTCTGCCGATGGGCTTGGCCAATATGAGGATCCGTTATTGGGCTGCCCATCTGCAGATGGGCAGCCCAATAACGGATTTGATACCATGCACTTTCTGGCCCATCTGCAGATGGGCTTGGCCCAATAACCAATTTTAGATTTTGTTAGTAATACGTTATTATTTTATTATCTTGATGACTTTTGTACTCAGACAAACATTTTTCAGAACTTAAATGTGTTAAGCGAAACATAAATCACTATCACAGCCTTACATCAATAATTTTATCATAAAAATTACATAGATGTGCATAGAAAACTACATAGATGTGCATACAGTGTTACAATATACCCTATTAAATAACTTTTTACACACAATTCTTAATTAGTCTACATTGCATTCGTGTGATGTTAAGAGTTTAATGAGGTTCACTTTTTACCAAAGAGTAATTACAACTGTTGCGAAAAAATCTCATTTACATTACCACATAGATGTGACTTCCACGGTACATACAATTTACTAAAGAGAAATTATATGTGGTACAAATCAGTTTCTCATATTCATTTTTAATATCCACATATATATCAAGGTTACCACATACATTTTGACAATAGAATAGTGTAATATATGTAGCAAACACTCTCTCATGAGTCATTTGATCTCAGAGTCAATCACAATCATGCACTTTCACCACAATAACACATCTTGATACAGTTTTTTTGGAGAAGTGTCTTATTGATAAGCTCTCTACTTAGCATTCGTACAGATTTGTTGGTGGTCCTGGTGATGAGAGCAACAGGGAAGTCGGACAGTACTAGTGATCACAGAGATGATACCGAGGTTAAATGTAGTTTTGGCTGCAGGGGTCATTGCCGGAGAGTAGTGTCTTTGCAAAGGCCAGACCAAAAACGCCACAAAATGAATTTAAACAAAACGATAGGGTTAAGTTTTACATATCTTTCACAGTAACATAGTAAGGTTTATTTTATTTTTAATATATAACAATTTATTAGATACAACTGATAAATAAATAGATCTCTGAAACAAGCAATCATCACGATGTTTAATATATAAATGTTTTAAAATATAAAATATAAATATAAATATAAAATTTTAATTGTGACAAGACCCCTTATAAACCATTTTGGATAAATATAATTATACTTTATACTCAGAAGATAAATAATGAAGAGATAAAATTAATACGATAAAACTACCAAAATTCGTAGTTAATACTTGCATATTAATAATTTCGGTCTGTGTGGGATACTGTTATCGAATAAAAATTTAGCTCAGCTTACTAGGAACTATTCTAAACTTATTTATAGACCCTGTTTGGATTCGGGACAATAAACATATATGTAAAATAAATCTATATTATATAAATTGAATAAATTATGATAATACAGTGGTTTAAATGGTACACTATTTTGATAGAGTTGTACCTTTTTTGTCTAAAAGGCCATATACTATTTCATGTCATATAACCGAGTGTACTTTCATTGGTACGGATACAGGCGTGTGCTCTGTGAGTGCTTTCTAGTTAACTTGGTTGTCACTAACACTATAATAACACTTAAGGATAAACGCATTTAGGTATGACCAATTCACCAACTTAATATCGGATACACCTTACATGATAAATGAAGCACTAACATGGGCAAAGGTCTTTCAATATCCTGCATGGCCCACCTCCCTCTCGCGGATGTTCTTGGCGACGTAAAACAGACTATATCAACAGGGACTACCCGTAAATACTTGCTGACCTCTTCTCCGAGCTTTGCTTCAGAGGGAATATCAAGTGTGTTGGACACCCCAAGAGCAGGCAAATCCATTTAAGTTCTGAGAAATGTTTGTCTGAGTACAAAAGTTATCATGATAATAAAAAAATGACGTAAAACTAATAAAAACTAAAATCGGTTATTGGGCCAAGCCCATCTGCAGACGGGCCAGAAAGTGCATGGTATCAAATCCGTTATTGGGCTGCCCATCTGCAGATGGGCAGCCCAATAACGGATCCTCATATTGGCCAAGCCCATCGGCAGATGGGCCAGATCCGCAGACAGGCCCCAACATATATATAATATTTGGTATGATATATATATAATATTTGTGATATATATATATATATATATATATATATATATATATATATCACAAGACTGTTGCAAACCATGGGGTTTTAAAGTGCTCAGCTAATAATAGGAGCTGTAATACATATATTTCAGGACTTAAACACACTTACTTGTGTTCGACAGCTCTATTTCGTAAGGGCCCCTACGGGCCCTCACTCGTCAGGAACACTTGGTGGTCTTGTTGGGGCCCCTTATAGTTGATCCAGGATTGAACCTGGATTAGCTATAAGCATTCATGATAATATGATATTAGTATAATATCATATAGTATATATATGTATATACATCTGGAATTTGAGTTTCAACACTTAAATTAATGAAGATAACTTATAAACCAGTTGACTAAAGATTAAATTACAGGACGAAGATTAAATTTCCAGGATTCCCCGTGTGTTCATGGTTGCCTCTCCATGCATATGCAGTTAAACCATAACTTAAACACACACGATTTAATGTTTAAGAGCTAGAAAAAAACCCATGAAATTATATATATATATATATATATATATATATATATATATATATAAATATATATATATATATATATATATATATATATATATATATATATATAAAGCTATTTATAGCGGGATATCGGGCCGGTTAGCCGTCAATCAAATCAAATGTAACAACTTGGCTCTTGATACTCCTCGCTGGGCTGCGATGCGTCTTTCTGGAAACGCATACATGGCTACATTAAATTGTCTTCATTAGAGTTTGATGGAGCGGAAACAAAATGGGAGCAAAATTCGACCTACTATTTAATCAGAGTATTTGCAATGTTTCCTTACTGACACAAATAAATATCGTGCCTCATGTTGGTGAAAATAATTCATTGTTCACCATTAAATTTCCAAAAGAATATACCTTCGAGGTCGACACTTATATTGAGTGGAGAGAGTGTAACGGTAGCCTGAAACCATATCTGCTTCCGATAGTATGCAAGCATTATTCCACTACCTCTTCACTCTTAAGTTCCTAGTCATTGATTTTTTAGCCGTTTCTAGTCACGCATTGTTGATATTCTTGTAACTTTTCATTTAATTGGTTCATATAGGTCCAACGGTTTTCTGTGAATAGTGACCTCTTTTATTGGTCATTTCTTTCTTTAAGTTTTTACAGCGCCACCTATAGTCAGGTATATACATGTTCGAATGTCAGGTAACGCTACTCTGGCATTCGGACTTGAGGACAACACTTCCCTCATTTGTATTCTGTAAGCTACTTTCAGGTGAGCGTGTTATTCACTTATACCTCGTTTAATACAAAATAGTACTTCTGTATGAATACGTCTATATATGTGAATTAATTACCATTTTCTATGAATATCACGTTATTATGCCCAGTTCAACCGTGGCGCCACTATACAAGTAATACGGCCCTGTTATGCATGGGGCCACGGCATTTATAGATATAATATTATAATGTCATGTATATTTCTGTATATTTCTTGCTATATCTTATGGACCTTATAGTTGTTTTATAGTATTTATAAGTACATACATTACACTTCAAATTGAGGACAACACGGCCTTCATATATATCCTGAATGCTTCTTTAAGAAATCAAGTCATGCACGTCAACAGTACAGCTCCGGGTTTCTATACGCATGCGTGTGCTTCCTGAGCCCCGTCATATATAAATTATATATATATATATATATATATATATCATAGTGGTATGCAGATTCATCGGTTAAATCGATGATAGGCATTTGTTTTAAAAAATCGATTAAATTGATTGCATTTTTGCATAATCGATCAAAAACGATTATGTATGCAAATGCAAAGATTCTACTCGTGACAGAGATACACGGACATAAACTACATCAATTGGAACCCTTGCGCAACCAACAATCGTTCAACGTCAAGTCGACCACGGATGCAGTTGGAATCTTGGTTTCATTATGAATACCGATGTTCTTGACGTTACTGAATACTTTAAAAAGAATTTATCGATTCGATTTGATATAAAATTAAAAAAGAAAACATTTTTGTATCCATAAATAAATTTGACAAGCTTTTATATGTTTTGACTCGAACGTTCATTGTTTAGACAAAAAGTCGAAAAATTCACATGTTTGTTGTTACACTGGTATTAATTTTAGACGAAATCGGGTAAATCAGTTATTTATTAATTTAGATTAATAAATAAAGCATTTTAAGGGATTTTTTTTGTGTTTGACAATGTTTTTGACAGTGATATATGTGACTCCTTGGAAGAGTTCAGTCAGGCATGTTGTTTGTTTATACATGTAATGGGATCAATAATTTTTGTTACCCCCAATAGGGCCATACACTAGATTATCAGGTTTTCTGTAGAACTGTCTAACGTATCACTTGAAATGTGACACTTATTGTATCATTGATTCAAAATCTGTATGCGAACAATCCTTTCGACTCATCCCACAGTTTACTATCAGTGTCTAGTAACATCCCCCCCCCCCCCCCCCCCGGTTCCCGTAGTTTCTTTTCAGCTAGTTCAGTAGAGGGCGGTATGTAATTTATATTGTGTTGTCCTCAAAGGTAGACACGAAACATATGAGAGAATGGCAGCGAATGCGTATGCTGCTGTATTGTTATACCATATTGCTTAGTTAACAAAGAACATAGCGATAGTTAATGACGGTCTTTAAAAAAAATATTGTTAATTACGGCAATACCAACCCTGCCTAGACGCCATCTTGTGTTCATTTATTGAAATAGATCTTGACAGTGAGAGAGACTTCCCTGTTGTATAATTCCTTTGAATATATTCATTAATTTGGTTAAACTGCAAAATTTCAAAAGTACTATAAAAATGCTGTCGTGAATAGCGGTAGGCTATATTTACACCGGTATAACCTGAAATACGATACAAGATGAAAGAATGAAATATAAACGAGATATCGTTTCGTGTTTTAATACAATATAGCGCTTAGACTGAAATGTAGTTTTATCATGAATAACAATAATCGTCTACCATGAATAACAATAATAGTGTCTCATTGTATCTGACAAAATGAAATATTAGAATATTATTTTCATATTTTCTAGATATGGATTACTCAAAGGACGGTTCATATCAATACCCGCCACCAGGGGACGCGGGATACGTGTACTCTCAACCGGTAGGCCCCCCACCTGACTACAACAAAGTACCCCCTCCAGGAGGATATGCAGCGCCCCCTCCCGGCCCTGGGGCGGTTTACTCTTCTTACCCAGGAACCACTGCTGTTATTGTCCAGCCGACGCCAGCTGGGCCAAGACCCAATGATTACCTCATACTCAGCCTGGTGACCCTCGTCTGTTGCAATCCCATATTTGGTATGTGTGATTACGTCATAATCTAACGTCATAATCCCTTATATGGCATTTTGTTCATTTTTCGGTCCCAGCTGTCAATCATTCCCACGTGATCACTCAATCCCTCTGAATATTCAAAATGTTCGGTATGGCATTCATATTGCGTCTTAAAGATAAAAAAGGATAATATGCTATCATTTCGATGAAGCTGTTATTTTTAGGTATAGCAAAAGACAAAATGAAATGCATGCTGATACAAGGCTGAATTCAAATTTGCCTGAGAAATCTAAATTCAAACTTTTTAAATAAATCAAATGCAGATACATTTCAGTCAGTATTTGCATCTGAAGGCTCTTTGAATTTTGGTGGTCATGTAATGCATTATGAAATGCTGAAACCAGTCATGGTATGATATGCTAGTAAAAATTGTGAATGATAATTAAAGAAAGTTCTTTTTCCTTTTATAAAGGAGATATAATTATATAAAAGAAGTGTATCGGACTTTAATCTGACGATCACGTTTTCATACTGAAACACAGACAAAAACCTGCTATTTCATTACTGATTTGAACCAAAGCAACACAATTAAGTAAATGCTGTATATGATATATATGAATGTATATTGGTTTGTAAAATGTACATATGTATGAAAATATGTAGTTGTATGCGTGTATTTATGTAGAATTAATAAATAATAATGTATTTATGTATGTATATATGTATGTATGTAAAATTAAAATATAATAAATAAATTTATGTATGTGTGTCATTTAATATATGTTTTACGTTCAGGCTGTATCGGTCTCCTTCTATCCATGCAGTCGCGTTCCGCGGCTCAAGCCGGAGATTACGACAGAGCAAAGTCTTCTGGGAAGGGCGCCCTCGTTGTGTGCATCGTCGGAATGATTCTGGGGGTCATCTGTGTTATAGGCATTATCGTCTACTACGTGGTCGTTATCAACGCCATCGCTAGAGGTCACAATGGTTAACGAGATTACATCGAGGCTTTGAGATTGAACGTCACCTGGCATTGAAGGTCACTTTTACTTATGAGATTAAATTCCCCGCTCTTCCTAGGAATGACATGGATTATTCTTTGAAATTTTCTTATTTTTCCCGTTTTTTTGTCATTCAATAACTTTTTCATGACAAGTTCTTTTACCAGGGATCTTTGAGAGTATAAAAATGCGGAGAAAGTGGCGCCTCATGTGACTCGTTTGAGAAATAAGAGCCTAGTTCTCTCCCAGTTTGAAGATTGAAGCACCTCCTTGGGCAAACTGTGAAAAACGATACCTCTTAACTTTAATCTTGGCATGATTAAAAGCTAAAATCCTATATTATTAATTAAAAAAACACGTTTTGTGGCCCTTATATTAATTTGAGGACGACATGCTCAGCCTGACCCTGTCGTATTCAGTCTGGTTGGTAACGGGCTCTAACTGTCGCTCACATCTAATATATAGAAATCTTTGACCATCTGCCATATAGATCGTCACTGCAGAATGCTTTAATAAAAGAAATCAAAACTGTTAACTTACGATAAACCCCCACTCCCAGTTTAAAAAATAATTATACGACCACATAAATGTTAATGAAATCATGGCGTGTAATTTCTGTTCCCTCAGTAAAGTATGCCTAATGTTGATAAGGAAGAAGATTTCAATAAAAATATATTTTCTAAGATATCCATATATATTCACACATATTTACATAACCACGAATATTTGTATATTGTACAACTGTATGTCTCCCTCATTATCGACCAAATCATTGACGTCAGATTATTTTTAACTGGGACCAATAAAAAACGTTGTGTTATACCAGACTTCATCTGACTGTTGCGGTCTTTTTTCAAGTGAGACAGAAAAGAAATGATAGCTATACAAACAGAATACTTAAAGATACTAAATGTTGGTATATATGCGTGGGAAAGTCTTATGACTTGAAGGAGTATGTTCCTCCAACCAACAGGTGGCGCCTTACTCATGAGTGATTTCAAATGATTCACTGGCTCATAACTTTATTCAACATATTCAAGATTGTAGTATATACATTTGGACTCCTTGGATTCCAGAAATGCAATTATATACATATATATATACACACATATGTATTATTCATATTATATTTATATATATATATATATATATATATATATATTCATATATATGTGTGTGAAAATTTTCAATGCTGAGTAAAATAATGCTGTGTTTTATGTGTATAATTTCGTTGTTGTGTCATACTTTATACAGAGATTATATTTTCATACACACGTTAGTATTACTGAATATATTTCTGTCTGTTTGTATAATGAAATAATAAATGAAGGATATATTTATACCAGAACTCGGGTACTGATATCTGATTTGTTTGTACCGATTGTAATTTGGACGTAATAACATTCCTATAAGACGAGAGACGAGCGGAGCGAACAACACTAATACCTGAACGACAGCCATACTTCCGCCAAGTGTCATTTCTACTCAAAACGAATCTCTTCTGTCTGGGCACTGGGGGACGGCCGGAACTACATGTCTAAACTGTCAAACTTCAAAATCAAAATATGTAACATTTCAAGGAAACACCTTCTGTTTATATATCCCATGAGCATACTTACAAAAATATTACTGATTCCGTTAAGTCCTGACCACAAAAAGCACCCATGTTTATATATTATGCCTTTAAACCATTCTTATCCAAATCACTTCACTATATTTATACCTACGCCGCTGGTGTATTAAGAAGCATCGGTTCATTGTGGTGTCAAATTTTAACTCCCTAAATTCAGAGACTAATGAGTCCGACTCTGTGTGAACGACAGAATGATAAGACGGCTCTTAAATGCTGCCATCTACCGGACAGGCGGAAAACAAAACCTTCAAAACACAAAAGTCGGTCAGTGTTGAAGACGTACATCGATGCTTCAGCAGAATTCGATAGCGGACATACGTTTTAAATATACTTGTAATCTAGTTATATACACATGTATTTTAATTATAAACACATCAAAAATTTCTTTAGCTATCATGAGTACAAATATTAGTTTCGCCTGTCTCTTAATCTTATTAAAGATTAGAGAGTACTTAAAGACTACACAATAACATCGGATAGAAGAGCCCTACTAACATATCAGATACTCTGATTGGCTTCATATTCGCGGGGTTAGATGTTCGCGATTTTCATCTTTTCAGTGTTTCGCGAAGGTTCCATTTTCGCGATCTTACCAAACAGTATCTACACAGATTATATCCATTATTATATTAATATTAAAATAACTAGTTCACATATCATATTAATTTGACAAAAAAACTTAGAGAGTATAGAGAACATAAGGAATGGTAATACTTGTTCATTATTGCCATAAATTACAAAATTGTTTATATTATAAATCTTGAGTTTACAGATAACAAAATATATGTTCCTATTTGCAATATCAGTCTTTCAGCTTTATTGATAACGTACAAGTGATGCCGTTGAGGCGGTGGTATAAAGTACTGTCAATCTGTGTAGACGAGGTATATTATTCACGAGGTTTGATTTTCGCGATACTAAAACGTACTTATAACAGTGTGGTGGTCTTTTTGTTTGCGAAGGTTTCAAATTCACGAAAAGGAAATAATCGTGAAAATAAAACGATCATGAATAGGACGTCTCTTCTACACAGATGAACCGTCATTTGAAATATATATATATATGTAATCAATATCTATATTGTTACGGCCCTCGTCCACACGGCAATCATGACCCAACGGACGGCAACACATAATTTCAGACACGTATCCTTATAGATAAACACAACGAGAGTAAGGGTGCTATAATGATGCTCTATTAATGAGAATATATAAAATATTTACTATAACAACCAATTAAAGAATTAACACATTACAAACATTAAACATAGTCTCTAGTAACGTAATGAAAGCCCAACTTCAGGCGTAAATAAAAAGTTCAATCCATTTAACAAGCGCAAAGTCCGCATGCTCACTGTCCGGTCCCCGGGTAAAATAATGATAGTCTTCGGAGGAGATCGTTGGCCAGCCCTTTCATACGATAACGGGAAGGACGGAAAACGTACGTCTGAGAATCCTGTGCTGTTGTCAATTGTGTTTTCTCTGCGGTTTCCATTGGTTCAACTCGCTTGTGTGTCTGCGTTCGAAATTCACAAAACAAACTGGGTTTCGTGACGACGTCCAAACAGAAGGGGGCGACCCATGAGTATACATCCAAACATAAAGGGGCGATACATGAGACGACGTCCAAACAGAAGGGGGCGATCCATGAGACAACGTCCAAACAGAAGGGGGGCGATCCATCAGACGACGTCCAAACAGAATGGGGCGATCCATCAGACGACGTCCAAACAGAAGGGGGCGATCCATCAGACGACGTCAAAACAGAAGGGGGCGATCCATCAGACGACGTCCAAACATAAGGGGGCGATCCATGAGACGACGTCAAAACAGAAGGGGGTGATCCATGAGAGGACGTCCAAACAGAAGGGGGTGATCCATGAGACGACGTCCAAACAGAAGGGGGCGATCCATGAGACGACGTCAAAACAGAAGGGGGTGATCCATGAGAGGACGTCAAAACAGAAGGGGGTGATCCATGAGACGACGTCCAAACATAAGGGGGCGATCCATGAGACGACGTCAAAACAGAAGGGGGTGATCCATGAGAGGACGTCCAAACAGAAGGGGGCGATCCATGAGACGACGTCCAAATAGAAGGGGGCGATCCATGAGACGACGTCTAAACATAAGGGGGCGAACCATGAGAGGACATCCAAACAGAAGGGGGCGATCCACATGGGCAATATGACGGGTGCGGCTTCAGAGGTCCACAACAATATAAACATAGAAACAGTTTATATCAAATTATAAATAATATTGTAAATAATATCAAATCATTCACATTATTAAGAGACAAGAATTTCTACTCGTTCTCGTGGGTCCTCCTCAAATAATGTGATTACGGATTATATAATATACAGTGATTATATACAAATGCATTATATAATGTTATTGTATTAACAGTAAACACAGACAAAACAGCAGATGCATTATTAAATAAATAATCATTTAAATAAAAAGTTATGAGTTTAATGTACAAGATATAAAACCATTAACAGTTTTAGACGTTCCACCCATCAACAACTTTCTAAATACAATACAGCATCTATACTATTAACATTAACTTCAACGACGAAAGAAATACATTAACACGTTAGTCTAGGTCTAAATTGGTACAGGTAATTTACAAATAGATTTAAGAAAAATTGGAAATTTGTTTGTATTACAGTCCCTTTGGGGGGACCGGGGTGTTACAAATTGAATAGCTCAGTCGAAGCTGTTGGTGCTTCTCGGAAGATCAGGGAATCTGCAAAATAAAGAATCGGTATGAAACGATGATCCCAGAGGAGCATTTATTTCCTTTTTTATTATTCCAGCCTGTATGCATGCGTCGGTAGATCATGATCAGTAAGATGGGTCAGATGGGAAGATGGCGAACAACATATAGATTACAAATAAATTAATTACACATTTGCAGCAAAATGTAAGAGAGCTAGAAAGGAGTAGATACTGTGATGACTGAAAAAAAAAAACACTTTTCGCGCGTTCATCAGAGTATATTTTTTTTAAACGAAATTACTAATATTCGTAAAACTAAACAGTCTTTTACATTGATAATATATAGTCACAAAGAGGTTATACTCTCATTGCTTAAATACGGAAATGTTTCTTTTTTCTCACGGTAATTAAGATGGGGGGGGGGGGGGGGGTGATGTATCGCAGGCGTGGGAAGGTAATCAAAGTTCGGACAACTTTTTTATAAACATATATGTAAACTTAACATTTCATGGCACCTGCGGTGCCATAGTATCCCCAGACACAGTAACCCCCCCCCCCCCCTTAAAAAATAGGCCCCCATCTTCAGCAGCATATACTGACACTTGGCAAGCAACCATGGTTTCTTCCATCTCTCAACTTGAGAAACAATATTTTTCTTTTTTTCTCCAAATATGGAGGCCAAATATGGTGAGTCACTCTTGAGAAAAGGGGATTAATTAATACTCTAAAAATCTAAGATAGGTGGCGACACCTGTCTGGTTGATGAGAAAACTCTCCAATATGGATGTACATGCCAAATTTCAGACCAATACATTAACCGATTCCTCAGAAATGAGCAATTTTCACCTACAACAAATGTACGGATGGACGCCAAATGAAAACGATTGTAGATGGCACCACCAGTCTTGAACATGAGATATCCAAGATCTAAGGACAAGCATAATTTCAAGTCAAACCGGCATATCATTCCTGAGAAAAGGGCATTAATTTATACTATGAAAACGGTAAGGTATGTCGTGCAACTGTCAGCTTTGCGAGAAAACTCTCCAAGATGGATGTATATGCCAAATTTCGACCAATACATTGAATCACTCCTGAGATATGAGCAATTTCACCTAAAGCAAATGTACGGATGGACACCACACAAAAACCATTGCAGATGGCACTACCAGTCTTGAATACAGGATGGAGGTATCCAAGATCAATAGACGTGCACAATTTTAGTCAATCTGTTCATTAGTTTTTGACTTATAATGCTCACAGTATTGTCAAGAGGCAATGATTGAGTATTAGAAGGCACGAAAACAAAAAAAAAGACAGAAGGTGGCGCCATTCCACAGAAGACAAGCTATCCAAGATCTTCGGTCAATTTGTTTATTGGAAAATCCATGCATCACTTATTGAGATATTTATAATTTTGTGTGATTTTCACCATATATGGCAATATTCAAGGTCAAGGTCACTCTCATAGGAAAGGTCATGCCCAAAATTTAAATATACATATTCCCATAACCCATATCTATGCACATGTCAAGTTTGGTAAAGATCCGTGAAATATTTATTGTTATAGTTATCTCGCCTTAATCAAACCTAGGCGGCGGCGGCGGCGGCGCGACCGTGCCTAAACCATTTGACTTTGTCTGGGGATACAATTAAGATATATGACAACTTTTTTATAAACACACACACACATATAAATATATATATATATATATATATATATATATATAAATTATTGTCTGATACATTTCAAATATTTCACAATTAAGTATAAGTTTTAAAAAAATATTATGTTTCTAGTATATGTTAATTCTAAACCAGGTTTTAGATAGATATTTTATATTAAACTCAGAAAGGAACCAAAGTCTAAAATTCTAATTATTATTTATATTTCATTTCCAATACATAAAAAAATATTCTCTGAATATAAGAGGGAGGCGATGGTATTCCCCCTTGCTAAAATGTGAGGGAAATATACTCCCCCCCCCCAAAAAAAAAAAAAAAAAAATCCAACCTATTTTGACGCACCAATGAAAGTATCTCTACATATATACGGGCATTATTACTCAACTGACTGAAAGGAAGGCCATATGATTTAAGCAAAGTCCCGAGGCATAACCGTTGCACTCTATTTACCGATGTGATGTCATTGGGAAATAAGAAAGCTTTTTCAAACTCAAAATTGCTGAGTGGAAAGTGTTTGTCATAGGCGACAGATTGTGATAAATCACATCCGCGTTCCAGTAATACCACGAGTGTGACGTCACACGCAGTACACGCGTGCTTTTAATTAGCTATTAATTATCGCACTTTGTTAGAACACTGAAGAGAGACAGGTCATACAGAGGTAATTATTGTGAGTTTTAACTTTCCTCTTATTATCTGCACAGGAGTATGGTAAGTATGAAATATTTATTTATGATATGTTTATGTTTGAATTGGCGTTAAATTAGGTGTTGTTCAGCTCAATATATGAAATGTTTGCTAACCTAGCCATCTGTGCTTGATCCCGAGATGTGCTTCCGGGTCTTCGTTTCGTTGTTTGGACGTTGGTTCAAATTAAATGCACGCGGTAGCTGATGTTCGGCTTGTACTCTGCAGAACTTTCAAATTGTGTGAAATTTGTGAGCCAACAGCTAGAACATACGATGGGTGACTCATTTTCTAAATGTGTTTGGGTCATTCAACGAAAAACGGCCCATTTCAGCCGTACAACATCTGAAAATAACTTATTTTATTATTTATTTTATAGAGTGTAACATGGGGAAAACGTAAACTATATGAAATTAATTTCAGCAGAGCACTTTATTCCATGAAAAGTTAAAGTTGTGTCTCATTTAATTCCCTAAATGTATCATCCATTTAAACACCGTTACAGACTTTAAGCATGCCTGGAAATTATTATGAAAGATTTACTCAGATTTTAGATTTTTTCTTGCCAATCACAGTTCAACATAATTGATTTAGAAAAAAAAATAATAAAGGCTTAGCTTTACCATGTATTTTTTAATAAAAATATATCTTAACACTGCAAAATACATATTGTTAGTTTCATGAGTAACACTTAAATCCTGAAAAAAAACGGCCGGAATCCACTCAAGGTATAATGCAATATATGGAAGGGAATAATAGCAATCTACCTCGGTTAATAAAAATGTTGGAGATAAAAGCATTTTTAATATATTATAAGTCATTTTTTCCCTTGAAATTATGCCTATTTTCAAAATATAACGGTGTTAAAGAAATAAAACGGTGTTGAATTATTATATATGCAATCATTAACAAAGTAAGTACTCATAGGATCCAGACTTCTTTTATAACAATTTAAAGTTTAATATTAAAAAAAAAATACCTAACACAGTGATACTTATAAAAACAATGAAATTCTGAATAACAATACCAGTTTCTAGAATTAAGATTTTACATCCATCCTGAAACGTTCATCGACCTTCACCACCGTTAAAAGTGAAAAGTAGCGGTGTTGATATATATAATGGTGTTGAAAAAAGATGTGATTTTTATTCGAAGGAAATTAATTTCTCCTTCAACATTTCTAGTACTAATTTATAGTATATCTGAATGTCGAAAGTGTAAGCTATATTCTAAAACTAAGAAAAGCATTCCTACTTCCATAATTTTGGAAAAAATATAGGTAACGGTGTTGAAGAGCTAGAAATATACGCAGGGGCGTGTTAAGGGGGGGGGGGCGCAATAGGCGCGTGCCCCCCCCCCCCCCCCCCCCCTAAAATCTGTTCAATAAAGTTTCAGGGGACACCCAATTTCGTAGATTGCCTAAACCTTTTGCAAAATAAGCTCACAAAGTTGTATTTGTAAGGCTCAGGGTATAGTTTAAACTGTTTCGATTTAGTAACAGTATAGGATGACGGCCTGTAGTAGCTATGATGGACCAAACAAGATCCTCATTGGGAGCTGCTGCTCATGCATAGGTCATAGAGTACGACAGTCCTGGCGGTTAGCTATTAAGTTAGTGTCTTGTGTTCAATCCCCGCCGGTTTTTATCTAATTTAAAGCAGGACCGATGAGAGGTGAAGTCAGCAGGTACATCGTAACGGGGGCACGACGGGCCAAAGGGGTGCCCGATCGACTAGGAATTCCCTGCAGTATTCCCTGTAATATGTCTGAAAATGCAGAAGTCTCATTTAGTTTTTATTTGAGCCTATATAAATTTTAGTAAGGAAATCCCGCGAGGCTCCCAAACAGGGAGACAGAAATGCGCATCCCGTTTGTCATTTGAGAAAAATGAATATGGATTTTTTTTTTCCAAATTGAGGGGTCTAAATTTAGCGACCCGCACCGGCCAGGAATTCCCAATAGGGTCCAATGATAGGTTTGAAAATGTTGAAGTCTCACTCGATTTTATCTTAGCCTGGGAATTTCCAATGAGGCACAAGAAAAACTCGAAAATGATCAAGTCACGTGCTTTACGAAATGTAAATATAGGGTTTCAAATAGTTAGTGACCAAAGGGGCCCAGGCTCGCCAGAAATTTCCTAAGTGAAGAACACCAGAAAATACTTGAAAATCTCTTTGGCTTTTATGTTAATTTGCATTTATTTAGCTGTCATCAGGACGACTCAAAGGAGCCCGGCTAAATATTTTTTATTGGGGAACTTTTTTTCTCACTGGTGTTAGCTGGCGCTTATAAATAGCCTATAGTTTCATAATGTAGAACCTATTTATTTTACATGGATTGTACAAATAGTTATTATAACTAATCGAGGCACTCTCCATGGCTCGGTTGATGGCGTTCGGTAGTCTGCAGGGGTGGAGGAAACCCGAGTACCCGGAGAAAACCACCGGCCTTGGACGGAAAACTACCCGGGTCGCCAGCGGAGAGAGCCAAGCGTATTACCACTCAGCTGCCCAGGCCCCATAGTTTCAATCGGAAGTGATCGGAAGGGACTCAAACCCAGGCGTTTCCAAGGGCACAAGAACAGACTTGACGATGAAGTCTCAAATTTAAGTCTTTCATTTGTCTTAAATAGCATTAGCTTTTATATATATATATATAGGTTTTAACCCGTGGGGTCCAAAGGGCCTGGCTAGGCAAGGAGTTCTAAAGGCCCATTTGATTACATGAAAATGTAGAAATACACTGAGTATTTGGGCCCAATAGTTACGGTATAACAGAAGGACAAATCTTACATTTTGTACAACAGATCCCTTCATGGAAGAAATTAACCAAAATTAATATTTATTTACATTCATTATATATGGTCCGGAGGGCTATGAAAAGCGTACACTTTCCTTTCGGAAGTACATGCGGTTTGTTTCGTTTTACTAGTTTTCTTTGTTTTAAGTCTATATCAGGTATTAAATATAGGCTAGTTGTTTTTGTTAAATGTACTTAAAAATAATAATTCAAGGAACCAAATTTATTTATTGATTAATGTGGAATATAAAACGATTCAGTGGAGAGGCCCCTTTTATTTTTTTTTTTTTTTGTTTTAATTTACCAGGGTGCTTATCTTTGTGTGTGTGTGGGGGGGGGGGGGTCTTTTTCATTTTGTTTATAAACCCGGGTTCCCTTTATATGCATGCTATATATATCTTGTCCATTATCAACTTGTCGGGAAGCAAGAGAGTATGAGAAGCACATTCTGTAGTGTGGGTAACCTCTTGTACAGTAGGTTGCCTGCCTTGAGCCTGAGGTTATAAGGATGCCTGCTAAGACCTCTGTTACGACCCATAATGTAATAACCAGCCCATAATGTAATAATGGCCCATATTGTAATAAAAACGACCCATAATGTAATAATCATACCCTACCCATATTGTAATAAAACTGGCCCATACTGTAATAACGGCCCATAATGTAATAAAAAACAACCCATATTGTAGTAGCGGCCCATATTGTAATAAAAACGACCCATTTTGTAATAATCATACAATACCCATATTGTAATAAAACGGGAAGTGGGAAAAAAGGCCCATATTGTAATAACATATGTTTAAGCTGAAGAATGAATCCCAAATCTAACAGCCGATATGTCGTTTGAGAATACCTTCTAAAATGACAGCAATTTTGGTTCCTCATTGGTATATGGGATGCAGTCATAATAGAAATCCAGTGAAACAGTCAGCATTTATGCTGTCTACGTATATTTAATCATAATCTTCTAAACTGCATTTTTTTACAATATTGGTCTTTTTGTCCATTTTAGCCCCCACCATGCTGATTACAGTAAAGGTGAGGTAAAGTTATTACAATGTTACTCAGTTATTATTATGGTATTGGCCATTATTATAATATTGGCCGTTTTTACAACAAAATAGGCAATTTCTTCTACAATATTGACCATTGTTTCGCACAAAGCATAATCTCGTAATCTCGTAAAGTCTCGGCTTTTCAAACCACGCCGTTAGCTTCATTCTAACCACACTCACCTGATGATCGGTGTTACAGTGTTGCTTTTCTTCAGAGTTTTATATATATATATATATATATATATATATATATATATATATATATATATATATATATATATATGGAATGCTAACCAAGGAAAACCCCTAGCAACAGGCCAATGGGATTGGGTTAGGCATATTGTTTAGATTCATTTTGTTAATGGGGACATTACTTAATTCCTTTTAGGCCACGGGATTTACATAATGCTATGAATAAAAATTTGCAAAAATAGTAAATAGCAATATAGCATATGACTGACAAAGTAATTGGGGATCAAACTTTACTCCTTCCCTTTTCCCACGCATTTATTATTACCGATCATTTGCAGGTAACCGGGGGGGGGGGGGGGTAGCTTCCCTTGCGATCGCTCGGCGATTGCAAACATCTGGTTTTTTATGGATTGTACAAACAGTTGTAATAATTACTAGGAGGAACTCTCCATGGCTCAGATGGTGGCGTTCGGTAGTCTTTATAGGTGTAATCGCTTTTTTAACTAATCTTAACCTGTTTGTACATCTGTAATAATCTATCTTGGTTTGGAATACGTGACAGGGCACACGCTTATAGTTTCATTTATATAATATCCTAGTGTCAGGTAACTACCGCACCTGCGGGTCCTGGGTGTGTAATCATCCCCATTACTGAGTCATAAAATGGAGGAACTCGCCAAATTTTGCATTCGTTTGTGATACAGACGTAATACACGGCTGTGGGGCAAAGCCTTCCAATTATGCAGAGCGCTCACTCTGGATGGGGGCTGACCATGAAAAATCTCACCGCTTTTCGGCTGGGCCCCGGTCGATATATATATATATATATATATATATATATATATATATATATATATATATATATATATATATATATTATCTTGTTTAAACACTTTATCATCCTATTTAAACACTGATTCAACAAAAGGATAAACATGAACTATGGCCATATTTCGCTCATATTAGCTTGGTCACCGTTTTAAACAGATAATCATTATGGGATCCAGTGATTTTTCATACTTGAATGACTACACATTCGTGTCACGAGTAGTCAATATTTGAATTGTCTAAGTTAATTTGCATGGAATTTGAATTCTAAAATTATTGGAGGTTTTACCCACCTTCGATTTTATTACAATATGGGCCGTTTTACCCTCTTGCAATTTTATTACAATATGGGCAGGGTGTGGTTATTACAATATGGGCCGTTTTTTATTACATTATGGGCCATTATTACATTATGGGTCGTTTTTATTACAATATGGGCCGTTAATACATTATGGGCCGGTAATTACATTATGGGTCGTAACAACCTCCATATGATTTCTATTAAACTTAGCTTGGTGGATAGAGTATATTTATATGATAATATACGTAGCATTGAATGGTGAAAACTATGCACCCCTCTATTGCAGTCCATTCTTTAGTATACTGCTTTAATAAGTATAGCCTTTGATTTAAATCGAATAAAGAGTTTATTACATCCGCAAAACTGAATGGTTATTATAACAAAGAAAAAGGAGGGGACAGAAAACTCTTTGTATCACCTCGAAATATTTCTCTCGGAGGCCCTGCTTAGTCTTATTCAGAGCGTTTACATAATATCTAAAAAAAAACCTGAATGAAATATATCCTTTCTGCTCACACATCATTCAATTTAAATTAATCATATAATAATTTGAACAAATAGACACATTACCAATCATCAGTGACTGTCATCCCTGACGAGAAGTAGGCTTAACTCTATGGATAGGCAAAAACCAGTAGAAACTGTGGCTTTGTAATTTGAAACAATTTAAAATCCGTTGGGGGGGGGGGGGGGATTGTCCCTTAAACTTTTTGCGGTCGTGAGCCCCCCTATGCTAAAATCCTAGGCACGGACAATTTACACAATTATGGAATTTTTTGGTTTTAAAATTAAACTATACATACCGATAAGGATGGTTTAAAGTACATGTAGTCATTTTATGACGTTATTTCAAATTAAGCGGGTTTTAAGAGGGAGTAATCAATCAACATAATGGCAAGGCGATCAAATCGTCTTTTTAACGGTGTTGAAAAAATTCTGGGGACATGAATTTAAATAGTGAAAAAAGAGGAATATCGAGAAATTTGTGAAAGTTTTTAAGGAACGATAATATTATATATAAAAAGTGAAAAAAACCTAAACGTTACCAAATTTTAATAAAAATAAGAGAATAATCAGTTATTTATTATGGCATGGGGACAGGTGCTTTTTGGTGACCTTTGAGCCATATATATAGGATAGGTTTAAAGCATTTTAGGTAAAACGTCGCTTAAAAATAACCTCAGAATAAGCTGAAAATAAAGGAAACTTAAATTCAACCCGAAAAGCGCGATAGCTGATGACATATATGAACAAAGGTACTGTGAATGCTCGGGACATAAATTTTCAGGAATAGGGTCGTTTCATGTAGACCCTTTTTGTAATAACCTGTTTATATTATGATACATTTTACATTTTTATGTTTTTATATTTAAATACTAGCGCACATACATACACGCACGTAAATGATAATGTATATATATATATATATATTTATATTTTCTTATATCAATTACCATTATTACTTTTATGAAAATTCATTTAGGTGCGATTGATATTCTTTGTTTTCACATTTGAATAGTGTTAAAGTCTCTTTTATTAATTTTATTATTAATTTCGGATCATTATTTTGGTACGCTGACGATCACAGATTGTATGTTTAAAATATCAAAATGTAATTGTAAGTTCATAGTTCCACAGGTCATCAATGTAAAATACCAGAGGCTTCATATTCATACCGTCATTTTCACACTTTGTTTTGTCCCGTGCGAGCATTCTCACAGGAGACTCATTCAGGCGCAAATAAACGGTTCATGGTGCTTCTGGGTCAGTGTGGCCACACACTAACCAGGAAGTTAACGCAAATTATATTGCCATGAAGTGTTATTAGCCGTGAGAACAAGGCTTACATTGGTCGCTACACCAGTCATACTGGAGAGAGCAGTGGCGTATATATATATATATATATATATGTATATATATGTGTGTGTGTGTGTGTGTTAGAGAGAGAGAGAGAGGGAGAGAGAGATCAATAGTGGCCGAAATTACATGTATACAGTTCAAGTGTAAGTTTGTTTTTGTCTGACTTTCACAGTATTGAGAATAATTTCTACTTTATATTTCAATAATTCTCTTTCAGTAATAATAGACTTAATAATAATAATAAAAGTAATAATAATAATTATATATCTATATATCTATATATCTATATATCTGTGTATATATATATATATATATATATATATATATATATATATATATATATTAGCAGAAGTACCCGGCGATACCTTGGGAAAAGAGGGGAAAATGCTCTTAAAAAAGCAAAGATTTGGAGGTATACAAATGAGTGGGCTTTATTGAGATAAGCTTAAATAATATTCAAAAAGAGTTCAAATGAGAACTTCTTTATATACAACAATAACAATATTCTGCGTTTTCCAATTTGGAGCATAAACAAACAGACTTTTGGGGTTAAAAACTCTTAAAAAACCAACATAAAGCTGGCCATGAGAAAAATATGGCTCCTCAAGGTGGAGGCAGCCATTGCCATGCATGGTCTGTTCTTGAGATTTATTGAATGACAAAGCAAAACTCCAAGTAATGTGGCTCGTATTGTGGGGCATAATTAGTTTGTGCGCAGGATAGGCTCTTAACGCACATGTAAGCATGTGTGAAAAATTACATATCTATATCATTATATATTTATATCAGATCTCGCTTAGAAGACCGCCACTTTATTTAGGTCCCGTTGGTGCACTTTTTGGAATCTCCCGAAGGTTCTTTAATGGAACCTATGAGGTTCCAGATAGAACCTTTTTGAGAGGTTTTTAGAAGAACCCTCTAAGGTTCTACACGATAGACGGGTCGGGGAACCTTAAAAGGTTCTTGGTGGAACACGTGTAGGGTTTTTTATAGAACCTTCAGTGCATTTTTATTTATGAAAACAGTCTAGGATGTCCTATTATATGTTTAGGATAAATTAATTACGCCATATGTCCATACATATTTGATAGAGTGTTAATAGATATGCAAAAAATATAAAAGAATTTCTCAAAGAAGGTTAGTAACTGCAAGGATCATAGCTGAATTCATATAGATACTTGTATCCTTTGAATGTGACGAAAACTTGGAGGCGAAATAAAAATACGTTTTTTTATTTAAGAAAACACATTTTTATTTAGTTGTAAAGATCAGTCTGTGAAAAAAGGGAGCAATTACAAAAAGCATTAGCTAATATATGCACGTAAATGATAAAAATGACATTTGCTATACAGAGTTCATAAACACCTCACACAGTTCCAAGTTGTTTTCTTACACTTAAATAAATTCCCTTGTAATCGTTCAGCGTAGAGTTGTCATAATTCATGCAAATGTTGTGTTTTCGTGGTATAAACCAACAATGAAAATGAATATTTCGCACTGTCTCTCTCATCTGCACACACCAAAATACCTATAGGAATAGAACATCCACGATGCGCAGAGTGTTCTTTTTTGTGGGTTTGATATCCGGTGAACTTCAAGAATATATTTTCGATGAATTATTGGAGTGTTCTCAGGTATATGTTTATCTCTTGTGAGTCCAGGTCCTCTTGTGTAGTAATTCTCTAAAAATAATATTTGTCTGCTTCACAAAAATAAATTATTTGAAGTCGCAGCAACATACAATCGATACGCAACAGGTGAGGCAACAAGTCTTGTACGATGTTTGTATATGGCTGTTACTGCTGAACCGCCTTGTAAGCGATTCAAACGTATTCCAACCCTAGGCAAGTGTATTGTTTCTATGTATACAAATTTTCCAGCGAAAACGAAATGCCTGCATAGAATAGATGAGCTGTATGATCGGCGATAAAGTCTCATATCTGATTCTTTGTCAATATATCCCTTAATTGCGTGATGCGTACTGGCTAAGGAAGGATACGGAAAATCGATCTGTAAAATAGGAGGTGAGATTTATATTACCAGCAGTTGAGAATTAATTAAAATACGATGTTTCTGGTCTGTGAAGTTGCTTATTGGAACTCTCTCTCTCTCTCTCTCTCTCTCTCTCTCTCTCTCTCTCTCCGAGTGGGTTTTGCTTTTTGAATGTTGATATTGATAACATAACAATGTTTTTGCAAACGTCCCAAAATAATTTTAACACAAAAAAACTGCAGTTAATGAATACAATAACTATTATAAACATGTACTTTTTACAAAGGAATATTAACATAGAAAGCGTAATTATTCTTACTTTTTCCTAATTGCCTTTTGATACTCATCACCTTGCTTTCAATTAATTTGTAGTCTCCTTATAACGTTATAGGTGGTTAATACATAAAAAATACCTGTGTTTTGCTTTGTGATACACAATGCCAGGTGAATTATTAAAAACATTTTTAAAAATGATTTAGAAATTATTCTTGAATAACGTACCATGTTATAATCATTAGCCCGATTACAACAAAAATCCACTCTTTCTTTTTCATTTTCATTCTTGCTAGCCAGGCAGATGTATTTGGTTTTACAAAATCCTCTTTATTGTACTTCTATAGGAGCATTAGGGACTGATAGTTACACATATATTTGAACATCATATATATTACACATGTATATGTTAAACATATATTTGAATTTTAAAAGATTCATGATTTGCAGAGTAACACCTGACAATAAAATATCATTGATATTTGCAAACAAGTTTACATGTGAATTTATATTTTTCTGCAGATAAATTTTGTTGAACTAGTTAAATATTTTGAAAATTTATTTCTTGAACATGACAACTTACCTAAAGTAGCAAAGGAGGGTTTGGAAGGTTTAGACAACACATATATTTATATATTATAAAAATGTGTGAAAATCTTGTGCAATAAAAAACTTGCTTTTTCTGATTATCAAATGTATTGCATGGTTATTTAATTAATTTATTTTATTTTTATTTCAACATCTTTTACCATGATAGCTCATATTCAGCTCATTTGCTGGTTTTCAACAGGGTCCTGGATAAAGTTAGAACATATAAAATGAATAAAAAATATATCATACAGATACAGATTAAACATCACATAGTGCTATATATATTAAATACATAGTTCAATACATAGCGCGAACGATTAGAAGATGTTATGCAGAAATGGAACATAGTCGTTACATAGAAGACATTTAAAATAAAATAAAATAAAATAAAATACATATCAATCTCATGAAATTAATGAAAGGATGATTTATGGTAATATACATTTTAGAATAATATAAAATTGTGCTGTCGTCGCATCAAACATCTATATAAACGCTTAAAATGATCGTGATCTGAGGCACACTTTAAGGATAAAGGCAGCTGATTCCAAAGATATGGACCTGCATAGCTCAAACTAGATTTAAAACGTTCAGGCCTGGGTAAAATCAAATTATGGCTGTAAGAAGACCGTGTTTCATATGGCATCCGTTGCAACCTGAGAACAGTTTTAAAATATTCTGGTACGTCATCAGACAAACATTTAAATACAATTGAACACATAAAATATCGATACCTTTCTTCCAGAGTCAACCAACTTAGATATTTAATTAATAACGCAGACGAAGGGTTATTTTTCAATTTTTTTTTTGTAACGATGCCTGCGGCTTTGTTATGAAGCTTTTGGACTCTATTTAGATCAGATTTAAAACAATTGCCCCAAACATATATGCAGTGATCTATGTGACTTTGAAAAAGGGCAAAATATACTTAATTCAGGCTGGTAGTCGACATTATCTTACTGAGGCGAAAGAGTATTCCTAATTTAGATTTTTCGCAAAGAAGCTGAATATACTCTCTCCAAGTCAGATTAGAGTCAATGAATATACCTTATAATTTCGTACTCTGGATAGGACGTCATGTGATATCATTTATAATGATCTCTAAATCGGGAGATCGGGTTTTCTGATTACTGTGGATTTTACAGGGTTTATACAAAGTCGGTGATCATGTAACCACTTAAGAGCGATGTCAATAAGTTTCTGAAGGGGTTAGTCGCCTCAGTAGGTGAATCTGAGGATATATATATATAGAGATGTCATCAGCATATATCATACATTTCTCTTTAAATATTTAGGCAAGTCATTAATACACACAAGGAATAAAAACCGGACCTAGAATTGTGCCTTTAGGGGTCCCGTTATTCAAAACGCACTCTTTAGAGAGTTCTCCATTCACACATACTAGTTGTCTCCTGTTAGACAAATAATTTTTAAACTAAATAAGTTCAGTTTCAGTGACGCCGTATTGTTTTAGTTTGCTTAGTAAAATTGAATGATTTAGGCCGTCAAATCCTTTTCTTATGTCCATGAAGCAAGCTGCAGTAATTTTATTATTGTTCATGTTTGTTAAACATCAATCTATTACTGTGTGCAGATCTATTTGAGAGATAACCATATTATTCATCCGAGAATAATTTGTTTTTAGAGAAAAAAGATATTAAGACATGTTTGACGAATGATTCCAATATCTTATAGGTAAACGACCAATGATAGATATTGGTCGATAATTATTTGGGGGACTCTTCGTACCCAAGCCTTTTTATATAAGAACGATCTTCGCAGTTTTCAAATCATTAGGGATTATACCACTTTGAAGAGAAAATTAAACATATACGCAAGACTTAGTGAAATGAATGGAGCGGCTATTTTTAGAAGAATACCAGACATACCAAGAATATCGTCAGAGATACGAGGGCTAATTTTTAATAATTGTGATAAAATTTGTTGAAACTGACGGACAATGGAAGGCTTTGGGAGGAGGAGGTTCCGGCACGCTATTGATGGGACCGGTGTTATGAAAACTATTACCAATATTAGTCCCTATCATACTAAAAAAATCGTTGAATTTATTTGGACTTATATCGAGTCTAGAAGTATTATTGGTTGATTTATATGGTATTAAATTCTTTAAGGTCTTCAAGATTCCGCCTGGTTTCGAATTATTATACAAGATTAATTTATTATAATACTGACGACGAGCTTTACGTATTTCTTTAGTAACTTGGTTTCGAAGACATCAATAAAGTTTCCAGTCACGGGTATTATTTGTTAGTTTAGCTTTCCTATGAGCGGATTCTATGGAGTGTATCATATTAAGTTCTGCATTAGTAATCCATTTATTATGAGTTGATCGTATTCTTCGCTTATAAAATGGTGCATGAGTGTTACTTATTTTAATAAATTCATAGCGCCACATTTGCCATGCTAAGTTTATATCTGTTAGTTGCGAGGTTTGAGTAAGAAATGTAGATGAAAGTAATTCATCAATAAATTTTATCCTGTCAAATCGACGGAGGCTACGAGAACATACTGACTAGAAGATCTATTATGTGGTTGTTTATTTATTACAGCCATAACGAGAAAATGGTCACTTAGGCTTAAGAGATACACAGCTGAGGTAGAGAATATATTCCGATCAGACGTTAAAATCAAATCTATAATCGTAGAAGACTCAGACTTACTCTGGTTGGCTCGGTTATTATTTGATGAAAGCCAAAAATTTTCTCTGACAAATCTAATTTACTGTTGGTAACCTTTTCGTGACATTTGAAATCAATATTAAAATTGCCTAACAAACTGACGTGCTTATAGCTACTAACAGCTTCTCAGACAATATTAACAGTTCATCAATGTAATCAACATAAGCACTAGGTAGTCTGTAAATTGAACCGATTAAAAAAAATCCATCCAGACGTTTACAGTTACCCAAACACTATCTACAACGTTGCATTGAAAGAAAATACGCTCTGGTTTCAATGATTGTAAAACATAAGTGACGACGCCACCACCTTGCCGGTTTCTATCAAATCTGAAGAGAGTATATTATCAATACGAATCTCAGAATCAGTTATATTTTTATCGAGCCAAGATTCAGTAAATGGGAAACATGTAGTCTAAGACGCCAGAAAATTAAACGAATCTCATCTCATTTTGGGAGCAAACTGCGAACATTTAGCTGAGCTAACAGTGTACCTCTGGAGTCAGAACGATTTAGTAAGGGTTTAAACGACGGATAGGCATCAACATCAGTAGTGATTGTACGAGACAACATTTCACCTGCCTTTGTAAGAAAAAAAATTGCGCATCAGTGACGATGGTATGAGTTACATCAAGTTTGAACAGCCTTTGACTGTTTCAGCATTTCCATGTAATATCATAGTTAGCGTTTCTGTCTTTTAGTTCCGATATATATTTGCTTAGTTCGGTGTTGAATTTCTTGGATTTGTTGTTGAAAGATGATTGGTGGAAAAAAGTCAACCACGTCAAATGAGACGAACGAATATTCTTATATATATATATATATATATATATATATATATATATATATCGAACAATTAGTTGTATGTAACATCAGTTGCGTGCATATTTATACATATATTTTACTAGGATGGCCCATTCAGCATGTTCAGCTGTTTTTCGATGGGGTCCTGGAAATATCACAGAGAAATATACATTGACATAGATATATTACATACTCATATTAGAATAGTCAGTGAAAATAAAATAAAATGTTTAAAACAACGATCTAAACATACACATATTTAAAACATATGGATTGCTACATATGACACAAATATAATCATATACAATTATAAAGGTCGAGTAACTAAAATTCTGAGTTTAAAACATGGAAATCGTCATAAAAAGGATTTATATAGTTTTTTAAAACGCTTAACATCAGTTACGTGTCTTAAATTATTGGGAAGTTGATTCCAGTAATGCGGACCTGAGTAAAGAAAGCTTGATTTAAATCTATCAGTTCTCGGTTTTATGATGGCAAGATTGCCACTGGTCGTGTGTCGTGTATTGTATGGGTTACGTGCATATTTGAGACCAAGTCTAAAAGTAGGAGGTGCATCACCAAATAAACATTTAAAAACTAAAAGATTTACAAAATAGCGATATCTCTGTTCCACGGTCATCCAACCTAACTGAATTATTAATGATGCTGGAGAGATATTTATATCGAAGTTTTTTGTAACAATACGGGCAGCTTTATTTTGGAGTCTCTGGATTTTTGACTTGTACGTTTTCGAGCATCCACCCCAAACAGAAATACAGTAATCAATATGGCTATGAATAAGAGAATGATATATGTTTTAGAGTTGGTGTTTTAAGAAACTTGCTAAGTCGGTAAAGGACATGTAATTTTGCGATAATTTTATCGTAAATATAATCTACATGATCCTTCCATTTTAAGCGGGAGTCGACGATTAAACCTAAAAGTTTCGTGTTATTTTCGGGAATTAATGTAACATTATTAATGTTAATGTTTCTGGTAAAATTAGAATTATGGCTAAATATCACAATACTCGATTTAACAGGGATGATACATAAATGATTTACTCTGAACCATTTAAGGGCCATGTCAATCTTGCTTTGTAAATGGCTGATTGCATTATCGGCGGAATCAGCACAGGTAAGCAGTGTGATATCGTCAACATAAAGTATACACTTGTTATTCATATAGCTTGAGAAATCATTCATATAAATAAGAAAAAGTATAGGCCCTATTACTGTGCCTTGGGGAGTACCGATGTTTACGGTAGAAGTTTTCGAAATTGAACCACAGGAGGAAACGAACTGGCGCCTGTCGGATAAATAAGAATTGAACCACGCGAGCTCTACATTTTCTATTCCATACTTCTGGAGTTTTTCAAGCAGTATAGAATGATCGAGGCTGTCAAAACCCTTCCTTATGTCAATAAAGCACGCAGCTGTAATGTTATTATTATTAAGGTTAGTAAGACATTCATCGACTAGCGTATGTAAGGCTAAATCAGTTGATCGATTTGGTAGGTATGCGAACTGTTTATCAGTAAACATTTGATTTTTATTAAGGTGTGCGACATCATGGCATTTTACAAAATGTTCTAAAATTTTTGGGACATGTCCAGTGACGGAAATAGGACGATAATTGGTAGGGTCACACTTGGTACCAGAACCCTTGTAAATTGGAGTGATACGCGCAGTTTTCCAGTCCTGAGGAACAATGCCAGTTGAAAGAGAAAGATTAAACAGATGAGCCAAGCATGGAGAAATTACAGATGAAGCTATTTTAAGAAAGAATCCAGACATCCCTAACACATCATCCTTTAATGTTGCATCTAATTCCATTAAACGAGAATGGACAAATCGCGTAGAAACACGAGGAAAAAAGAACGTTTTTGCAGAAGAATTGATAATAAACGAATTTGTTTCAATTTTCCCTTGGAAATCTTCGTTTATAAGTTTTCCCACAGAACTAAAGAAATCGTTGAATTTATCACAGTCGATATATATCAGTATTTGTTTTTTTTTTCGTGTTCTTATTTGAAGGGATTACATGCTTTAGCGCCTTCCAAATTGTACTAGGTTTAGAGACGTTTGAACGAATTAGGTCAGAATAGTATCGAGAGCGATTTTTTGCGAATTTCACGAGTAACGGTATTACGAAGACGTCTATATTCATTCCAGTCAGAAGCACTGTTTGTCCGTCTTGCTTTTTTATTCGCAAATTCACGTGCATATATTAAATTTATTATTTTATCAGTCACCCATCTATTGGGGTAGACTTTACTCGTCGTTTGTAGAACGGAGCATTATTATTGCAGATTTTTACAAATTCAGAATGCCACATCTTCCATGCCAAATTAAGATCAGTCATGTTAGGAATTAAAGATGACATGAAAAAAGATGAACATATTTCTTGAATGAATTTATCCTTGTTAAAAAGTCTTAAGTTACGACAGTGTACATAAAAAGATGAACATATTTCTTGAATGAATTTATCCTTGTTAAAAAGTCTTAAGTTACGACAGTGTACATATTTTGGATTCTTCTTTTCATCATTTTGTTTCTTTAAAATTGTTGCCGTTATAAAGTGATCACTCAGGGTCAACTGGTAAATTTTAGAACTGTAATGCATTTCAGGATTGGATGTATAAAGAAGGTCTATCAATGTTTTTGAATGTTTGGTAACACGAGTAGGTGTAGTAATTAGTTGTTTCATCCCAAATAACCGTTCTGCTAAATCAAGTTTACTTGATTTTAACCTGTTAGGCTGCAAGTAATCAATATTAAGATCTCCTAACAAAATGACATACTTAGAGATCTTAAAAGCTTGACCAATAACATCTAGCAAATTATCAATATATTCACTTAATGCATTCGGAGGCCTTTAAATGGATCCTATTAAAATAGTTTTCATTCCGAAAGAAATTTTCACCCATACACTTTCAATGCTACCAGACACTGGCTGAAATACTTGCGGTTTTAGGGATGTTAAAACATACATAATTACACCTCCGCCATGTCGGTGTCTGTCGTGTCTAAAATGCACATAATGTTCGATGGACACCTCAGAATCAAGTACATGTTTGTCAAGCCAAGACTCGGTTAAAGCTAAAACATGTGGCCTGAAACGAAAGCACATTTGGCGAATCTCATCAACTTTCGGTATTAAACTGCGTACATTAAGATGCGCCAAAATTGTATCCTTAGCTTCTAATAAGCTGGGCAACTCATCAGCTAATGAGTACACGTTATTTATTATCGGAAGATTTGGGTCGTTATTGAGTACGGTAGGTAGGTTGAATGACGTGGAGTTTTCATCGCTAAACTAACTCAATTGATTCTGTACCATTATGAATATGATAAAATTTGGCAAGCAAGTCTATGAGATGTGCAAAATTGCTCTGCAGAACTCTACATACCCATTTGTTCAGGTGTACCCCATCCCGACCAATGTGTGAACAATCAATATTGATATTGTCAAGATATGACCATTTGTTATTTATACACATAAATTCTATGGCAGCGTTAACTAATCTAATTTTCCTGGCTTCATATGATGCACACTTCCTAGCTACAACGGAACTGAATATGATATTTTTAACATTTGCGTTATTTTTCAAGATTTCTTCTAGTTTTCTGAGAGTCTTAATGATGTCATGAGCAGATTCACGTTCTATGTGATTTGTGCCATCATGTACTAGCACCGCATCATCAGAAACGTTAGCTGCATTTCTCAGAGTCTGATCGATTGTGTAACATTTGGAGTTTTTACGAATAGAAACATGTGTGGTCTTTTGTATTGCATTGATGTCAAGTCTCTTCGTCATGGAATCACCAAGAATAGTGAGACCCAAGGACGATTCGGAACGAAGATGTTCTGTAGTCGTCGGATTTCCAAGTTGGGCGATAATTGGTGTAGAATGGTGTGATGTATTCACTGGCTGAGGAGCACTGGCAAGATCACATTCCTGGAAAGAGACATCACCTTCATAATCAGATAAAGACGATTCTGATGTAGAACACGTGATGTCATCAAGACATATATCACCAGGCCCATCGTCGTCGGAAGGTATGATGTTTGATGCGTCCGAAGTGCGATCAATGGTGATATATGATTGACAGGAATTCGATGATTCATGGTGATGGGTTCCATTCACCAGTTGCTGTTTAAGCTGGGAGTTTTCCTCTCTAAGTCTGTCACATTCATGAGTTTTATGGGATAATGCCTTATGTAGATCTGAATGTAATACCAGAATACCAGGAGCTTTTAAAGTTTGATGTTTATTGCGTTTACCGTTTCTGGAAGAACACGACAAGTGGGGCAAGTCCAAACGGTAGGGTATTCACTTTCTAGGTCGCCAGTGCAGTTCCAGTGGAACCACTTAACACATAAAGTACATTGCACCATAGATTGGTCACTATGTTTATTGCTGTAGATACACTTATTAGAACAATAAACATTTCTTTGCTCTGGAGTCGAAGTATTGTCATTAGATTTACTCTGCGTATTCAAAGCAGCACTGGCAGTATTTTGGTTCGATCCCGCCGTACTCGAATCACTTGTGGATCTAGATAATACAGGAGATGATGATGTCTGGTCAGCGGAGATTAATACTTGACCAGCTGTCGACGGGACATTAGTTAAGGATTTTCGTTTTATCGAGCTGCGAGTATTCTTTGACTTTCGTTGACTGGCTGCAGAAGAATTATCATTTGTTCTAGGGCACACGGACTGCTTTGCTAATGCCTGCTTCCGTTCACTCACGGTGTTGGCAATTCAGTTTGCCATGAACCTACTATCACAATTTCTGACCTCATCTGGAACATTATTTAATTTTGAAAGTTTACTACGGATATCTCGTAGACATTTGTTTTTGGTAAATATGTGGGTTTCATGTAAAGTCATTTTATTTACTTTTGCCATCCACTCAGCTTTGATTTTCTCACAAAGATCACCATGGGCTTTTAATAGTGAGGACTCGACGGAGTCCCTTTTGAGTCTTGCAGCGCGAATGAGCGAGTCGTTCATGATCCCCCGTTCAGGCCCTAACGAGCCAACACGTATTGTGATTGACGCCGTGAATGACGTCGTGGAGGTAAATGTGCGGGATTAGGCGTCACAGGTGTTGTCAACAGGCTGGAATCGACGACGCAATAATTCCTTTGTGATGTGTATAACACCACAAATGTCCTTATATCTGATTGAAGTCTAAAATACACGGGTTATACCCTCATGGATAACATTTGGTTGATGTTTTCACTGATGTATCAGATATCATATGTCTAAATAATAAATATCCTGATATCAGAATAAACAGACCAGTTTGTTTAATTGGTAGCCATCTTGGTTTACTTTGTTTAGGGTGCGATCTGACTTGAACTATATCTCTGTGATTTTTGTTTAAATCATCAACTAAAACTCACCCGGTAAAGAGTGTATATTGTCCCGATATTGTAAAGTCCTTGTATTGAATAAAACCTGGGCTGTTTAAGGTTTTATCAACTAAAACTTCGGCAAAATGCAGAGCAGATATAAAAAGCAGCCATCACAGTAGCGCATGCGCAACGCTATATATATATATATATATATATATATATATATATATATATATATATATATAGAGAGAGAGAGAGAGAGAGAGAGAGATCCAAGCATTTTTTAAAAGAAAAAGTGCTGCATATCTGACAATGCCATTTGGGGGTAATGAGCTGCCTTGTCGGAGATTTGCGCTCTCTGAGTGCATTTCTAATTAATGATAATAACATAGCCAGCTGACTAAAATGTTGAAGATTAATAACAGGACGAATGTTTAATTCCCACTGTATCAATGGTTGCCTCTTCATATATAGTTAAACTCCAACACAGACATGTTTTTCAATGTTTAACGGCGAGAAGTAAACCATGACAATATATATATATATATATATATATATATATATATATATATATATATATATATATATATATATATATATATATAGCTATTTATAGTTGGTTGCAATGTTACCACAAAGACCCAAATATAACTATCTTGCGTCACGTTTAATGGGCCTTGCGATATATTAGGAATCTTTTATGTTCCCTGTTTTTTGGTACTTTTACGGTACTTCATCACTCATCCCCGTTTCATACAGGCATATAAATAAACACCAGGGGGCGTATCTTCGCTCGATGGCCTATTTACACACGCTCTTGTTTAGGGAATTGACAGGATTTATTGAGTGGTTGATCTCAGGGGCGGATCAAGGATTTAGGAAAGGGGGGGGGGGGTCCAACGCAAGAGGACTTATAAAAATCCTAAGAAAAGGTCGTCAGGTCGGGAAAAAGGGGGGGGGGGGGTGGTCCAGGCCGCAAAATTTCGCCTAAAACCAGAAGCGGATCCAGGGGGGGGGGGGCGTCCAGGGGGTCCGGATCCCCCTTTTTTACCCGAAGCAACATTTTTAAGGGGTTTTAGACGTAATTTTGCGGCCTGGACCCCCCCCCCCCTTTTCCAGACCTAATGACCTTTTTTTAGGATTTTCATTTGTCCTTCTGGGTTGGACCCCCCCCTTTTCCTAAATCCTGGATCCGCCCCTGAAACCCTTTAAAAGGTTGCTTCGGGTGAAAAAGGGAGGGGGGTCCGGACCCCCTGGACCCCCCCCCCCCCTGGATCCGCTTCTGGATCTTAAACGACACAGTGTGCAGCACATATTCCTTGTACTTTTTTTGTAGGGGGACACCAATACTACGGTAATATCGGCAGTAAGTGTAGTTGCTGCCCCCTCCACCTAAAAATTATCAATTCGATTGAATAAAAATGATATTATTTACAATTTTGTGTATGTCAAATGCACCATTTACAAATACTGGAGAAGAAAATTACATCCATTACTAAATTTGACAGGCTTTAATATATTTTGTCTCGATCGGTAAATCCCACCCCCTAAAAATCCTCTTCTCTCTTATTATTGTTTAGACCCAAAGTAGAGAAATTAACTTTTTTGTGGGACATTGGTCTTAATTTTAGACAAAGTGGAATAAATTAAATAAATTAAATTAATATATTGAACATTATATGGAGGTTGTTTTGTTTTTTTTTAACAATGTTTATTTTGTGACGTACAGTGTACATATATGTCTCCTAGGGTGAGTTTTATTGGGCCGGTTTGTGTAAATTAGAATCAATAATCATTGTTACCCCGAGTACGGACCATGCACTTCATATTAACTGTTTGACACATGTATAGGCCCATTGATTTAATATATATATGGGAACAAATTTTAAGAGTGAACCCACACTTAACTCTCAGTGTACGTTTCCCGTTTTGGCAGTTTGTTTTCTGCTTGTCCAATAGATGTAAGTCGCATCATAATATGCTGCCGCTTGCTTCTACAAAAGGTAACACGTGACGTCATGCAGAACAGACACACCTTGTGCGAAAATACTGCTGCATGTTGACTAGGATACAGATAGTTAATAACGGTCTTTAAATATGTCATTATAATTCATTACGGTTATCCCTACCCTGCCTGGACGACATATTTTGTTCATTTAGTGAAACAGATCTAGACTGTCAGAGAGACTTGCCTAGCTATTATATAATTCCTATAATATACTCGTTAAACAGGTTAAACTATAAACTTCGACAGTACTACAATTGTGCTGTCGTGAACAGCGGTATATTTACACTGCAACCAATTGAAATACGCCTCAAGATAAAGTGTAATATAAAGTTTTGGTATCAGATGGCGCCTAGACGGAAATGTAGTTTTACCATAAATAACAATAATCGTCTACCATAAATAACAATAAGTGTGTCTAATAGTATCCGACAAAATGAAATATTTGAATATTGTTGTCTCATTTTCTAGATATGGATTACACAAAGGACGGTTCATATCAATACCCGCCACCTGGGGACGCGGGGTACGTGTACTATCAACCTGTAGGGCCCCCACCTGACTACAACAAAGTACCCCCACAAGGAGGATATGCTGCGCCCCCTCCCGGCCCTGGGGCGGTTTACTCTTCCTACACAGGAACTGCTGCAGCCATAGTTCAGCCGACACAAGCTGGGCCCAGACCCAATGATTATCTTATGCTCAGCCTGGTGACCCTCGTCTGCTGCATTCCCTTATTTGGTATGTATGATTCCCGACTCTTACGTCATCATTCCTCATTTGGTATGTGTAATTACGTCATAATCTTACGTCATAATTCCTTATATGTTTTTTTTTTGTCATTTTTTTGCTCCAGCTGTAAACCATGTTCACGTGATCACTCAATCCCTGTGAATATTTTCGGAAATGCATTCATACTGGGTTTAAAAGATTAAAAAGGATAAAATTTATCTGTTATTTACAGACATAACAAACGACAAAACGAAATACACGTTAATACATGGCTAGGTACTAATGTGACGGACAAAGTTTCATGAAATGCAAATACACTTGGTTTAAAAATATTTTATACCAAAATAGAAACAGGATTCGAACACAGTGCACAGCCCTATATCAATTCTTTCTCTCATATACAAATAATTAATTCAAAAATTCATTTCCACCAGTATTTGCATTTGAACGCTCTTTGGATTTGGTGGTCATGTAATGCTTAATGAAATGCTTAAACCAGTAATTGTATGATATACTTTGTGCATGATATTAATGCCTGTATCTCACTATGCTGCGACAGCTTGCAACTAGTTAGGACACAACAACTGCAGAAAAAAATACACGAATTAGCGCCAATTGTCACTTGCAATCACACTGAATTGTACTTACGACACGTTTACGATATAGCACGAGTGTTGCACCAATGTCATGAGCTGGAGTTCGTATACCTGTCGCGCGAATGTTGTGCGATGTTCTCAAGACATTCGCACAACATTTGTGAGATATTTGCACGACATACACAAGGAACAATTGCGATTTTGCTACAATTGCGAGTCCTTTGCGACAGATTCTCATTTTTATCTCCAACCATTCGCAATGTAGTGGCATAGGTAGCGAACCACTCGCAAAATTGTGTTGCAGTTCTGGCAGCTCGCGACTGAAGCCTGTATCTCACTGGGCTGCGACAAATTGCGGATGCATTCGCGAGAGAGTCTCAAAAGTGTCTTAGAACATTCGCGGCGGTTCTCAATTTCCTCGCATAATTCGCAAGGTGTTGCTAACTTGTCGCACAAATTTTGAACATGTTAAAAAAATTCGCAAAACAAAATTTCTCGCAAAATTGTCGCAGAGGCGTCTCAAACCGGTCTCAAACCTGTCTCGAACTATTCTAAGTCAGTTAACGCGAGTCAGGAAGTGTGAGAACTGCGAGACAACTTTGAGAAGGGTTTGCGACCTATGCAACTACATTGCGAATAATTGGAGATAAAAATGAGAATCTTACACTCTGTATGTATTTGTATGTGTATGTATGTATGTAAAAAATTAATATGATAATGTATGTTTGTATATATATATATATATATATATGTATGTTACATTGTGTTTATGTAAAATTTATATCTAATAATATGAGTGTGTGTATATATGTATATGTGTATATATATATATATTTATATATATATATATATATATATATATATATATATATATATGTATGTAAGATTTATATATAATATATAAATGTATGTATGTAATATAATATTTTTTTATTTTCAGGCTTTATCGGTCTTCTTCTGTCCATGCGGTCACGTTCCGCGGCTCAGGCCGGAGATTACGACAGAGCAAGGTCTTCTGGGAAGGTTGCCCTCGTAGTGAACATCTTCGGAATGATTCTGGGAGTCATCTGTGTTATAGGCATTATCGTCTACTGCATGGTGTTCATGAACGCCGTCGATGGAGGTTACAGGGAATAACGAGATTACATGGTCACGTGGCAATGAAATTACTAATGTTATGAGATTAAATTCCTCTTCCTTAGGATGACATGGGTTATTTTTAAAATTTAAGTTATTTTTTATGTGATCTTGTCATTTAATTAATTTTTTTAAGATCAGTATTTTGATCGTTGAGAATATATATGGAGGGTTTGAGATTATACGTCACGTGGTCATGACATTGAAAAATGGACAATTATATAGTCATAATATATAGAAATGATTAAATATATATTTGAGTTTATATAGGTCAGACGAACCAACATCAACGTCCACAAGATAGGTCGTCCCTACAGAGTGCTTTGTCACATTCACAGCTTTGTCAGTATTTAGGACCATCATATTATGTTTGCTGATCAGGTTAGACATGTTGAGTAAACAGCTATAGCTAATTTTCAAATTGTTCTTGTTGAATAGCTTTTAGTACCTGTGATGTCTTGGGAAGTGTTTTTCAACTAGTTTCATGAAGTGTCTGCCAATGTAGGTTTAAACATGACGGCTGTAGAGCGGATTGAACACTATTATTTTTCTTTTCCTGTTTCTTTTACTTTTCACTGCGGGTTCAACATATTTCAAGCTTTCTGAGAACCCGCTTTTCGCTAAAGCTTTGTAATACATAGGGCTGGCTTTCATAAATAGCTCTTCATTGCAGGAGGTGTCATTACACGCTTGCTGATCATCATAGGTATTTGCCTGATAATGACTGGAGGTTGATTGTATTGTGCGTGGATATAGAGCGGATCATTGTTCGGATTTCTGTAAGGTAGAAAGTGCTATTTTGGAGTTCCAGTGTTACGTCTAAGAAATCTGTGCAGGTCAGGTTAGTTTCATAGTTATTTTCAACCCAACATTGGAAAAGAGTTTGATCATTTTCTTACAATCACTGTCTGCTTTGGGTCCAGACATTTCGGGGAAACAACCTAAATCATTATCTCGATAGAGGCCTACACTGTAAAAAGTGACGTTTAATAGATGTTTCAAAAACACGAAACACGTTTCATATACAAACATGTTTTACATTAATGACATGATTCAAAACATGTAACATCGGTTTTTGGGTAATTTCTGGAGACTGAAACATCATTCTCATTTATTACATGTGTCAAACATGTGTCAAACATGTGTCAAACATGTCTGATTCATGAACATAACGTCACATCCGCTTAACCGGCGTGAAATTTTCCCGTTTTCATGTAACGGGCGCGAGTACCTTCAACTGTCACAGTGGCGAACAGCGGCTTATCGGTCAGTCTTATATGCAAAATTGAATCATGGACTTTTGTGAATCAGCAAAATATCAACCGAGTCAACCATTTATGACGTCAAGGAATGAGGAGCAGGACGAAGATTTACAAGTGCAATGAAAACGATATTTGGAAAAAGGCTGGATGGTGAGTCATATTGGCATTATTCCAAAGTATTGTCTAGTTTTCTTAATACTACTTTATTCCAGTGCTGGGCTGCTCGGGGCTTATTTTTAATCTTACTCCCATTTAAAGGGGCAACAAAAAGGTCAGGTTATAAATAAACCCCGAGCAGTCAAGTATTGGACTACTATTAACCTAATACAATGATATACAGCTTCAAACTCCAGGAGCTGATCTAAGATTTAGGAAAGGGGGGGGGGGGTTCCAACCCAGGAGGACTATTAAAAAGCCCTGAAAACCAGGTCCCAAGGCCCGCAAAAGAGGGATCCAGGCCGCAAAATTTTGTCTGAAACCTTTTAAAATAAGGTTGCGATGGATTGGATGGTAAAGGGGGGGGGGGGCCTGGATCTCCTTCTGAACTCTGTTGTTTCTGGATATCCTTTTACTGTAAGTCTGTGCCAGTTAAATTCATACCAGCAAAAATGCCTTTGCTATCAGTAAGGTAATCAGGTTATTGCACCGAGGGGGGGGGGGAGAGTTTTTAGTTTTCCCTTGGTCAGCTTATTTATCAATAAGTCTCCAGAAGCGGATCCAGGGGGGGGATCCAGGGGGTCCGGACCCCCCCCCCCCCTTTTTCACCCGAAGCAACCTTTTTTAAGTGGGTTTAGACGTAATTTTGCGGCCTGGACCCCCCCTTTTCCAGACGTGATGACCTTTTTTTAGGATTTTCATAAGTCCTCCTAGGTTGGAACCCCCCCTTTTCCTAAATCCTGGATCCGCCCCTGGTCTCCCCCCTCCCCCTGGATTCCTGGATAAAACATCTTTAAGTTTCACACTGAACCTAATGTGTTTTATATGGCAGTGTGTAAAACACGCACCCTGGACCCTGACAAATAATCAATTTTCTAACATATTAGTTCTAACATATTTGTTATTCATCAGCCATTTATACACCACACATATCTATAGCCATAAAACTAAAAGTCTTTTAGACTAATATTTTTTTGACAATGATAACACTTTTGTTACAGCTATCCTTCAGTAATCTGTACATGCCACAGTTTAGTGGTTGAAATTTGATCACATGTGACTTTCCACACTGTTTACACTAATCCATGTCATTTTCCATCTTTGTTCAATTATTTCATATTGTGCATCAAATTATTTATATTGTATGCAAGTGCAGACAGTTTCTAAGAAATATCATTGAAACAATCAATTTTCTGCATTGCTGCATTGTTTTATTAAAAGAAATATAGACTATCCCAATCTCTGATGGGGATGCAATTTTAAATTTGCTGCATTTTTATCATTAATAAGTCTGCCTTTCCATCTTATGTCCTTCTTGAAAATATATTTATAGGTAAATTGTAGGTCTAAATGTTGTTTCAGTTAGTATGACTATCAAATTTGTTATTAAAGGTAACAGAGTAACCATAGAGAAAATTAATAAAAACACTTTCTTTGTATCTGGTGACCAAGGGTCCAGAGCAGAGGAAGGAAGAAGAACATGAAAATATCACTTTCAGGATAATTGGATCTGTAAGTTTTGACTTATACCTATCCACTGATAATTTAGTATTGAGGTTCAAACTGTCTGACTTTAAACATAAAAAAAGTATACTGTTTAAACTTATTTTACCATGGTAAAGTTAACTTTTTAATCAGAGACTGGTAAGTTCAAAATCCAACTTTATCATCTTTCTTTTGTGCTGATCTGGGGATTTGACTTATATTTGTGATGGTTTGTGTTCATAAAAAGAAAAAAAAAAGAAAAAAAAAATTAGCTCATTGAAACAGGCTTACAGCTTGATCTCAAAATATGAATTATGAACTATAAACTACAACAGGTAAACTGCATCATGCCTGAAGTTTTTGGTTTTGTTTTCCAGAAAGATGGGAAGGAGGATTTTTTAAAACAGCTGAAGGGACTGAGCCAACTGCATTGTTCATAATTGAGGATGGAGAAGTTCGGTCAAGCTCGATTGTAAGAGATCAGATGAAGATACGTCTTCTTGAGGATGGGGGACCTGTGTATGGGGGACCTGTTATGTACTGTTAGGGTGGTATTACATTCTAAGTATGTCCTATCCTCCTAACCAAATGCAACATAATTTCAGTCATTGGTTTTTAATTGCAGTTTTAAGTGGGTTATTTTTTATATTTACTGAGACATTCATAATTTCAGTTAAGACATAATTTCCATAAACTGTATTTAATTGCAATTTTAATTGGGTTAGTGAATCTTTTAGCTTGTTATATATTTTTGCTATTTTTAAGTGATGTTTGGTCTTCGACTGAAATATTGTTTATAATACAGGCTTATTATTTCATGAAAAAATAAAACATGTAAATTGACTCATTATCTTGAATAAAAATGATCAGTTTAAATATAACATGAATTATTTTTTTTATAACACTCACTGTTTATTAATAATAATTTTTCTTCTCTTTTCATTTAAAATATACTTCTTTTTCAATCAAACTGACCCAGAATGTGGAAGAAGTCAAATTTCCTATCACGTTCTAATTGTTTTATTAGAGACAACTTTGTTATGGTAGTTTTCTAATGTTTCTGAAGTGTGAATATTGCAGTTTTCATATACTTTGCTTGAACGACACCTCAACTTTTCAGATGAAGTAAGAATGTATTTTTGATTTGTTTCATAATAAGTGTTTGCTCTTTGAAAAACTACATTTTTAAATGTGGACAGTGGTTATTTAAATTTGTCTACGTACTGCAGCGTTCGTCTGTGAAAATCAGTAAAATATTAGTAATTTCCAGTATCTTTTTTTCTACCAATAATTGATTAATCAATATATACGGTTTGGTAACTTAAAGACATATTGGATATTAACACGGCGTTATATGAAGATTGCATAGGCTGTGTTTAGTGAAACACCATCAAAATTTAGGGTCCTTCTGGTCATTGACGGCAGTTAAAATATAACTTTGCCCAAAATCGGCATTGTAATAATGTTTCATGGAGCATACCAAATTCAAGGTCATGGATTAATCTATTACAGTTTAAAGAAGCATACATAATTCAGGGTCGTTATTGTCATGTTTTATTTTGATATCGGTAAAATCAATATTAAAATCAGAAATATTAAATTGTTCGATCTATATAAAACAGAAACATGTACCATATGCTACAATAAAGCCATCTCCCTGTGATATGCACTAAGCAATGTCTAGCAATTAAACAAATCTTAACTTTTAATACATATTTCTGAAGAGGGCGTTTCGTGTTTCAAATGATCTTGACACCTTTTAAACTTAGAACACACATTATTTCACCAATTGAGTAACATGCCTCCGGTATGTAAGGTCCTGTGACGCCTCCTGGAAGCATATTAAAGGATAATTTACCTTTTAAAAATAAAAAAATAACAGTCCAGCCTGTTGTAAAGTACTTGTGTTTTAAATTGAAATGTATTTTTAATAACTGAAAACATGTTTCAAACGCTTCTCGCCAAGTTCAACTGTTAATGATGTTTCATGAAACTTGATTGAACTAAATGAATCAATGTATTCCTCATGTTTTAAATAGAAGCATGTTTTGCGAAATTTGAAGCATGTTTCAAAACACGTCAAAGAAATGTTTCAACTTATCCATGCCTCAAATAGAAACATGTTGTAGATAACTGAAACATGTTTTAAAACACGTCTCACCAAGTAGTTTCCTGTGAACCATGTTTCGTGTAAAAATGACGTTTCAAAAAGTGGACAAAATGATGTTTCAACTTATAAGTGATGTTTCAAGAGAAACATGTTGCAGATATATGACACATGTTTCAAAACATGTCTCAACAAGGCCCTCTGTAAAACATGCTTCACGAAAAAGCATGTTTCAAAAAGTGGACAAAATGATGTTTCATATAGAAACATGAAACATGTCATAAACATGTTCTCACTTTTTAGAGTGTAGAGCATTTTCACCAAATTCCTTTTTCAACATATCTAGGATGTATAAACCAACAATGTCGCCATACTTCAGCGCCATCAAAACTGCCTATGGTGACGTCAAAACTAGTGTGATCCTTTTCTTCATCCAGAAGTTATCCTTGCTAAACAGTAAGCTTTTCGTGATGTGCAGGATGATTTTGATAACATCATCTTGAATGTAGACCATGGTTTGGCAAATTTGAGGGCTTTCATAAGTACCTCAAAAACAATGTAACTGCCGTAAAAAAGATGGATGTCCTATGAATGGCCAGTGTCAGCTGAGATGCATTGTGTACAAGACAACAGTTAGAACAGGCAATGACGAGAAACACTACATTGGGTGTACTGAAGGTTATTTCAAGACCAGATACAATAACCACAAACAATCCTTTCGTAACAGATCCCATGCTAAAAACACTGAACTATCTAAACATATCTGGTCACTATGAGACAACAATATCAATTACAAGTTCTCCTGGGAAATCTCTGCCACGGCAGCACCTTAATTCTCTGGGACTAGAAAGTGTGATCTCTGTTTGTCTTAAAAGCTACTTAAAGCAACCCCCCCCCCCCCCCCGGATCATTGTTGAACTCAAGGGCTGAAATTCTCTTCAAGTGCCGCCACCATAACACATTTACTCTGAAACGTTTAAAATCCTAGCATTCGTACAAATATTCAACGTGCCCGCTCATCCAACTCCCCCGCCTACCACCACCACCACCACCACGAGGATCCACTGGGCAGACTTACCTTTTCAGGAAGTTGCTCTCTCACTTCTTTGCAGTGTTGAGGGACATGGCGTTGCCACTACCCCATGGTGAGTTTATCGAGTCGAGTCCGCATGGTACGAGTCAAGTATAGTATATTTGCCTTTTATATTGTATATTTGCCTTTTATATTGTGTATTTTCATAGTATATGTGTATCTTATATCATAAGTATACTACTGAAATGTTGACTCTACCCAGAACCCTATTAAAACTCAGTTTACTATGCTAATTGGGCATCCTGGTAAAATATCTTTGTATTAAATGTAAACATTAAAACAACAACAAACCTCTTTGCCCCGACCAATCCTATTGTGTCCCCGAGGACAATAGGATCAGTGTCAGTCATTCACATGCCCCCCCCCCCCCCCCCCCGGAAGCACAAAGCATAATCTTGTAATCTCGTAAAGCCTCAGCTTTTCAAACCTGGCCGTTAGCTTCATTCCAACCACATTCACCTAATGGTCGGGACGGATCCCGTAAAACAGACTGTTGTGAATTTACAGTGGTTTTTTTTTCAGCGTTATATATATATGTGTGTGTATATGTTAGTTGTTGTGTTATATATATACTTTATACAGATGATATTTTCATACACATGTAAGTGTAACTGAGAATATTTCTATAATATAATTATATAACGGGTCTATCTTAAACTCGTCTGGTTCTTTCCTGTGTTCTCCCTCAGGGAGTTGCTTTATATTTTTTTTGCTCAATCCAGACCATAGTTCCCCCTTAAGATTTGGTCGTTTTACATAACAAAAGAGCAGGTAATAGCGGGAATTCTTGCCGTGGAGACGGCATTCCGCTCATACTGTTGGTTGTGGCAGCACGCCATATCTCTATTTTGTCTATCTTGTAGGTGAGTTACCACTTTTCATATTGTTAAAGGTTTCTTATTTTATTACCACCTTTATAACTCTCGTCTCTAAATAGTCTCTGAATATATGCTTTAACTTACCTTGTAATATTGACGAAGTTTTCACTCGAGCTTAATCATGGTTTCCGTTTTGCTCTCGAGCAAACGTAATTTTTACTCTCTCTGAACCCGTCTTCATTTTTACTCTCATGCATGAAATACATGCATGCGAGTGTTTTCTTATCGTATATCTCCGTATGTCTTTATGTATGTTAACATGTGTTATAAAGCAGGATTCCGCTCATATTGTTGGTTGTGGCAGCACGCCATATCTCTATTTTGTCTATCTTGTAGTAAACGTATACACCACCACTGGACGTCCTTTTTTTTCTTGGTCGAGAGAGAGAGAGAGAGAGAGAGACCAACATCTCCCGAACGCTTATTTCCGACCCCGTTACAAATGGAGCCCCCAGTGAGGATGTCTTGGTATATAACGTCGAGTGTGTTATATGCGCATTAACACGTGTATGCTATGAGTAGGCCTACAAGGAATCTCCAATGTCGCTACACGGACTATCTTACAATACTGGCCAGTATTTTATTTCTTGGACCGCAAGACGTCGCTTTAACCCGTTGAGGACCCGGGTATTTCGCTTCGAACTGCGCGTGCCGCTTTATGCCATGTCATGCATGACTACGTCGAGGATCACTGTGCTCTGTTCATTATGTGCAAAATTTAAAGCTGCTTGAAATTATTTTGTGCGCCTGTAGGCGATTTCTGTGTTCACGAAGGAAATCAAAGCCGGCTGGTTTTCGGAGTGTCAAAGGAATTCACCACACAAGGTACTTTTTCGCCGCTGAACTTTAGCATGTACCCCTGTTAATTATTTCAGTGGAACACGTGGCTTTGACGTTTTAATGTTCATTTTGAACTGTGACTAGAACAGTTCGTAGCAGAACGTTTTTCGCAGAACTTTTTGCTGATATTATCGTTTAAACATGTATGTGTAGGGGTCACATTTAATGTATATCTAATGTCTGAGGTAACCATGCATTGTGGTAGCGACTGGTAGCAGGCGTCAGGATTCATCTTTATTCGTCATTATTCTCTTCTGTCCATCACTACCGCTTCATTATCGCTCAGGCAAGTAATATTCCATTTTGGGGAAACTTCCAGGTTTTATTTCTACCTGGATATTTTTGTCAAAGTTGTCTTTGTTGAGCTGGATATTTTTCCAGATTTTTCGAGTTTTTTCTAACATTTTGACTTTGAATTGTTCGCTCATTTCCCATTTTTTCTAACATTTTGACTTTTGACTTGTTCTCTCATTTAAGTCATCACTTCTTGCCTTGTATCTCTTGCCTTGATCATATCATTATATTATAAGATGTAAACAACAGTTAAGGTGACTTTTGTTTTGAACTACTTTGTATTATAGCACGTAGGGGTAATACATTTAGGATTGTTTTTGCATTACACTGCAAACATGGTTGACATTAAATGTGTGGTATCCATACATGGGGTCCCACCGGATGTTGATTATGATGATTTGCTGACCCAGTTTGGTAAGATTGGGGAAGTAAATAACTTGTTGCTGGTTAGGGAAGCACACTCACACCAGTGTACAGGTAGAGGATATATCGTATTCCAAAACGAAAAGTCGGCATCTTCTGTCACCCATGCAGAATTCAAGAAATTCTCGTTGGCTCCTGGTCAGAAGACTGACATTAGAGAGATTAATGCTCTGATTGAATGGGATAGGTTGAATAATGTTGATATCACACAGTCTATTGCAGCAAGGAGTATGCATCAATTGACTTACAAGCTCTCATTCCTTTCAGATGACCAGATATCAGACCTCTTTGCCGAGATGAGGAAGGTTCGTGGCAACATCTTTCCTTCTGGAAAGTACAGTTATTCTGTTTTAAATCCAAGATTACCTTCCTTTACAGGTGGTAAAGATCAAGATGGCAGTTATGAACAATGGAGGTCACATGTGAAGGCATTATTGTCAGAGGATTCAACCTCTCAGGCGCAGATACTTGCAGCTATACATCAGTCAGTTAAAGGTACAGCAGGTAGTGTACTTTTATCTATGCCCGAGGGGTCAAGTCCATACGATATTCTTGATAAGTTTGACAAAAATTTTGGGAATGTCTTACCTGTAAATGTTTTGGAACATAGGTTTCACTCTAGTGAACAGGGCCCAAAAGAGGATATCGTATCCTGGAGCTGTAGACTCCATCGGATGCTAGATTTAATCAAAGAGAAACGTGCTTTGTCTCGTTCAGGATATGACCAAATGCTTAGGTCTAAATTTTGGGATGGCTTGGTCTCAAAGGAGATCAAAGAAGCTACCAGATATAGATTTGAATGTGACGAAAGCTTTGATGAAATATTCACAGCCTGTCGTACTCTAGAGATGCAAAAGAGCCAATCAGTAAGGTCAGGTGATAAGGCATCTGTTAGTACCCATCAATTATCTTCATCTAGCAGTGCAAAACAAACACCAAATTTTGACCCATTGTTTAAGAGATTGGATGCCTTAGATTCTAAATTTTCCTCAAAACTGGATAGGATGGAAAATAGAGTTTCAAAGTTGGAAAAAGCACAAATGAGTAGAGGCATAGACCGTTCTAAGAAATCCGTAGAAACTGAAACACCAAAAGACTTATATTGCAACCGTTGTAAAAGAAATACCCATACAGCAGACACTTGTCATGCTAAAAGGGATAGATTTGGTAAACTTTTAAACTGAACATTACCTGTTCTCAGCCGTGGGGGAGAATAGGTGCTGATAGTAAACCCACATCTAAACCATCGATCCCTGTTCCTGTTGTCGGTAATACCCATATTGTTGAAATGCTTGCTGATAACATATCGTGCAATGGCTTACTTGACACAGGGTCACAAGTTAGTACGGTTGCAGAATGGTTCTTTAAGAAATATCTTTCCAGTTCTGATATGACTGGGGTGGAAGATCTACTCGATTTACGACATGTTGGTGGTGAATCAATAGAATATCTTGGGATCGTTCCAGTTGACATAATTTTTCCTGATATATTGCAAAATGAAAGTTTTTCTGTTCCAGTGCTGGTGATGAAGGATACTGAATTTAACCATGAGGTTCCTTTCTTAATTGGAACAAACCTTCTCAGCTCTTGTTTACAGATGCTCCAGAACAAGGCGGGAAACCAGTTTGTTCAGAAGTTAGGTATATTAACCCCATGGAAGCTTGCTTTTCAGAGTATCGAGGCACTGAAGAAGAAAACTCTTAGTAATATCAATCATGTAATATCCACCAAAGCAATAAAGGTCTCGCCTGGTGCCACTGTCTCTGTTAGTGGTTTAACAAGAGCCCATACGCCGGGTAGAGTTTTAGTTGTAGCTGAAGAAAACATCATGCATGCTTTACCTGCAGGATTGATGATGCACCCATCGCTCCAGGAAGTAGATTTTTCTTCAGGTGGAAAACACAGATTCATTGTTACTATACAGAATTTATCTTGTGATCATTTTACCATTCCCAGTAAAACAATTCTTTGTGATTTACAGGAAGCCACTGTTGTTCCACCATCAGTACCTGCTTCAGACGCTGCAGATGATTTCCTTAATTCATTCAAGTTTAACAGTGACATTTCATTAACTGAAATGGAACAGCTGCAAAGCTTGTTAATCAAATGGAAACATATTTTCTCTTTCAGCGATACTGATTTGGGGCGCACCAGTGTGGTAAAACATGAAATCAAATTAACCAATAATGAACCTTTCAGAGAAAGATACAGGCGCATTCCACCACAAATGTTTCATGAGGTAAAAGAACATATTCGAGATATGCTGAAAGCCAAAGTCATCAAAGAAAGCAATAGTCCTTTTGCCAGTCCTTTGGTCCTCGTGCGTAAACCAGATAACTCTTTGAGGTTTTGTATTGATTATAGGAAATTGAACAGTCGTACCATTAGAGATGCTCACACTCTGCCCAGGATGGATGATACATTGGACTCTTTAATAGGTAGTCAGTATTTTTCATCCCTAGACTTGAAGTCTGGATATTGGCAGGTGGAAGTTGCAGAGGAAGACAAAGAGAAAACAGCTTTTACTGTAGGTCCTTTAGGATTCTATCAATTTGAAACCATGCCCTTTGGATTAATGAACGCACCTGCCTTATTCCAACGATTGATGCAGAAGGTTATGGGGGATCTTCATCTGAAGGAATGCTGGTTATATCTTGATGATATCATTGTAGCGTCCCGTACTTTTGATGAACACCTGGACCGCTTAAATTCTGTCTTTCAGCGTCTTTCTGATGCAGGTCTAAAGTTAAAACCATCTAAATGTCACTTCCTTCAACAAGAAATCAAGTATTTAGGTCACGTGGTGTCAAAAGAAGGAATTAAAACTGATCCCAGCAAAATACAGGTTCTGAAGGAATGGCCAATACCTAACTGTGTCCAGGATGTACGTAGATTTTTAGGATTTGCAGGTTTTTATCGCAAGTTCATAAAAGGTTTTGCTGCTATGGCTAGACCTCTCCATAATCTACTGAAGGGAGACCAGCGCAAATCAAAGGCAAGAGTAAAATCTACGAATTCAGCGACTCCATCGTTTATTTGGACATCTGATCATCAAAATGCATTTGACTCATTGATTGATGCTTTATCCACAGCTCCTGTGCTTGCTTTTGCTGATTTTTCATGTCCTTTTATTTTGCATACTGATGCTAGTTTCAGTGGACTTTCAGGTATTTTGTACCAGGAACAGAATGGGGAGAAGAAACCTATTGCTTTTGCAAGCCGCAGCTTAACACCAGCGGAGTCTAGATATCCAGCGCACAAGTTGGAATTCCTAGCATTAAAGTGGAGCATTACAGATAAATTCAAAGACTATCTTTACGGCTCCCGTTTCACTGTTTTTACAGATAATAATCCCCTTACTTATGTTCTCTCCACAGCAAAGCTTGATGCCACAGGACAACGATGGATTGCCGAACTTGCAAATTATGAGTTTAGCATACAATATCGCTCAGGAAAGCATAACATCGATGCTGACGCGCTCTCGCGAATTCCTAGAGCTATTCGAGATAAAGGTAGAGGCGAAGGACAAGATATACCTCCTGAGGTTGTAAAGGCTATATGTAACCCCGACGTGGCGACACCAGCTTTGATATCCACCATAACATGTATGCCTGATACTGTCTTATGTATGAACATCCCTTCTACATCTTTGTTTCAGGACCCGCAGGATATACGCTCTGCACAGCGGCAGGATGACCTGTTGAAACCCTTCATTCTGTACCTAAAGGATGGTACCCGAATAAGTAAACCCACTTTAATGCCAGATCAGATATATCTTTTCAGGTATTTAGATTCACTTATTCTGAAGGACGGGATTCTCTACCGTCGTCGCCTGTGTGATGGGAAAGAACAATTCCAGCTAGTAGTTCCTTCACAATGTCGACAAACTGCCATGTCAGGTATTCATGATGACGTCGGCCATCTTGGTCGCAATCGTACATTACAACTTGCTCAAGACAGGTTTTTCTGGCCAAAGATGACACGTGATATAGAAAAGTATGTCAGGGAATGTCCTCGATGTATACGGCGAAAATCACCGCCCGATACTGCTCCTTTAGTTTCCCTATCCTCCAATGGACCGATGGAGCTACTTTGTATTGATTTTCTTAGTATAGAGCCCTCTAGGGGTTTGGTAGAAAATGTCCTCGTAATGACGGACCATTTTACTCGATACGCGATGGCGATGCCCTGTCGAAGTACTAAGGCTAAACAAACTGCTAAGATGCTCCTGAATACCTTTGTAAACCACTATGGATTTCCTAGTAGAATCCATAGTGACCAAGGTAGACAGTTCGAGTCTCAATTGATACGTGAACTTTGTCGCCTCTGTGGTATAAAGAAATCTCGTACGACTCCTTACCATGCCCAGGGTAACCCAGTTGAACGCTTTAACCGTACACTTTTAAGTATGTTGGGTACCCTGGAGGATGAACAAAAGAGAAACTGGAAAGAACACGTTGGCCCACTTACTCATGCATACAATTGTAGCAAAAACGAGTCTACCGGGTATTCACCGTTTTTCTTAATGTTTGGGCGTCATCCTCAACTCCCAATTGATTTAATTTTGGGAACTGACAGTCCAACTGACCAACAAGCATACCGAACTTACGTTTCTGATTTGAAAAATCAGTTATCGACGGCATATGATATTGCCCAACGCACTTCCGCCGCTTCAAAACACCGTCATAAGAAATTATACGACCGTCGGTCGCATGGCGCTGTACTTGACATCGGTGATCGCGTGTTAGTTCGTAATGTAGCCTTTACAGGAAAACACAAATTGGCGAATAAGTGGGGAGAACAGGTTTATGTTGTTAAAATGCAACCAAAAGCAGGGATACCCGTTTATGTTGTCTCTCCTATTGACAATCCCTCGCTCAGTCGTACACTACATCGTAATCTTCTCCTGCCAATTGATTACATTCCTGATCCGCCAACCGCTAATGTACAGAGAAATGTACCGGACTCTCAGAATTCCAGTGATTTATCGTCTGATAGTGAAAATGATTCCGATGCTATTATCATGGTGATTTATTCTGAGCATTCCATGTCTAATGATGATACCATTAATGATCACCTTTCTATTTCAGAACCAACTTTTACTAACATTCAAGATGATGTACCTGTACTATCTGCAGCTGAATCTGTTATTTCGGATGACGAGTCTGTTACCTCCATGGTGTGTGATAACGAGGGCCCTTGGGTCCAGTCTCCTGTATATATACCTCCACCTGATAATGCTCCTTCCCTTTCAGTGAATATAGAATCGCCTCCTAGACCATTAAGAAGGTCAACACGTCAGAAACGGTTACCTGCCTATCTTCGTTCTGGCGATTATGTCATAGATTAAGTTAGGTAAAGACATACTTCGCTGTGTGCACGTGTTGATATATAATGATTGGTTGCTTTATTCTATCGTATCATAGCCATCTTGTTTCGTTTTAGATGTCGGGTCGCCATTTTCTTAAGAGGGGGGTGTATATAACGGGTCTATCTTAAACTCGTCTGGTTCTTTCCTGTGTTCTACCTCAGGGAGTTGCTTTATATTTTTTTTGCTCAATCCAGACCATAGTTCCCCCTTAAGATTTGGTCGTTTTACATAACAAAAGAGCAGGTAATAGCGGGAATTCTTGCCGTGGAGACGGCATTCCGCTCATATTGTTGGTTGTGGCAGCACGCCATATCTCTATTTTGTCTATCTTGTAGGTGAGTTACCACTTTTCATATTGTTAAAGGTTTCTTATTTTATTACCACCTTTATAACTCTCGTCTCTAAATAGTCTCTGAATATATGCTTTAACTTACCTTGTAATATTGACGAAGTTTTCACTCGAGCTTAATCATGGTTTCCGTTTTGCTCTCGAGCAAACGTAATTTTTACTCTCTCTGAACCCGTCTTCATTTTTACTCTCATGCATGAAATACATGCATGCGAGTGTTTTCTTATCGTATATCTCCGTATGTCTTTATGTATGTTAACATGTGTTATAAAGCAGGATTCCGCTCATATTGTTGGTTGTGGCAGCACGCCATATCTCTATTTTGTCTATCTTGTAGTAAACGTATACACCACCACTGGACGTCCTTTTTTTTCTTGGTCGAGAGAGAGAGAGAGAGAGAGAGAGAGAGAGACCAACATCTCCCGAACGCTTATTTCCGACCCCGTTACAATTATATATGTATAATGAAATGATAAATGAAGAAAATATTTATACCAAAACTCAGGTACTGATATTTTTTTTGTTTGTACCGATTGTAATTGGACATATTAACATTCCTTTTAGATATGCAACAAACGGAGCGAACGTCACCAATTAGTGAACGAAACCCACCCTTCTACCAGATGTTGTTTCCATTCAAAACGAATCTCTTCTGTTTGTGCACTCTGGGACGGCCGGGACTACATGTCACAACTGTTAAACTTTAACATCATAATTTGTTTCATTTCAATGAAACACCTTCTGTTTGTATTTCCAATGAGCATACTTACAAAATATTACTGATTCCGTTAAGTCCTGACCACAATGGTCACCCATGTTTATACGATATGCTTTTAAACCATTCTTACCCAACTCACTTCACGGGCCACATTGTCCTATTCACTATATTTATACCTACGCCACTGGTGTATTGAGAAGCATCGGTGCATTGTGGTATTAGATTTTACCTCTAACTTTAACTTAAACAGTCTCTAAACTAAAGAGACTTGTGAGTCCGAGTCTGTGTGAACGACAGAATGATAAGACGTCTCTTAAATGCTGCCATCTACCGGACAGGCGGGAAAAAAAAACTTCAAAACAAAAAAGTCGGTCAGAGTTGATGGCGTATAAAATGCTTCAGCAGATTTCCATTTGCGGACATACGTTTTAAATATATTTTAATTATAAATACATCAAACATTTATGTAGCTATCATAAGTACATGTATTAGTGTCGCCTTTCTCTTTATCTTATTAAAGATTGGAGAGTACTTCAAGACTACACAATTACATCGGATAGAAGAACCCTATTAACATACTAGATACTCTGGTTGGCTTCATATTCGCGGGGTTAAATGCTCGCGATTTTCACCTTTTCAGTTTTTCGCGAAGGTTCCTTTTTCGCATTCTTACCAAACAGAATCTTAACATATTATATCCATTATTATATTAATATTACTTTAACTAGCTCACAAAACCTTATCCATTTGACAAAAAAAAACATAGAAAACAAAAAGAATGGGAATACTCGTTCAGTATTGGCATATAATACAAAATGGTTTATATTATAAATAATTGGCTTACAGATAACATAAAATGTATGTTTCTATTAGCAATATTAGTCTTTCAGTTTTATTGATAGCGTACATGTGATGCCAGTGAAGCGGTGGTATAAAGGACTGTCTATCTTAGTCCATGGGCCAGAAAGTGAACCCCCCCCCCCCCCCCCGGGATTTTTCACGACTCCCTTAGTTTTCTTCATTGGGGTGTCCTTTACTCATTTCCAGGTGTTTACAAACATATAAATGCTGCAAACATCCAGGAAATCAACTTTTAAAGATTATTCACAATAAACAATAATGGGCAAGCAAGTCAAATATTTGCAGAAATATGCTCTTCAAAGCGTCTTTTGCTTCATAGCTTTTGGAAATCTCAAAATATCTGCAAGATATTGGTATGAAAAGATTTGTAGGAACATTCCTATTGCAATGATAATAAATATGACCATATGTATGAGAAAAACAAGGAGCTATGTACAATGTACATATCTGTTACCCCCTCCCCCTAAAACATGAGGCAGTTTGAACCATGAACTTACAAGGCCTTGGACCAGAGAAACCTAGCTACAGCGCTCAGTAATTTTCATGATCCCACCAGCTGGCTGTTTAAATGTATCCTTTCCCCGTTTCATGGTGTTTTCAAACATATAAACAGAGCAGTCCTTCTGAAATCCCCCTTTTTGCAACCAACAACTCAATTAAAAAAATTATCTGGAGTGACTTTGTGTCAGCATATGGACAATTTTCCCATATAAATATTAATATGTATCAACATTGCATAATTTTGACAAAGATAGAATTGAAAGGAAATTACTACTAGTATATAATAATTACTGTTTTGCTCAGAGGAAATAATATATATTAATTCTGAGGCCATTTTGTATCCTCTAATCATGAATTTATCACCCTAAAAATTAACATTTGCGCCTATACCAAAGGCGTATTTATATGATTCAGACTTATTATTAAATATTAATCATTCTTTTAGCACAATTTGCACAAATACATTTGGATTTTTCACATTAGTTTCCTATAGATTATGCGAAATAAGACCATTCAATAAATGAAGGTTACATTTGACAACAATGCTGCTGTGTTGTTTAGACAGTGTATCTTGCTTCACACACACATCTCGTTATAAGAGCCAGATCTTTGTTATATAGGATTTGTAGAAACTATCCTAATTTATTGCAAACATGTATAACCAATAAAATGCAGAGGAAGATAAGGATAAGTGTATATATGGTGCAAATAACTAACCCTTCAATATCAATAACATGGTTTGAACCCTGAACCTTCTGGAACCTCAGAACTCGGACTAAGTTGTATTAAACCATAGACATAATCTTACCCGTCTTGTAAGTATAACCTAGGCTATTGCCCACAAGCTCCTTCTAACACTGTTACAAATCGTGAAACAAATGAGTGTCAGGTCACAAATATTTTATCAGAAAAAAAATCAGCATTTTCAACAGTATGGTGTATTTTGCTTCATTGTTTTGAAATATTAAAATATATGGTCTTTGGATATAACAAATTGTAACTATTCCCAAGGAAATCTGCCTTAGAGGCCAGTCCTTTGGTCGAACATTGATGTTCACTCGTGGTTTAGTGAAAGAAGACGATATTATTACGGATATCATGGAATAATTGAATGACTGTTCATATATAAATTATAGTTTATTAGTTCATTAAGAGCTAGATTAATACTAGTATCATCACTTAATCATTAAACAGGGAAAACACTTTTTAGTATTATTGTGCTATTGTCCACTTGATTCAGGTTTCTGTATGAGCCCTACACCTGCCACCAGTGATAAATCCATAGACTCCGTTCTACAAATTAGTGAAGGAAGTCTGATTTGGTGAAACGGAGATAAACATATTTGAGATAATTTAATTACATCACAGATAAAAGATATGATGTTGATATGTGTCCCTAAATTGTTAAGCCTTTCACCTATTGATGGTTTTTGTCAGCATGAGTTAAAATTGTTGGGTACTACTGGCTGGCAGTTGGTGATTTCCCCAAGATTTCTGAAAGCTTATCCAGTCAGATTTTGCCAGCAATGCTTCACCAGGTAACATTTGAATATGGCATAGTATATGGTATATATGGTATTGTCTGATGAAAATGAGGAATACGAGGCAAAACTCAAAACTCTTTTGAATGCACTGATGGCTATGTAGATATAAGAGTCTCTGTATATCAGAGTCTTGTATATATACCATACATGTATAGAATGTTAAACATGCCAAGATTCGGTGTTGATCCAATGGCATTTTTGGAGCAGTTAATTTGGAAAACTGAAAATGCATAGACAAAATTTGCCAGATTATGAGAGACGAGATCAATTAAAGCATATGTAACTACTAAGATGTAAAAATAAAGGAAGCGCAATATAATAAAGCTGGTTTTTTATTGAGGTATTTGTCACTTCAATAAGTTATTTCAGATAAAATTTAGAAACATTAGGAGGTTGTGTGCCTCAGGCTCAATTACTTACAACAATTTTAAAGTTAATTGAATAGTACTGCATACATAAATGAAACCTTCACATTGTAAAGTTCAAGGAAGCTTAAGTTAAGACCCCGTAATTTATACTTGACGGTAGGGAGTATCATCTAAGTATTTTTTTTTTATATTCTTGTATTTTTATGATTAAACATTTTATCAATAAATTATATCAGTAGATACTTCGGAACAGCCTGCAACTTCAGTAACAAGATGATCTTGCTCTCATTACAAGATTTTCAGTGTGAATCAAGTGACACAATGAAAACAATATGGCTGAAATATATTTGTTTTTGTTATTTGTGTTTTTTGTGTGCATATTTTGGGATACTAATCGAAATGCATTTTTGTAAATATGCCTTTGGTATTAAATGCACATTTGCAGGTATAAACATTAGAGAAATAAATTCAGGATTATAGGGTATCAATTCTCCTGAGCAGAAATTAAAATATTGTAATGTTTTCTCAATTCTATTTGTGTTTATTATGCAATGGTGATGCATATACTAGAGCAAAGTCACCTCAGATAAAGTTATGAAATCGAGTATTTGGATGCAAAAAATAGGTTTTCAAGGTGTTTTTTTTTCTATTTATATGTTTTGAAACTCCTTGAAACAGGCATGAGACACCTTCAAACAGCCAGCTAGTGGGATCATGAAAGCGCTTTAGGATTTCTTGCCTTGCTAGTTCACTATCTCATATTTTAGGGGTAGGGGACAACAGACATGCACATAGCTTCTTTTTGTTCTCATGTACATTATCATATTAATTAGCATTGCAATTGTAATGTTCCTACAAATCCTTTCATACCTAGATCTGGCAGATATGTTGAGATCTGCAAAAGCTATGAAGCAAAAGACACTTTGTGGAGTATATTTCTGCAAATATTTGACTTTCTTGTCCATTATTGTTTATTGTGTCTAATCTTGCTAAATTTGGAAAACTAATGTTAAATATGTATATGCATTTGTGCTGAAAGATGTTTCAAGCATACTCAGATATCCGGATATGCCTTAATCCTAAAATATGCCTTTGGTACTCATAATATCTGAAAAAAAAATATTTTTTTTTAAATTAAGGGGTAGGGGCTACAAAAGGAACCAAGAATTTTCACATATTGTTTTTGAAGCGAAATTTTATATCATTATAAAATTAATGTTTTTTATGATTGCATTGATGCCAAAATTGTGCACTTATGATGTACAATAAGAAATTTATGGTCCATAAACCCATGGAAAGTCGCAAAAAAATTTCAAATTGAGTACGCGGTTTATAAAAGAAAAGTTGACTTCCTGGATTCTTGAAGCATTTATATATATATTGAAACACCTTGAAACGGGTAAAAGACACCTTAAAACAGCCAGCTAGTGAGATCATGGAAATTCCGGTGGGCTGCAGGCTTCTCAGTCTGAAGGCCTTGTAAGTTCATGTTTCAAACTGTCTCATATATAAGGGGTAGAGGGTAACATATATGCACACAGCTTCTAATTTTTCTCATGCATGTGATCATTTTTTTATCAATGCAATTGGAATGTTCCTATAAATCCAATGATACCAAGATCTTACACATATGTTGAGAATTGCAAAAGCTATGAAGCAAAAGACACTGTGAAGATGGTATTTCTGCAAATATTGGACTTGGTTGTCCATGACCGTTTATTATATCTTGCAAAATTTTGAAAACGAATGCAAAATATGTATATGCACTTGTGCTGAAACATGTTTTAAGCATGTTTAGATATTCGGATATGCCTAAATCCTAAAATATGTCTTAATTGTGCACTTATGATGTATAATAAGAAAGTTATGGTCCATAAACCAATGAAAGGTGGCACCAGCAAAAAGTTTTCAAATTGAGGACGCCGTTTATAAAAATGTGATTTTCCAGATGTTTGCAGTATTTATATGTTTGTAAACAACTGGATATGAGTAAAGGACACCTCAAGGAAGAAAACTAAGGTGGTCGCTAAAATTCCCTGGGGGGGGGGGGGGGGGGGAGGTTTTTACTTCCTGGCCCATGCACTATCTGTGAAGACGGGGCATATTTTCACAAAGGTTTCATTTCGCGATAATAAAACCGTACATGCTACATTGTGGTGGTCTTTTTGTTCGCGAAGGTTTAAAATTCGCAAAAAAGGAAATAATCGTGAAAATTAAACCTTCGTGAATGACACGTCCAATCTACACAGATAAACCGTAATTTGAATTATAGATATAATCAATATCTATATTGTTATGGCTATGGTTCACACGGCATTCATGACCCAACGGACCGCAATACATAATTTCATACAGGTATTCTTATAGATAAACTCAACGAGAAAATGGGTGCTATAAAGATGCTCTATTAATGAGAATATATACAATATTAACAATAACAACCAATTAAAGAATTAACACATTACACACTCTAAACAAAGTCTCTGGTATCTCCTGCCATTGAAAAAAATACTTAAATCCAACTGGAATATCACTGAACGTTCGTAGTAACACAGGTAACGTAATGAAAGTCCAACTTCAGGCGTAAACGAAAATGTTCAATCCATTTCACAAGCGCAAAGTCCGCATGTTTACTGTCCGGGCCCCGGGTAAAATAATGAAAGTCCTCGAAGGAGATCGTTGGCCAGCCCTTTTATACGATAACGGGGTTCTGCGAATTCCATTGTTTTGACTCGCTTGTGTGTCTGCTTTCGAACCTCACAAAACAAACTTGGTTTTGTGACGACGTCCAAACAGAAGGGGGCGATCCATGAGACGACGTCCAAACAGACGGGGGCGATCCATGAGACGACGTCCAAACAGAAGGGGGTGATCCATGAGACGACGTCCAAACAGAAGGGGTGATCCATGAGACGACGTCCAAACAGAAAGGGGCGATCCATGAGATGACGTCCAAACAGAAGGGGGCGATCCATGAGACGACTTCAAACAGAAGGGGACGATCCATGAGACGACGTCCAAACAGAAGGGGGCGATCCATGAGACGACATCCAAACATAAGAGGGCGATCCATGAGACGACGTCCATACAGAAGGGGGCGATCCATGAGACGACGTCCAAACAGACGGGGGCGACCCATGAGATGACGTCCAAACGATAGGGGGCGATCCATGAGACGACGTTCATACAGAAGGGGGCGATCCATGAGACGACGTCCAAACAGAAGGGGGCGATCCACATGGAAGACATGACGGGCTGGGCTTAAGAGGTCCACAACAATATAAACATGGATACAGATTATATGAAATAATAAATAAGATTTTTTTTTAATTATATTGTAAAAAATATCAAATCCTTTATACTATTAGGAGACATGAATTTCTGCTCTTTCTATTCGGTCCTCCTAAAAAATGTGATTATGGATTATATAATATAATTGCATTATATACTTATGCATTATATAGTTTTGTTATATAAACAGTAAACAAAGACATAACAGTAGATGTATTGTTAAATAAATAATCATACAAATAAACAATTCAATGAACAAGATATAAAACCATTAACGGTTTTAGACGTTCCACCGTTCAAAAACTTCCTACATACAATACAGCATCTATACTATTAATATTAACTTTAACGAAGAAAGAAATACATTATTACGCTAGTCTTGGTCTAAATTGGTACACGTTTAAATTGGTATACATTTATGAACATTTGTTTGTATTAACAGTCCCTTTGTGGGGACTGGGGTGTTAAAAATTGAATAGCTTAATGGATCCAGCAAAGCTGTTGGTGCTTATCGGTAGATCAGGGAATCTGTTTAAAATATATAGTTAATGTAATACGGGGATCACAAAGGAGCATTTATTTAATTTTTATTCTTTTTTTTTTATTCCAGCCTGTATGCATACGCCGGTAGATCATGATCAGTTATTGGGTCTGAACCATCTTAAGATTGGTCAGATAGGCAGATGGCGAGCAACATAGATTACAATTAAATTAACTTAAAATTTTCAGCAAAATGTTAGAAAGTTAGAAAGGAGTAGATAATGTCATAAAAAGCACTTTTCACGGTTCCTCTGAGAATATTGCTAAAAATAGAAACGATATATAACGAATATAAACGAAATTACTAATATTTGTAAACTTAAACAATCTTTTACATTGATGATACATCGTCTCATTGCTTAGATAAAGAGATGTTTTCTTTTTTTCTCATGGTAAGATGGGGGGGGGGGGGGGTGAATCGCAGGCCTGGGAAGGCAATGAAAGTTGCGACAACTTTTTTATAAACATATATATAAAAACTAGATATTTCTTGGCATAGAAATATAGTATCCCCGATCACAGTAACCCCCCCCCCCCCCCCTTGAGAATAGGCCCCCATCTTCAGCAGCATATACTGACACTTGGCAAGCAACCATGGTTTCTTCCTTCTTTGAACTTGAGAAACAAGTTTTTTTCACCAAAAATTGAGTTCAATATGGTGAGTCGCTCTTGAGAAAAGGAGACTACTTTACACTATAAAACAAGTAAGGGAGGTGGCGCCACCTGTCTTGTTGATAAGAAAACTCTCCAAGATTGATGAACATGCCAAATTTTAGACCAACACATTGAACGATCCCTCAGATATGAGAAATTTTCACCTACAGCAAATGTACGGACGGACGCCACATGAAAGGATTGCAGATGGCATCACCAGTCCTGAACATGAGATGGAGGTATCCAAGATCTATGGACAAGCAAAATTTCAGGCCAAACGGCAAATCCTTCCTAAGAAAAGGGCTTTAATTTTACTATGAAAACGGTAAGATAGGTGGCGCCACCTGTCTAGTTGATCAGAAAACTCTTCAAGATGGAAGTACATGCCAAATTTCGGATCAATATATCAAACCACTCCTGAGATATGAGCAATTTCACTTAAAGCAAATGTACGGATGGACGCCACACAAAAATCTTTGCAGATGGCCCAACCAGTTTTGAATACGAGATGGAGGTATCCAAGATAAACGGACCAGATCATTTTAGCCTAATCTGACCATTAGTGTTTGACTTATAATGCTCACATCACTGTCAAGTTGCAATGATTGGGTATTAGAAGGCGCAAAAACAAGAAAAGGACACATGGCGCCACCTTTCTTCCACAGAAGACAAAGCTTTCCAATATCGTCGGTCAATATGATTTTCGGACCATTCCATGCATCCCTTATTGATATATTTATGATTTTCTGTGATTTTCACCATATATGGCAATATTCAAGGTCAAGGTCACTCTCATAGGAAGGGTCACAACCCCAAGTTTAAATATACATCATCCTATAACCCATACCTATGTATATGCATAATATGAAAGAAATCTGTCCATTAGTTTTTGACTTTTAATGCTAACAGTACAGTCAAGTTGCAATGATTGGGGTATAAAACGACACGAAAACAAGAAAAATGATAATAGGTTGCGCCACCAGTTCCCGGTTCATGACAACACTATCAAAGATCTTCGGTCAACTTGATTTTTTTATCAATACATGTAATATTTCTTGGCATATTTAAGAATTTTTGTGATTTCCCCATTAATGGACCTTTTCAAGGTTAAGGTCACTCTCTTCGTAAAGGTCATGACCCCATTTTAATTGGCTTCGTCCTTTCACTCATATCTATGCATGCACATGAGATATGAGCAGTTTGGTAAAGATCGGTGAAAAAAATTGTTTGAGTTATCTCGCCTTAAAGAAATCTCTGCGGCGGCGGCAGCGCGACTGTGCCATAACCATATTACCCCCCGACTTTGTCTGGGGATTCAACAAAATACACACACACATATACACATATATATATATTATTGTCTGACACATTTCAAATATTTTACAATTAAGTACAAGTTTTGAAAAAAAAATATTTTGTTTCCTGTATATGTATATATATGTTTATTCTAAACCAAGTTTTAGATATATATTTCATATTAAACTCAGAAATGGAACCAAAGTCTAAAAATCTTGTAATTAATATTTCATTTCTTATACATATAAAAAAATTGTCTCTGAATATCAGGGGGAGGCGATTACACCCCCCCCCCCCGCTAAAATGTCGGGGATATATACCCCCCCCCCCCGGGCATATGATTTGAGCAAAGTCATGAGGTAAAACCATTGCACTCTATTTACTGATTTGTCATTAGGATATAAGAATTTTTTTTAAACTCATAAGTGCCGAGTGGAAAGCGTTTGTCATAGACAGCAGATCGTGGAAAATAACATCCGCGTCCCAGTAATACCACCAGTGTGACGTCACACGCAGTAGACACTTGCATGTAATTAGCTATTGATTATCACAACTAGTTAGTACACTGAAGAGAGACGGGTCATACAAAGGTAGTTATCGTGAGTTTTTAACTTTCCTCTTATTATCTGCACAGGAGTATGGTTAGTATGAAATATTTATTTATGATATGTTTATGTTTGAGTTGGTGTTAAATTAGGTGTTGATCAGCTCAATATATGAAATGTTTGCCAACCTAGCCATCTGTGCTTTATCCCGAGCTGTGCTTGCGGGTCTTCTGTTCGTTGTTTTTTTTCGTTGGTTCAAATTAAATTCACGCGGTAGCTGATGTCCGGCTTGCACTCTACAGAACTTATAAATTGTGTGAAATTTGTGAGCCAACAGCTAGAACATCTAGTACTAGAATATCTAGTACTCATTTCTAGTATATTTGACTTTAGAAAGTATGAGCTATATTCCAACAGTAGAAAAGCATTCCTACTTCCATCATTTTGGAAAAATTTAGGTTACGGTGTTGAAGAACAATAAATATACGGACATTTTTACACAATTATTGAATTTTTTGGTTTTAAAAAGAACACAATACATACCGTTAAGGATGGGTTATAGAGTTATTCTGTGACGTTGGTTCAACTTAGGCGGGTATTAAGGAGTAATCAATCAACATAGTACCAAGGCGATCGGTGTTGAAAAAAATCTGGGGACATGAATTTTGATAGAATTTAAAGTGAAAAAATAGAGGAATATTAAGAAACTTGTAAAAGTTTTTAAGGAACGATAATATTATATGGTAAAAGTGAAAAAAATCCTAGAACTTAACATTTTTTTTTTATATAAGAGGATAATCAGTTATTTATTCAACATGTGACCAAGTATACTTTTTGATGACCATTGAACAATAACGGGGTTAGCATTTCAGATATAACTTAGCTTAATAAAAAACCTCAGACTAAAATGAAAATAAAGGAATCTTAAATTCAACCCCAAAAGCGCAAGAGCTGATGAATATATGTACTAAAGTACTGCGAATGCTCGGTACAGACATTTTCATGAATTGGGTCGTTTTCTGTAGAATGAACCTTTTGAGCCAAACTTGAAGAACCTTTTTGTATTAACAAGTTTATATCAGAATACATTTTACATTTTAATGGATTTATATTTAAATACTAGCGCACATACATACACACACGTACATATATATATGTATATTGTTACGGAACCTAATATCGAACAAATCACGTAGTCGTGACGAGCATAAATTTTGTTATGAAGATAAATAAAGCAGATTCTGTAACACTAGGCAGCGTTAAATGTCTAGGGGAATGAATAAAGAAGTCAGTGTTTTTTTTTTTTGTTAACAAATAATAATTATTTATTCTTAAAACAACACTAACATGACAATACACTAAATCAATACAATTACACAGTATTACAACAGTACAACAGCAAACCAATACAATTACACAGTATAATAAATAAAGTGTACAGTACCATGATACCAGCACTGTCACAGCTCAATAAGTCCTTTAAAGCATATAATCAAGGTGAACAGTTCACATAAATCTTCTCAGAGAATAATAGTCCAGTTCAATCACAAAGTCAATCATGTTGTAATCCAAAACTGGAGTTTTGGTAGTGATCCCAAATGCAAACTGAAGACTATATAAAATCCGTTACAAATTTCGAAGAAGATCTATAACTGCTGCAATTATCGGAAAGATCCACAAAATGACTCACACTCATGTCCGCTGGAATATTTCTCTCTCCTCTCCTCGGCTTTAAAACACAGCCCCTACTTATAACTTTTCATCCGAAAACTCTAGAAACTTCTATTTCAGGAACAATTCAAAACAACCCAACAATACATAATACACACGCCCAAAGAACTTTACAAGACACGCGCTCAGCGCGACCAGCCCAGAAAGTTCCAGATTAGCATGAGCGCTGTGTTTCTACACGTCAGACCCCGCAGGTTGGCCGGCCAGGCTCGCGCGTCTCCCATGGCAACGGACAATGCTAGCGCTACACAGACACATGCAGGACTGCTGCACACAATAGAGACACCTGTAACAATATATGTGTATGTATATATATATATATATATATATATATATATATATCAATAACAATTATCACTTTTATGAAAATTCATTTAGGTACGATTAATATTCTTTGTCTTTACATTTGAATTGTGTTGAAGTCTCTTATATTAATTTTATTACTAATTTCGGATCATTATTTTGTACGCTGACGAACACAGATTGTATGTTTAAAATAACAAAATGTAACGTAAGTTCATAGTTCCACAGATCATCAATGTAAAATAAACCACAAGCTTTATGCTTTATACGGTCATTATCACACTTTCTTTTTTCACGTGTGAACATTCTCACAGAAGACTCATTCAGGCGGAAATGAACGGTTCACTGCTTCTGCGTCAGTTTGACCATACACCAACCAGGAAGTTGACTAAAATAATATTGCCATGAAGAGTTATTAGCAGCGAAAAACAAGGCTTAGATTGAGTCGCTACACCAGTCGTACTGAAGAGAGCAGTGGCGTGTGTATATATGTGTGTGTGTGTGTGTGAGAGAGAGAGAGAGAGAGAGAGAGAAAGAGAGAGATCAATAGTGGCCGAAATTATATATATATAGGTCAAGTGTAAGATTTTCACAATATTGATAATAATTTTTTCTGTATATTTCAATATTTTTCTTTCAGTAAAAATAGACTTTAATAATAATTATGTATATATATATATATATATATATATATATATATATATGTTAACGATATCTGAACATGCGGCCCAAGGTGGACTGCAAATCGAAATATAAATGATCTTGTATGCATGTTCAAAAAGTAATATATTTTAAAAGATTTCGATGTTCACCTATTAAGATTTTGCGCACGTAATGTATTATATAATTATTTCATATAATAATGGTTTATTTTGTTTAATTATTTTTCATCTGGCGAGATCGCAAAAAATGAAACCTCACGAAACACTGAAACTGTGATGACCGCGAAATTATAAAACCGCGAATAAGAAGCCAATCGCAGTATACTGTGTTATTTTTAAATATTTTTGTATTACTTAATAGGGCCTAATCCCGCAAAATAAAACAAACTAGTCCTAGGAGAGCACACCACCGATACATCTGCCGAATTTGGAGAGTCAAATCAGAAAGGAAACAGGCAAACCGTGGTCCAGAAAAAAAACCCAACTCCGTATTTATTATATGGATAATTATTTCATATAATAATGATTTTTTATTTTGTGTAATTATCTTTCATCCGCGAGATCGCAAAAAATGAGAGGACGTCCAAACAGAAGGGGGCGATCCATAAGACGACGTCCAAACAGAAGGGGGTGATCCATGAGACGACGTCCAAACAGAAGGGGTGATCCATGAGACGACGTCCAAACAGAAGGGGGCGATCCATGAGATGACGTCCAAACAGAAGGGGACGATCCATGAGACGACGTCCAAACAGAAGGGGGCGATCCATGAGACGACTTCAAACATAAGGGGGCTATCCATGAGACGATGTCCAAACAGAAGGGGTTGATCCATGAGACGACATCCAAACATAAGAGGGCGATCCATTAAACGACGTCCATACAGAAGGGGGCGATCCATGAGACGACGTCCAAACAGACGGGGGCGATCCATGAGACGACGTCCAAACAGAAGGGGGTGATCCATGAGACGACGTCCAAACAGAAGGGGTGATCCATGAGACGACGTCCAAACAGAAAGGGGCGATCCATGAGATGACGTCCAAACAGAAGGGGGCGATCCATGAGACGACTTCAAACAGAAGGGGACGATCCATGAGACGACGTCCAAACAGAAGGGGGCGATCCATGAGACGACATCCAAACATAAGAGGGCGATCCATGAGACGACGTCCATACAGAAGGGGGCGATCCATGAGACGACGTCCAAACAGACGGGGGCGACCCATGAGATGACGTCCAAACGATAGGGGGCGATCCATGAGACGACGTTCATACAGAAGGGGGCGATCCATGAGACGACGTCCAAACAGAAGGGGGCGATCCACATGGAAGACATGACGGGCTGGGCTTAAGAGGTCCACAACAATATAAACATGGATACAGATTATATGAAATAATAAATAAGATTTTTTTTTAATTATATTGTAAAAAATATCAAATCCTTTATACTATTAGGAGACATGAATTTCTGCTCTTTCTATTCGGTCCTCCTAAAAAATGTGATTATGGATTATATAATATAATTGCATTATATACTTATGCATTATATAGTTTTGTTATATAAACAGTAAACAAAGACATAACAGTAGATGTATTGTTAAATAAATAATCATACAAATAAACAATTCAATGAACAAGATATAAAACCATTAACGGTTTTAGACGTTCCACCGTTCAAAAACTTCCTACATACAATACAGCATCTATACTATTAATATTAACTTTAACGAAGAAAGAAATACATTATTACGCTAGTCTTGGTCTAAATTGGTACACGTTTAAATTGGTATACATTTATGAACATTTGTTTGTATTAACAGTCCCTTTGTGGGGACTGGGGTGTTAAAAATTGAATAGCTTAATGGATCCAGCAAAGCTGTTGGTGCTTATCGGTAGATCAGGGAATCTGTTTAAAATATATAGTTAATGTAATACGGGGATCACAAAGGAGCATTTATTTAATTTTTATTCTTTTTTTTTTATTCCAGCCTGTATGCATACGCCGGTAGATCATGATCAGTTATTGGGTCTGAACCATCTTAAGATTGGTCAGATAGGCAGATGGCGAGCAACATAGATTACAATTAAATTAACTTAAAATTTTCAGCAAAATGTTAGAAAGTTAGAAAGGAGTAGATAATGTCATAAAAAGCACTTTTCACGGTTCCTCTGAGAATATTGCTAAAAATAGAAACGATATATAACGAATATAAACGAAATTACTAATATTTGTAAACTTAAACAATCTTTTACATTGATGATACATCGTCTCATTGCTTAGATAAAGAGATGTTTTCTTTTTTTCTCATGATAAGATGGGGGGGGGGGGGGGGGGTGAATCGCAGGCCTGGGAAGGCAATGAAAGTTGCGACAACTTTTTTATAAACATATATATAAAAACTAGATATTTCTTGGCATAGAAATATAGTATCCCCGATCACAGTAACCCCCCCCCCCCCCCCCCCCCTTGAGAATAGGCCCCCATCTTCAGCAGCATATACTGACACTTGGCAAGCAACCATGGTTTCTTCCTTCTTTGAACTTGAGAAACAAGTTTTTTTCACCAAAAATGGAGTTCAATATGGTGAGTCGCTCTTGAGAAAAGGAGACTACTTTACACTATAAAACAAGTAAGGGAGGTGGCGCCACCTGTCTTGTTGATAAGAAAACTCTCCAAGATTGATGAACATGCCAAATTTTAGACCAACACATTGAACGATCCCTCAGATATGAGAAATTTTCACCTACAGCAAATGTACGGACGGACGCCACATGAAAGGATTGCAGATGGCATCACCAGTCCTGAACATGAGATGGAGGTATCCAAGATCTATGGACAAGCAAAATTTCAGGCCAAACGGCAAATCCTTCCTAAGAAAAGGGCTTTAATTTTACTATGAAAACGGTAAGATAGGTGGCGCCACCTGTCTAGTTGATCAGAAAACTCTTCAAGATGGAAGTACATGCCAAATTTCGGATCAATATATCAAACCACTCCTGAGATATGAGCAATTTCACTTAAAGCAAATGTACGGATGGACGCCACACAAAAATCTTTGCAGATGGCCCAACCAGTTTTGAATACGAGATGGAGGTATCCAAGATAAACGGACCAGATCATTTTAGCCTAATCTGACCATTAGTGTTTGACTTATAATGCTCACATCACTGTCAAGTTGCAATGATTGGGTATTAGAAGGCGCAAAAACAAGAAAAGGACACATGGCGCCACCTTTCTTCCACAGAAGACAAAGCTTTCCAATATCGTCGGTCAATATGATTTTCGGACCATTCCATGCATCCCTTATTGATATATTTATGATTTTCTGTGATTTTCACCATATATGGCAATATTCAAGGTCAAGGTCACTCTCATAGGAAGGGTCACAATCCCAAGTTTAAATATACATCATCCTATAACCCATACCTATGTATATGCATAATATGAAAGAAATCTGTCCATTAGTTTTTGACTTTTAATGCTAACAGTACAGTCAAGTTGCAATGATTGGGGTATAAAACGACACGAAAACAAGAAAAATGATAATAGGTTGCGCCACCAGTTCCCGGTTCATGACAACACTATCAAAGATCTTCGGTCAACTTGATTTTTTTATCAATACATGTAATATTTCTTGGCATATTTAAGAATTTTTGTGATTTCCCCATTAATGGACCTTTTCAAGGTTAAGGTCACTCTCTTCGTAAAGGTCATGACCCCATTTTAATTGGCTTCGTCCTTTCACTCATATCTATGCATGCACATGAGATATGAGCAGTTTGGTAAAGATCGGTGAAAAAAATTGTTTGAGTTATCTCGCCTTAAAGAAATCTCTGCGGCGGCGGCAGCGCGACTGTGCCATAACCATATTACCCCCCGACTTTGTCTGGGGATTCAACAAAATACACACACACATATACACATATATATATATTATTGTCTGACACATTTCAAATATTTTACAATTAAGTACAAGTTTTGAAAAAAAAATATTTTGTTTCCTGTATATGTATATATATGTTTATTCTAAACCAAGTTTTAGATATATATTTCATATTAAACTCAGAAATGGAACCAAAGTCTAAAAATCTTGTAATTAATATTTCATTTCTTATACATATAAAAAAATTGTCTCTGAATATCAGGGGGAGGCGATTACACCCCCCCCCCCCCCCGCTAAAATGTCGGGGATATATACCCCCCGGGCATATGATTTGAGCAAAGTCATGAGGTAAAACCATTGCACTCTATTTACTGATTTGTCATTAGGATATAAGAATTTTTTTTAAACTCATAAGTGCCGAGTGGAAAGCGTTTGTCATAGACAGCAGATCGTGGAAAATAACATCCGCGTCCCAGTAATACCACCAGTGTGACGTCACACGCAGTAGACACTTGCATGTAATTAGCTATTGATTATCACAACTAGTTAGTACACTGAAGAGAGACGGGTCATACAAAGGTAGTTATCGTGAGTTTTTAACTTTCCTCTTATTATCTGCACAGGAGTATGGTTAGTATGAAATATTTATTTATGATATGTTTATGTTTGAGTTGGTGTTAAATTAGGTGTTGATCAGCTCAATATATGAAATGTTTGCCAACCTAGCCATCTGTGCTTTATCCCGAGCTGTGCTTGCGGGTCTTCTGTTCGTTGTTTTTTTTCGTTGGTTCAAATTAAATTCACGCGGTAGCTGATGTCCGGCTTGCACTCTACAGAACTTATAAATTGTGTGAAATTTGTGAGCCAACAGCTAGAACATCTAGTACTAGAATATCTAGTACTCATTTCTAGTATATTTGACTTTAGAAAGTATAAGCTAAATTCCAACAGTAGAAAAGCATTCCTACTTCCACCATTTTGGAAAAATTTAGGTAACGGTGTTGAGGAGCAATAAATATACGGACATTTTTTTATTGAATTTTTTGGTTTTAAAAAGAACACAATACATACCGTTAAGGATGGGTTATAGAGTTATTCTGTGACGTTGGTTCAACTTAGGTGGGTTTTAAGATGGAGTAATCAATCAACATAGTACCAAGGCGATCGGTGTTGAAAAAAATCTGGGGACATGAATTTTGATAGAATTTAAAGTGAAAAAATAGAGGAATATTAAGAAACTTGTAAAAGTTTTTAAGGAACGATAATATTATATGGTAAAAGTGAAAAAAATCCTAGAACTTAACATTTTTTTTTTATATAAGAGGATAATCAGTTATTTATTCAACATGTGACCAAGTATACTTTTTGATGACCATTGAACAATAACGGGGTTAGCATTTCAGATATAACTTAGCTTAATAAAAAACCTCAGACTAAAATGAAAATAAAGGAATCTTAAATTCAACCCCAAAAGCGCAAGAGCTGATGAATATATGTACTAAAGTACTGCGAATGCTCGGTACAGACATTTTCATGAATTGGGTCGTTTTCTGTAGAATGAACCTTTTGAGCCAAACTTGAAGAACCTTTTTGTATTAACAAGTTTATATCAGAATACATTTTACATTTTAATGGATTTATATTTAAATACTAGCGCACATACATACACACACGTACATATATATATGTATATTGTTACGGAACCTAATATCGAACAAATCACGTAGTCGTGACGAGCATAAATTTTGTTATGAAGATAAATAAAGCAGATTCTGTAACACTAGGCAGCGTTAAATGTCTAGGGGAATGAATAAAGAAGTCAGTGTTTTTTTTTTGTTAACAAATAATAATTATTTATTCTTAAAACAACACTAACATGACAATACACTAAATCAATACAATTACACAGTATTACAACAGTACAACAGCAAACCAATACAATTACACAGTATAATAAATAAAGTGTACAGTACCATGATACCAGCACTGTCACAGCTCAATAAGTCCTTTAAAGCATATAATCAAGGTGAACAGTTCACATAAATCTTCTCAGAGAATAATAGTCCAGTTCAATCACAAAGTCAATCATGTTGTAATCCAAAACTGGAGTTTTGGTAGTGATCCCAAATGCAAACTGAAGACTATATAAAATCCGTTACAAATTTCGAAGAAGATCTATAACTGCTGCAATTATCGGAAAGATCCACAAAATGACTCACACTCATGTCCGCTGGAATATTTCTCTCTCCTCTCCTCGGCTTTAAAACACAGCCCCTACTTATAACTTTTCATCCGAAAATTCTAGAAACTTCTATTTCAGGAACAATTCAAAACAACCCAACAATACATAATACACACGCCCAAAGAACTTTACAAGACACGCGCTCAGCGCGACCAGCCCAGAAAGTTCCAGATTAGCATGAGCGCTGTGTTTCTACACGTCAGACCCCGCAGGTTGGCCGGCCAGGCTCGCGCGTCTCCCATGGCAACGGACAATGCTAGCGCTACACAGACACATGCAGGACTGCTGCACACAATAGAGACACCTGTAACAATATATGTGTATGTATATATATATATATATATATATATATATATATATCAATAACAATTATCACTTTTATGAAAATTCATTTAGGTACGATTAATATTCTTTGTCTTTACATTTGAATTGTGTTGAAGTCTCTTATATTAATTTTATTACTAATTTCGGATCATTATTTTGTACGCTGACGAACACAGATTGTATGTTTAAAATAACAAAATGTAACGTAAGTTCATAGTTCCACAGATCATCAATGTAAAATAAACCACAAGCTTTATGCTTTATACGGTCATTATCACACTTTCTTTTTTCACGTGTGAACATTCTCACAGAAGACTCATTCAGGCGGAAATGAACGGTTCACTGCTTCTGCGTCAGTTTGACCATACACCAACCAGGAAGTTGACTAAAATAATATTGCCATGAAGAGTTATTAGCAGCGAAAAACAAGGCTTAGATTGAGTCGCTACACCAGTCGTACTGAAGAGAGCAGTGGCGTGTGTATATATGTGTGTGTGTGTGTGTGAGAGAGAGAGAGAGAGAGAGAGAGAGAAAGAGAGAGATCAATAGTGGCCGAAATTATATATATATAGGTCAAGTGTAAGATTTTCACAATATTGATAATAATTTTTTCTGTATATTTCAATATTTTTCTTTCAGTAAAAATAGACTTTAATAATAATTATGTATATATATATATATATATATATATATATATATATATATATATATATATATATATATATATATATATGTTAACGATATCTGAACATGCGGCCCAAGGTGGACTGCAAATCGAAATATAAATGATCTTGTATGCATGTTCAAAAAGTAATATATTTTAAAAGATTTCGATGTTCACCTATTAAGATTTTGCGCACGTAATGTATTATATAATTATTTCATATAATAATGGTTTATTTTGTTTAATTATTTTTCATCTGGCGAGATCGCAAAAAATGAAACCTCACGAAACACTGAAACTGTGATGACCGCGAAATTATAAAACCGCGAATAAGAAGCCAATCGCAGTATACTGTGTTATTTTTAAATATTTTTGTATTACTTAATAGGGCCTAATCCCGCAAAATAAAACAAACTAGTCCTAGGAGAGCACACCACCGATACATCTGCCGAATTTGGAGAGTCAAATCAGAAAGGAAACAGGCAAACCGTGGTCCAGAAAAAAAACCCAACTCCGTATTTATTATATGGATAATTATTTCATATAATAATGATTTTTTATTTTGTGTAATTATCTTTCATCCGCGAGATCGCAAAAAATGAGAGGACGTCCAAACAGAAGGGGGCGATCCATAAGACGACGTCCAAACAGAAGGGGGTGATCCATGAGACGACGTCCAAACAGAAGGGGTGATCCATGAGACGACGTCCAAACAGAAGGGGGCGATCCATGAGATGACGTCCAAACAGAAGGGGACGATCCATGAGACGACGTCCAAACAGAAGGGGGCGATCCATGAGACGACTTCAAACATAAGGGGGCTATCCATGAGACGATGTCCAAACAGAAGGGATTGATCCATGAGACGACATCCAAACATAAGAGGGCGATCCATTAAACGACGTCCATACAGAAGGGGGCGATCCATGAGACGACGTCCAAACAGACGGGGGCGATCCATGAGACGACGTCCAAACAGAAGGGGGTGATCCATGAGACGACGTCCAAACAGAAGGGGTGATCCATGAGACGACGTCCAAACAGAAAGGGGCGATCCATGAGATGACGTCCAAACAGAAGGGGGCGATCCATGAGACGACTTCAAACAGAAGGGGACGATCCATGAGACGACGTCCAAACAGAAGGGGGCGATCCATGAGACGACATCCAAACATAAGAGGGCGATCCATGAGTCGACGTCCATACAGAAGGGGGCGATCCATGAGACGACGTCCAAACAGACGGGGGCGACCCATGAGATGACGTCCAAACGATAGGGGGCGATCCATGAGACGACGTTCATACAGAAGGGGGCGATCCATGAGACGACGTCCAAACAGAAGGGGGCGATCCACATGGAAGACATGACGGGCTGGGCTTAAGAGGTCCACAACAATATAAACATGGATACAGATTATATGAAATAAAAAAATAAGATTTTTTTTTAATTATATTGTAAAAAATATCAAATCCTTTATACTATTAGGAGACATGAATTTCTGCTCTTTCTATTCGGTCCTCCTAAAAAATGTGATTATGGATTATATAATATAATTGCATTATATACTTATGCATTATATAGTTTTGTTATATAAACAGTAAACAAAGACATAACAGTAGATGTATTGTTAAATAAATAATCATACAAATAAACAATTCAATGAACAAGATATAAAACCATTAACGGTTTTAGACGTTCCACCGTTCAAAAACTTCCTACATACAATACAGCATCTATACTATTAATATTAACTTTAACGAAGAAAGAAATACATTATTACGCTAGTCTTGGTCTAAATTGGTACACGTTTAAATTGGTATACATTTATGAACATTTGTTTGTATTAACAGTCCCTTTGTGGGGACTGGGGTGTTAAAAATTGAATAGCTTAATGGATCCAGCAAAGCTGTTGGTGCTTATCGGTAGATCAGGGAATCTGTTTAAAATATATAGTTAATGTAATACGGGGATCACAAAGGAGCATTTATTTAATTTTTATTCTTTTTTTTTTATTCCAGCCTGTATGCATACGCCGGTAGATCATGATCAGTTATTGGGTCTGAACCATCTTAAGATTGGTCAGATAGGCAGATGGCGAGCAACATAGATTACAATTAAATTAACTTAAAATTTTCAGCAAAATGTTAGAAAGTTAGAAAGGAGTAGATAATGTCATAAAAAGCACTTTTCACGGTTCCTCTGAGAATATTGCTAAAAATAGAAACGATATATAACGAATATAAACGAAATTACTAATATTTGTAAACTTAAACAATCTTTTACATTGATGATACATCGTCTCATTGCTTAGATAAAGAGATGTTTTCTTTTTTTCTCATGATAAGATGGGGGGGGGGGGGTGAATCGCAGGCCTGGGAAGGCAATGAAAGTTGCGACAACTTTTTTATAAACATATATATAAAAACTAGATATTTCTTGGCATAGAAATATAGTATCCCCGATCACAGTAACCCCCCCCCCCCTTGAGAATAGGCCCCCATCTTCAGCAGCATATACTGACACTTGGCAAGCAACCATGGTTTCTTCCTTCTTTGAACTTTAGAAACAAGTTTTTTTCACCAAAAATGGAGTTCAATATGGTGAGTCGCTCTTGAGAAAAGGAGACTACTTTACACTATAAAACAAGTAAGGGAGGTGGCGCCACCTGTCTTGTTGATAAGAAAACTCTCCAAGATTGATGAACATGCCAAATTTTAGACCAACACATTGAACGATCCCTCAGATATGAGAAATTTTCACCTACAGCAAATGTACGGACGGACGCCACATGAAAGGATTGCAGATGGCATCACCAGTCCTGAACATGAGATGGAGGTATCCAAGATCTATGGACAAGCAAAATTTCAGGCCAAACCGGCAAATCCTTCCTAAGAAAAGGGCTTTAATTTTACTATGAAAACGGTAAGATAGGTGGCGCCACCTGTCTAGTTGATCAGAAAACTCTTCAAGATGGAAGTACATGCCAAATTTCGGATCAAACCACTCCTGAGATATGAGCAATTTCACTTAAAGCAAATGTACGGATGGACGCCACACAAAAATCTTTGCAGATGGCCCAACCAGTTTTGAATACGAGATGGAGGTATCCAAGATAAACGGACCAGATCATTTTAGCCCAATCTGACCATTAGTGTTTGACTTATAATGCTCACATCACTGTCAAGTTGCAATGATTGGGTATTAGAAGGCGCAAAAACAAGGAAAGGATACAAGGCGGCACCTTTCTTCCACAGAAGACAAAGCTTTCCAATATTGTCGGTCAATATGATTTTCGGACCATTCCATGCATCCCTTATTGATATATTTATGATTTTCTGTGATTTTCACCATATATGGCAATATTCAAGTTCAAGGACACTCTCATAGGAAGGGTCACAACCCCAAGTTTAAATATACATCATCCTATAACCCATACCTATGTATATGCATAATATGAAAGAAATCTGTCCATTAGTTTTTGACTTTTAATGCTAACAGTACAGTCAAGTTGCAATGATTGGGGTATAAAACGACACGAAAACAAGAAAAATGATAATAGGTTGCGCCACCAGTTCCCGGTTCATGACAACACTATCAAAGATCTTCGGTCAACTTGATTTTTTTATCAATACATGTAATATTTCTTGGCATATTTAAGAATTTTTGTGATTTCCCCATTAATGGACCTTTTCAAGGTTAAGGTCACTCTCTTCGTAAAGGTCATGACCCCATTTTAATTGGCTTCGTCCTTTCACTCATATCTATGCATGCACATGAGATATGAGCAGTTTGGTAAAGATCGGTGAAAAAAATTGTTTGAGTTATCTCGCCTTAAAGAAATCTCTGCGGCGGCGGCAGCGCGACTGTGCCATAACCATATTACCCCCCGACTTTGTCTGGGGATTCAACAAAATACACACACACATATACACATATATATATATTATTGTCTGACACATTTCAAATATTTTACAATTAAGTACAAGTTTTGAAAAAAAAATATTTTGTTTCCTGTATATGTATATATATGTTTATTCTAAACCAAGTTTTAGATATATATTTCATATTAAACTCAGAAATGGAACCAAAGTCTAAAAATCTTGTAATTAATATTTCATTTCTTATACATATAAAAAAATTGTCTCTGAATATCAGGGGGAGGCGATTACACCCCCCCCCCCCCCGCTAAAATGTCGGGGATATATACCCCCCGGGCATATGATTTGAGCAAAGTCATGAGGTAAAACCATTGCACTCTATTTACTGATTTGTCATTAGGATATAAGAATTTTTTTTAAACTCATAAGTGCCGAGTGGAAAGCGTTTGTCATAGACAGCAGATCGTGGAAAATAACATCCGCGTCCCAGTAATACCACCAGTGTGACGTCACACGCAGTAGACACTTGCATGTAATTAGCTATTGATTATCACAACTAGTTAGTACACTGAAGAGAGACGGGTCATACAAAGGTAGTTATCGTGAGTTTTTAACTTTCCTCTTATTATCTGCACAGGAGTATGGTTAGTATGAAATATTTATTTATGATATGTTTATGTTTGAGTTGGTGTTAAATTAGGTGTTGATCAGCTCAATATATGAAATGTTTGCCAACCTAGCCATCTGTGCTTTATCCCGAGCTGTGCTTGCGGGTCTTCTGTTCGTTGTTTTTTTTCGTTGGTTCAAATTAAATTCACGCGGTAGCTGATGTCCGGCTTGCACTCTACAGAACTTATAAATTGTGTGAAATTTGTGAGCCAACAGCTAGAACATCTAGTACTAGAATATCTAGTACTCATTTCTAGTATATTTGACTTTAGAAAGTATAAGCTAAATTCCAACAGTAGAAAAGCATTCCTACTTCCACCATTTTGGAAAAATTTAGGTAACGGTGTTGAGGAGCAATAAATATACGGACATTTTTTTATTGAATTTTTTGGTTTTAAAAAGAACACAATACATACCGTTAAGGATGGGTTATAGAGTTATTCTGTGACGTTGGTTCAACTTAGGTGGGTTTTAAGATGGAGTAATCAATCAACATAGTACCAAGGCGATCGGTGTTGAAAAAAATCTGGGGACATGAATTTTGATAGAATTTAAAGTGAAAAAATAGATGGAATATTAAGAAACTTGTAAAAGTTTTTAAGGAACGATAATATTATATGTAAAAAAGTGGAAAAAAAATCCTAGAACTTAACATTTTTTTATATGAGGATAATCAGTTATTTATTCAACATGTGGCCAAGTATACTTTTTGATGACCATTGAACAATAAGGGGGTTAAGCATTTCAGATATAACTTAGCTTAATAAATAACCTCAAATTAAAATGAAAATAAAGGAATCTTAAATTCAACCCCAAAAAAGCGCAATAGCTGATGATTATATGTACTAGAGTACTGTGAATGCTCGGGACAGACATTTTCATGAATTGGGTCGTTTTCTGTAGAATGAACCTTTTGAGCTAAACTTGAAGAATCTTTTTGTAATTACAAGTTTATATCATAATACATTTTACATTTTAATGGATTTATATTTAAAAAATAGCGCACATACATACACACGTACATATATATATATTTATGTATATTGTTACGGAACCTAATATCAACAAATCACGTAGTCGTGACGAGCATAAATTTTGTTATGGAGATAAATAAAGCAGATTCTGTAACACTAGGCAGCGTTAAATGTCTAGGGGAATGAATAAAGAAGTCAGTGTTTTTTTTATGCCCCCGCCACAAAGTGGCCGGGGCATATAGTTTTACCCATGTCCGTCATTCCGTCATTCCGTCATTCCGAAATCAAACAGTTGTACGGACTTTTTTCGCAATGCCTGCAGATATTGGTGTGTGGGCAGATATAGACCAGTTACAGATCGAGTTCGCGTTTCGTCCCGGTTGACCTACTTTTGACCGTTTTACGGCTCCTAAACTTAGAAAATTTCATGAAAAATAGAAATATTCATGACAGATACACATGTACGGACTTTTTTTCGCAATGCCTGCAGATATTGGCCTGATTTTTGATGTGTGAGCAGATATAGACCAGTTACAGATCGAGTTCGCGTTTCATTCTGGTTGACCTACTTTTGACCGTTTTACGGCTCCTAAACTTAGAAAATTTCATGAAAAATAGAAATATTCATGACAGATACACATGTACGGACTTTTTTTTCGCAGTGCCTGCAGATATTGGCCTGATTTTTGGTGTTTGAGCAGATATAGACCAGTTACAGATCGAGTTCGCGTTTCGTCACGGTTGACCTACTTTTGACCGTTTTACGGCTCCTAAACTTAGAAAATTTCATGAAAAATAGAAATATTCATGACAGATACACATGTACGGACTTTTTTTCGCAATGCCTGCAGATATTGGCCTGATTTTTTATGTGTGAGCAGATATAGACCAGTTACAGATCGAGTTCGCGTTTCGTCCTGGTTGACCTACTTTTGACCGTTTTACGGCTCCTAAACTTAGAAAATTTCATGAAAAATAGAAATATTCATGACAGATACACATGTACGGACTTTTTTTTCGCAGTGCCTGCAGATATTGGCCTGATTTTTGGTGTGTGAGCAGATATAGACCAGTTACAGATCGAGTTTGCGTTTCGTCACGGTTGACCTACTTTTGACCGTTTTACGGCTCCTAAACTTAGAAAATTTCATGAAAAATAGAAATATTCATGACAGATACACATGTACGGACTTTTTTTTCGCAATGCCTGCAGATATTGGCCTGAATTTCGGTGTGTGAGCAGATATAGACCAGTTACAGATCGAGTTCGCATTTCGTCCTGGTTGACCTACTTTTGACCGTTTTACGGCTCCTGAACATAGAAAATTTCATGAAAAATACGAAATTTCATGACAAATACACATGTACGTTTTTTTTTCTCAGTGCCTGCAGATATTGGCCTGATTTTTGGTGTGTGGACAGATATAGACCAGTTACAGATCGAGTTCGTGTTTCGTCCTGGTTGACCTACTTTTGACCGTTTTACGGCTCCTAAACTTAGAAATTTTCATGAAAAATAGAAATATTCATGACAGATACACATGTACGGACTTTATTTCGCAATGCCTGCAGATATTGGCCTAATTTTTGGTGTGTGGGCAGATATAGACCAGTTACAGATCGAGTTCGCGTTTCGTCCCGGTTGACTTGCTTTTGACCGTTTTACGGCTCCTGAACATAGAAAATTTCATGAAAAATATGAAATTTCATGACAAATACACATGTACAGACGTTTTTTCGCAATGCCTGCAGATATTGGCCTGAATTTTGGTGTGTCGGCAGATATTGACCAGTTACAGATGGAGTTCACGTTTTGTCCCAGTTGACCTATTTTTGACCGTTTGACGGTGCTCTAACATAGAAAATTTCATAAAAAAAGGTGCACATGTATGGACTTTTTTTCGCAGTGCCTGCAGATATGGGCCTGATTTTTTGTGTGTAGGCAGATAATGACCAGTTACAGATCGAGTTCTTGTTTTGTCTCAGTTGACCTACTTTTGACCATTTGACTGCTCCTGAACATAGAAAGTTTCATGAAAAATATAAATTTTCATAACAAATGCATATGTACTGACTTTTTTTCCTCAATGCCTGCAGATACCACCCTGATTTTTTTTGTGTGGGCAGATAATGACAGTTACAGATCGAGTTTGCGTTTCATCCTGGTTGACCTACTTTTGATTGTTTTACTGATCCTAAACATAGAAAATTTCATGAAAGACAGAAATTTTATGGAAAATGCACATGTATGGACTTTTTTTCACAATGCCTGCATATACTGGCATGATTTTTGGTGTGTTGCTTGATAATGACCCGTTACAAATCGAGTTTGCATTTTGCCCTTGTTGACCTACTTTTGACCATACGACACCTCCTGAACTTAAAAAATTTTGCAAATTTTACAAATGTTTCTAATTTGCCCAAGGCGGGGGCATTCGTGTCGTTCCGACACATCTAGTTTGTTAACAAATGATTATTATTTATTCTTAAAACAACACTAACATGACAATACACTAAATCAATACAATTACACAGTATAATAAATAAAGTGTACAGTACCTGGATACAACCACTGTCACAGCTCAATAAGTCTTTTAAAGCATATAATCAAGGTGAACAATTCACATAAATCTTCGCAGAGAATAATAGTACAGTTCAATCACAAAATCCATCTGTTGTAATCCAAAACTGAAGTTTTGGTAGTGATCCCAAATGCAAACTGAAGACTATATAAAATCCGTTACAAATTTCGAAGAAGATCTATAACTGCTGCAATTATCGGAAAGGTCCACAAAATGACTAACACTCTTCTATGTCCGCTGGAATATTTCTCTCTCCGTTCCTCGTCTTTAAAACACAGCCCCTACTTATAACTTTTCATCCGAAAATTCTAGAAACTTCTATTTCACGAACAATCGAAAACAACCCAACAATACATACAATACACGCCCAAAGAACTTTACAAGACACGCGCTCAGCGCGACCAGCCCAGAAAGTTCCAGATTAGCATGAGCGCTGTGTTTCTACACGTCAGACCCCGCACGTTGGCCGGCCAGGCTCGCGCGTCTCCCATGGCAACGGACAATGCTAGCGCTACACAGACACATGCAGGACTGCTGCAAACAATAAAAGAGACACCTATAACGATATATATATATATATATATATATATATATATATATATCGATTACAATTATCACTTTTATGAAAATTCATTTAGGTACGATTGTCTTTACATTTGAATTGTGTTGAAGTCCCTTTTATCAATTTTATTATTAATTTTGATCATTATTTTGTACGCTGACGAACACAGAATGTATGTTTAAAATAATAACATGTAATGTAAGTTCATAGTTCCACAGGTCATCAAAGTCAAATAAACCACAAGCTTTATACGGTCATTATCACACTTTGTTTTTTTTTCACGTGTGAACATTCTCACAGAAGACTCATTCAGGAAAAAATGAACGGTTCAATGCTTCTGCGTCACTGTGACCATACACAAACCAGGAAGTTGACTAAAATAATATTGCCATGAAGAGTTATTAGCCGCGAAAACACGGCTTACATTGGGTCGCTACACCAGTCATACTAGAGAGAGCAGTGGCGTGTATATATATATGTTAACCATGTCTGAACATGTGGCCCAAGGTGGACTGCAAATCGAAAGATATAAGATCTTGTATGCATGTTCAAAAAGGGGTTATATTTAAAAGGATATCTGATTTTAAAGTTATCTGTCAGTAATGAACAATTGTTTCGAATATTTCGATTTTCAACTGTCCAACTGTTAAGATTTTGCGCACGTAATATATTATATAATTATTTCATATCATAATGATTTTTATTTTGTGTAATTATCTTTCATCTGGCGAGATCGCAAAAAAATGAAACCCTCACGAAACACTGAAACTGTGATGATCGCGACATTTTAACCCCGCGAATATGAAGCCAATCGCAGTATACTGTGTGTATTTTTCTATTTTTTGTCAGATTCTATACATTCGTCTAGTCATCGATAATCGTTTTGTTGCTGATGTAGCCATCAATACATTATATACATGTATACTATATATTATACATTTTATATATCATGCAGTAAAACCTTGCCTAACGACCACCTCTTTTAAGCGACCACCTCAAAATAACGACCACTCTGTTAAGCGACCACCTCAAAATAACAAACACTTGTTCACGGTCCCAATCCTTTTTTTTTTTTTTACTCTTTATATCAGATCTCGCTTAGACGACCACCACTTGATAAGGTCCCGTTGATGGTTTCTGTACTAACACACTAATACATATGTAGAGTCTCATCGCTACACCGATCAATATATCAGTTCACAGTTCAATGTGGTAATATTTAGGCCTATCCCTTGTTTGTAGGGGTTGATGAGCTTATTTTTAAATAAAAATTTTAGTCAAATGTTTTGTGGACCGCCCGGAGTGAAAAACCATCCATTCAAATTTTTTCTTTCTTCTGTCCATGTTTGCGAAAGATCTGAATTAAGAGTTATTTTAAAAATAATGAAGATGGGCAAAATATTAGTGCTAGGTGACAGACTTGCACGTTATATTTATTTTTTTAATTTGATCTATTTTCCAAGGTCGTACAGTCTATGACTGTTTTCTTGTTATCGCTCATCGTATGGTAATATATGGTTAAATATATTCAGATAATTTTTCAGAAAACTAACAAATATATGACCCAACATGAATTTTTGAAATATTCATTATCATAATAATTTATGTTCATCCACATTGTCATCAAAGTTTTAGATGTATATTATGTGCGTTTATTAAAGGTAAACAATTTGTCATGGTTAATATTCAGGTCATACAAGTTCAGCTTTTTTGACAAGTATAGATAACCCTTTAAAACCACTTGCCTTTATAAATCTCTAGCCTTTCCGATGATATATATAAACATATCTTTATCTGCTATCGTCGTTGTTGGTTGGTTGGTTGGTTGGCATGTTTTATCTGTTGGAGCATCGTAGAGCAGTAGAGCGCCGTTTTTCCGAATGCCGAATTTCCGAAAATTCGTTTTTCCGAAATTTAAAATTGGGCACCGAAAAAGTTTTCGTATTTCGGAAATATTTTACAAGCAAGTTAACACCTCAAATGACTTTTTGTAATTACAAGTAACAAAGGCCTGCAGTCAGGTGGTCAAGCCGAGTGTCGATTCTAATTAATTAGTTCTGGACCGATGCTGTCACCGGGGCAAAGGTGTGATAACTACAGCTAGTCGCGCAACGCCAGGCTCCGTATACCCCAAAGGAAGCGGCTGAGTAGATTATCCAAGAGCACTTGTGTATTATCAACCATATCTCTTTTGTACTTAAACAAGCATAGTTCGTCGGCTTGGGCTGGGATCGCAGGCCAAACAACTTAGCAGTTTTCTCGCAAGATATCATTCGCACATCGCTTGTGCTCAAGTTGGTTAGATGCGAGGCCATGGCACGCGGGCCTGGCCATACAATTCATTCCGAGAGAGCAATTGTGTCACTTAATCAAACTTGCCATTATTCAGCTTATTTTCTGTCAAGAAGAACAACAATCGAACATGATCGTCTTGCTGTCACTTGCAAGAGATATGGAGTCAAAGAAAAGAAAACAGACTGCGTTATGCGTGTGCCGCACTGGCGCCTCTTGCAGGCTGTTAAAGAAACTAACCGAGCTACATTAATGGCGATGTCATTTGACCTTTCCCTCCCGTGATTTTGTTGGAAAAAATGGCAAACAAGTATAAAAAAAACAGGTTAAAATTGGATTTACCTGTCAAACTCTAAATAAATTCTGTGCTGCATTTTTGACAATGCCATTTGGGGATAATGAGCTGCCTTGGAGGAGGTATGCGCTCTCTGATTGCATTTCTAATTAATGATAATAACATAACCAGCTGACAAAAACGCTAAAAATTTAATAACAGGACGAATGTTTAATTTCCCCTGTATCCATGGTTGCCTCTGCATATATAGTTAAACTTTAACACAGACATGTTTTAATGTTTAACGGCGAGAAGTAAACCATGAATATATATATATATATATATATATATATATATATATATATATATATATATATATATACATATAACTATTTATAGCTGGTTGCAGAGTTACCGCAATGACACAAATAACTACCGTACGTGCGTCACGTTTAATGGGCCTTGCGATATATATTAAGAATCTATTATGCTCCCTGTTTTTTTTTAACTTTTACGGTACTTCATCACTCATCCCCCATTCATACAGGCATATAAATAAACACCAGGGGTCGTGTCTACGCTCGGTGGCCCATCAACACACGCCCCAATTAAGGTGTTTGACAGAATTTATTGAGTGGTTGATCTTACACGACACAGTGGGCCCCACATGTTCCTTGTACTCAGAAGTAAGGAATACGAGCCTCTGCAATATAGGGTTTTGTGGGGCAAAACTGTGTTTGCATTCACATATTCGGACCATTTTCCCAGGTTCATTCTTGCATAAGTGACTCTATTTTGGTGAATATTCCTTGATGGAGTTCCTGAATCCGGATCATGTGCCGATCATCTAATCGATTCTTTATTGGCCCTTCCCCGAAATGCCCTGAAAAATTCATCAGATTCCGTTCATGATTGCGTGATTTATGTTGTTAACCGACACATAAACAAACACACACACACACGGACCGGAATGTACGCATACAATCCTTACGGTATAAAATATAAAAAAAAATAGTACAACTGACAGGACATATGAACACACAAGTAGCACACTAAATTAATATACTGTATGTGTTTCAGTGAACATTAAGGCAGTTTGTTTTTCTCGTATACTAAAAACATTACTCTTTATTCTTCGCCAGGGTAATAATTACACCATTATATTTAGACGTGGCCAGACTTCAGGGTATAAAAAACACATAATACACCTCCTTTCCTCAAAGTGCGCATGCGTTCTCGGAGGGAATATGAATATACCCAGCAGGCACAAGTAATCCTCAATAAACCACAGGAAGCAAATAATTTTATCTACAGAATCATTGCTTCATTTATATATATATATATATATATATATATATATATATATATATATATAATATTTTTTGTAGGGGGCACCAATACTACGGTAATATTGAATAAAAAAAATATTAATTGGATTGATTGAAATTGATTTAATTAACAATTTTGTGTTGGTCAGGTGCACCATTTCCAAAAACTAAAGAAAAAAATTGCTTCCATTGCTAAATTTGACAAGCTTTAATATATTTTGGCTCTGTCGGTTAATTCCACCCCCTAAAAATCCTCTTCTCCCATACTATTGTTTAGACCCAAAGTAGAAAAATTTCACTTTTTTGTGTGAAATTGGTCTTAATTTTAAACAAAGGGGAATAAATTAGTAAATTTAATTAATAAATTGAACAATTGTGTGGAGTTTTTTTTGTTTTTACAATGTTATTTTGTGACATGCAGTGACGTACAGTCTACTCCTAGGGTGAGTTGTATTAGGCCGCTTGATTGTGTATATTAAAATCAATAATTATTGTTACCCCCAGAAAGGGCCATCACCTTCATTTCATTGTCTGCAAGATTTCCGTAGAAATGTATAAAATGCTGTTTGAAACGTTACATGTATAGGTCATTTGATTCAATATATTTATGGGAGCAAATTTTAAGAGTGAACCCACACTTAACTATTGGTGTACGTTTCCCGTTTTGGCAGTTTGTTTTCTGCTTGTCCAACAGAGGGCGGTATGTAAGTCGCATCATATTATGCTGCCGCTTGTTTCTACAAAGAGTAACACGTGACGTCGTAGAGAACAGACACACTAGTGCGAAAATACTGCTGCATGTTGACTAGGATACAGATAGTTAATAACGGTCTTTAAATATGTCATTATAATTCATTACGGTAATCCATACCCTGCCTGGACGACAGATTTTGTTCATTTAGTGAAACAGATCTAGACTGTCGATGGGGACTTGTCTATTATATAATTCCTGTTAATAATTCCTCATTAAACAGGTTAAACTATAAACTTCGACACTTCTACAATTTTGCTGTCGTGAATTCCGGTATATTTACACTGCAACCAATTGAAGTACGCCTCAAGATAAAGTGTAATATAAACGAGAATTCGTTTCAAGTTTTTGTACTAAATTTAATTAATAAATTAAACATTGTATAGAGGTTGTTTTTGTTTTGTTTTTGACAATGTTTATTTTGTGACGTACAGTGTACATGTATGTCTCCTAGGGTGAGATTTTTTTAGGCCAGTTGTTTGTGTATATTAGAATCAATAATTATTGATACTACGAGTAAGGACCATGCACTTCATATAAACTGTTTGAAACGTAACATGTATATATAGGTCCATTAATTTAATATATTTATGGGAACAAATTTTAAGAGTGAACCCACACTTAACTATCAGTGCATGTTTCCCGTTTTGGCAGTTTGTTTTCTGCTTGTCCAATAGAGGGCGGTATGTAATTTGCATCATATTATGCTTACCCTTTGTCTAAAAGGGGGCACGTGACGTTGTAGAGAACAGGGACACCTAGTGCGAAAATACTGCTGCATAATGGCTAGGATCCAGACAGTTAATAACAGTCTTTAAATATGTCATTATAATTCATTACGGTAATCCCTTCCCTGGCTTGACGACATAATTTGTTCATTTAGTGAAACAGATCTAGACTGTCAGAGAGACTTCCCTATTATATAACTGGTGTAAACAGTAGTTTATTGAATCATCAATAAGGATCGGAAAACAGGGCATAGCCCTATATTAATTCCTCTCCTAAGATACAAGATACATATTGACATGTTTCAAAAGATAATGGCACAATGCAATCAAATACAATTCAGTGACAAAGAAATTCCTTCTATTAATGTTTTTAAGGTCCTTGTGTTCTCAGCCTATTATATAATTCCTTTGAATATACTCATTAAACAGGTTAAACTATAAACTTCGACAGTAATACAATAGTGCTGTCGTGAATAGCGGTATATTTACACTGCAACCAATTGAAATACGCCTCAAGATAAAGTGTAATATAAACGAGAAATCGTTTCAAGTGTTGGTACTAGATGGCGCTCATACGGAAATGTAGTTTTACCGTAAATAACGATAATCGTCTACCATAAATAGCAATAATTGTGTCTCATAGTGTATTACAAAGTAGAATATTAGAATATCATTTTCTCATTTCCTAGATATGGATAACTCAAAGGATGGTTCGGAAAAATACCCGCCTGGGTACGCGGGGATCGTTAACTCTCAACCGGTAGGGCCCCGACCTGACTACAACATAGTAACCAAACCAGGAGCATTTGCAGTGCCTCCTCCCGGCCCTGGGGCGGTTTACTCTTCTGACGCAGGAACCGCTGCAGTCATCGTGCAGCCGACGCGAGCTGGGCCCCGACCCAATGATTACTTTATGCTCAGCCTGACGACTCTCTGTTGCTGCAACATCTTATTCGGTATGTATGATTCCCGACTCTTACGTCATAACTCCTTATTTGGTATGTATAATAACGTCATAATCCCTTATATGTTTTTTTTCCAATTTTTCTGCTCCAGCTTTCAATCATGTTCACCTGATCACTCAAACCCTTTGAATATTCATAGTGTTTGGTATGGCGTTCATATTGGGTGCTAAAAGATAAAAAATGATAAAATTTATCATGTCCATGAAGCTTTTATTTATAGACTTAACAAAAGACAAAACGAAATACACGACATATGGCTGAGTACCAATGTGACGGAAAAAGTTTCATCAGATGCAAATACCCTTTGTAGAAACAGGATTGAACACAGGGCTCAGCCCTATATTAATTCTTTCTCTTATATACAAATAATAAATTCAAAAATTCGCTTCCATCAGTATTTGTGTTTAAACGCTCTTTGAATTCTGGTGATCATGTACTGCTTAATGAAATGCTAAAACCAGTCATGGTATGATATACTGGTAACAATTATTTATGCATGATACTTAAAGAAAGTTATTTTTCCTTTTATAAAAAGAATATAATTATTCAAGAAGTGTATTGGACTTTACATCATACAATACGTTTTCATATTCTTGACTATGGACTTAATATTTATACTACTGATTTGAACCAAAGCAACAACAAAAAATAAAATTTGTATATGATATATATGAATGTATAGGGGTATGTAAAATATGGATATATGTACAATTTATATATAATAATGTATGTATGTATGTATGTTACATTATATTTATGTAAAATTTATATCTAATAATATGAATGTATGTATATATGTATATGTATATGTGTGTATATATGTATTTATGTATGTAAAATCTATTTATAATATATAAATGTATGTATGTAATTTAATATATTTTTACTTTCAGGCTGTATCGGTCTCCTTCTATCCATGCAGTCACGTTCCGCGGCTAAGGCCGGAGATTACGACAGAGCAAAGTCTTTCGGGAAGGGTGCCCTCGTTGTGAGCATCGTCGGAATCATTCTGGGAGTCATCTGTGTTATAGGCATTATCGTCTACTACGTGGTCGTCATGAACGCCAGGGGTTATTGAGATTACATGGTCATGTTGCATTGAAATTACCGTTTTTATGAGATTAAATTCACCGTTTTCATTAGGGTGACAGGGGTTATTCTTTGAAATTTAAGTTATTTTTTCACAGGATCTTTTCATTAAAATTGTTTTTTTTTTATGATCAATATTTTGCCAGGGATCGTTGAGAGTATATATGGAGGGTTTGAGATTATACGTCACGTGGCCATGACAATGAAAAAATGGACTATTATATAGTCGTAATAAATAGAAATAATTGAATATATATTTGAGTTTATATAGGTCAGACGAACCAAAATCCACATCCCCAAGATAGGTCGTCTCTACAGAGCGCTTTCATGAAACAAATAAAAACTGGTAACTAACAATAAACCCCCCATCCCCAGTTTAAAGAATGTTAATATGACTATATAAACTTCCCTAAGTATAGTATGCCTAATGTTTGAAAGGAAGAAGTTATCAATAACAATATATATATTCTTAGATATCCATATATATTCACATATATTCATATAATCTCGAATATTTGTATATTGTACAACTTAAAAACTGTAAAAACTCAAAAACTGAAAACTGCCAAACCGTAGGCGTCAGATTTTTGTACCTTGGACCGATACAAAACGTTTTGTGTTATACCAGCATTAAATTGACTGTTGCAGCCTTTCAACAAGTTAGGCAGAAGAGAGATATGATATGTATACAAGCAAAATACTTAAAGATAATAAATGCTGGTATATATATCTGGGGCAGTCAGATGATTTCTATCAAAGTATTTCGTGGAAATTACTTTAAATTCCTTCCGACAGGTAGCGCCGTATACTCATGAGTGATTTCAAATGATTCACCAGGTTTTATGTATTACATATAGCCTACTTATAATCTTAAATAATACACGTGAACTCCCTGACTTAATTCAAGAAATGCATTTATAGTCATATATATATATATATATATATATACATATATATATATATATATACACACATATATATATACACACATATATATATATATATATATATATACATATATATATACACACACATATATATATACACATATATATGAAAATGTTTAATGCTGGGTAAAAGAATGCTTTGTTTTATATGTATATGTTAGTTGTTGTGTTATACTTTATACAGATGTTTTTTCATATACCTATGTAATATATTACTGAGTAGATTTCTATCTGTTTGTATAAAGAAATAATAAATGAAGGAAATATTTACACCAGAACTCATTTATTGGTGCTTGTTTTGTTTGTACCTATTGTAATGTGGATATAATAGCATCCCTGTCAGACGTAGGACAAACTGAACGAACGGAACTAACAACTGAACGACAACCACCCTTCCGCCAGATGTCGTTTCTACTCAAAACGAATCTATTCTGTTTGTGCACTCTGGGACTACCGGGACTACTTGTCTCAACTGTCAAACTTCAAAATTTGTAACATTTCAATGAAGCAGCTTCTGTTTAAATTTCCCATGCGCATACTTACAACATATTACTTATTCCATTAAGTCCTTAACACAAAACATCCATGTTTATATGATTTGTCCTGAGACAATTCAATTCCAATTCACTTGAACGGACTATATTGTCCTCTTTACCGCATTTATACCTTCGCCGTTGGGATATTTTAAATTTTGACTCAACCAGCCCCCTAAAGTGCAGAGTCCTACTTTGGACAGTATAAACAACAGCATGATAAGACGTTTCTAATGAGATGCCATCAGCTTGACAGGGAGAAAACAAAACCTTAAAGGCACATTATCAGAAGAAATATTATGCCTATTCTTTCACAATATCGGTGCATTTTTGCTTGATACAAAAGTTTCCCAAGCGAGATCCTTCAAGCACGCAGTCTCATCATCTAGAATACGGCTGTTTAACACCTTGTTATTGCATGTTGGTAAACACAGGCCATGTGTGTCTGTTTACTATAACAAGGCCGTAATGGCCGTTATTATTTAAGAACTTAGTTTCCATAATACTGATCAACCACCAACCTAGTATTGGTCCCCCACTCCCCTCCCTTTCTTGAATATCTGGATCCGAAACTGTTTACTGCATGGTTAGATTGCGAAAATGGAACCCTCGCGAAATAATTAGATAGTGAAAATCGCGAAAATTTAGCCTCGTAAATTTGTAGGCAACCAAAAGATACAATTCTCCACAAAACACCATGGATCATCTGCTATCTGTACTAAAACCATTTGCTTACGCTTGTAAACTTGCACCGGGTGCGGACAGTGGCGCAAAACGTAAAAAAACATTGGCCACCGAACATAGGCCACCTGGTGGCCGCACCATGCCATTCACAAATCAAGATTTTGCAAGAATTAAACTAGGGGTTTCTTCTTTAAAAATTCTTGTTCTTGTTTGATAGTTGTGCATGCTTAAGGATAAAGCTCTGGTTGCACAGTCTAGTTAGAGTTAGACACAAAACAACATTATTGCTAACACACTGGACCATAACAACGTATAAAACAGGTCAAGTGCCTTTGCCGGGGTGGATTTGCTTGGAAAGTTTTGTCAACAGCCAAAATGAACTAGTATTGGTCCCCCACGCTATTATTAGCGGGAGATAAAAAAACCGTTATTGCAGATGACTAAGTATTTTTAATTAAACACAAGTGTGTGTGCTGGAAGGCAAAGTGACGTCACGATTCACCAACTCCACTGTTGGATCATAGAACAAAGCAGGCCCTTATACCATTGAATGGCTCTGGTCGTCGATGGGCAAAGCAAATGGCCCTATCTCACAACGATAAGGAACATTTAATAAAAATTAAAAAGGTAACCCGTATCTTTCATCAAATTTCATTAAACCCACGGCCTTGTTAGTGGAGTTGCCAACAGATGCACACAAACAAACAGCAGCAAAAGCATGGTACCTCCTGGCAAGTGAGTTTAAATACAACGTAACAGTGTATAATAGGTCCAATGTCAATAAGTATAATTTTGATTATTTAATGACAAATGGAGTTTTGAGGCTGATTTATTCTCCAGCTGCATGAGAAACTAGAGTAACATGAATTTTTATCCGATTATTATAATTATTATTATAAATAGTAGTAGTATAAGTATCATTGTTATTTTATTATATTTATTATTATTATTATTATTATTATTATTATTATTATTATTATTATTATTATTATTATTATTATCATTTTTATTAGTATTAGTATTTATTATTATAATTGTTTTATTATTTTTATAATTATAATAATTTATAATAATTATTATTTTTATAATTAATATTATTATAAGTAATAGTAGTAATATGATAATTATAATTATAATTATTATTTGTAGTAGAAGTAGAAGTAGTAGTAGTACTAGTAGTATTTGTATTATATTTAGTATTATTATTATTATTATTATTATTATTATTATTATTATTATTATTATTATTATTATTATTATTATTATTATTATTATTTTTATTATCATTTTTATTATTATTATTATTATTATAAGTAATAGTAGTAATATGATAATTATAATTATAATTATTATTTGTAGTAGAAGTAGAAGTAGAAGTAGTAGTAGTAGTAATAGTAGTAGTAGTAGTATTTGTATTATAATTATAATAACAATAATGATAATTATTATTATTAATAGTAGTAGGAGTAGTAGTAAAAGTATTATTATTATTATTATTATTTTTATTATTATTATTATTATTATTATTATTATTATTATTTTTTTTATTATTATTATTATTATTATTATTATTATTATTATTATTATTTTTATTATTATTATTATTATTATTATTTTGATGATTATAATAATAATAATAATAATAATAATAATAATAATAATAATAATAATAATAATAAAAATAATAATAATAATAATAATAATAATAATAATTATTATTGGAAATCAAAATAATAATAATTAGAATGAAAGATTCGGGTTATATTTCTGAGGCTACTTTAAAGTATGATATATCTTAACCTGGTTTAGAATTGACATTTATTCTGGAATTAAGAAAAGCAGTCAAATAAAAATATTGCAGTAGTCATTATAAATAGATAGATGTCATGTTTATTGTATCGAGGTACTGCTGGTTAACTTAGAGTTTACGCGTCAGCACAAAACTGCATTACACAAATCTCAATAGCATCTCTTACAATAAGCTTCTTGACAGCCACTTGTCAACAATAGTAGTCACCTACAGACCACATTTGCAAAGCCTTACATTATCAACATACTTGTCTAATATTATGTTTCCATAGTTACACAGTTTGATCACATGACAGTCATATGATCATGGAGATACAATGGGATGGAGTGAGCACCTGGATCGCGGACGTTGCTGGCGATCTTGATAAGAAACCAAGCACCAAGTTGAAAGTATCAGCGCTTGTCTATTGCGCTAAGGTTATCGCTGATACATCGACGAGAATACCGCAGAATCGCTTGACAAGGAAGCTGTCTTATCAGTCCCGTACTAGATATATATATATATATATATTTTTAGATGTAATGAATATGTAAGATATAAGTTTTAGTTAGCACTGTACAGTTGTGCTGTATCTCCAAAATATGATCAATTTGTATGTAATCCTGATGCCACCAGCTGCAGTATTCTCTGGTCATTTAGTGTATGCATTATATGTGTATACATGTTAAATCTAAAAAGATTGCGACCGGCGGAATTCAAAGTAAATTAGAAACAGCATTATTCACTGCCATTGGTCACATAAGCATTAGGTCTGCAAAGGCGGTATACTGCCATTTTCCGGTCACAATTGGAAACAAAACGGAATAGGATGGACAGACGGACGATAGCACACGGGCACATTTTGGAGTCACCCCTAATACTTCGGGGGATTAATTAATCCTTGTAATTAAAAGGTACAAGTATAACGGCTTATAATTAAGCTACAAACCATGAACGATCCTGAGTTATACATAATGAAATAAAAAAATACTGATAGAAACTCTTTTTCAATGTAAATTGTTATGGCCCTCAGTATAAAAGTTAAGATAACACTAAATTATTTGGGAGTTTAACATTTTGCTTACCAAGCAATTTACGAGTAAACAGAAATATATGTTTGTTCGACATTTATAACTAGCGGCTTTTGACCTTCTGTAAAACTTGTTCTGTCAAGGTATAAGGTTTCATCTTGCTCATTTCGTTCTCATATGCTGATATCGAAACGTTTAGGGCAAGACCCAAACCGAATAAATTGTTCATATTCATAAAAATCTTAGTTTTATTTGAGCAAATAAAAGAGAAAAACGACGGCCAGTTTGACAATCACTGTGATCTGATTGGCCGTAGGTGAATGTTGCGACTGAACGGGTGGCAAATGGACGAGGAACATCGGTACATCTCATGTTGTTGTAACTATTAAAATATATACATTATATATCGCTGGGAAATGAGGGATCCGCGCGTTTTCATAGCTGTAAAAAATATTGCATTGTCCTGCAGCATGCATGAATGTATATGAGGAATGATTCTACTTTCGACTATATGACCTAGGCTTAAATATAAAACATATCCAAGCGCGCACCATGAATCGTATACGTTCTTATCCATGTCACGCTCTACCCGCATGTTGTATATATACAGCTATGGGTCCTTGTAGCGCACCGATGACAACTTTGTCATCAAAAAGTTGTGTTATGGTTTGAGCATTTGTGTTTTATGATTAATTAGTTTAATATAAGAGATCAACATTTTATATAAATGTAACAGTGTATCTACAACTACCAACGACCTCACAAGTGGTAGGGAGGTTTTAATGCAGGCTCAAATACCTGTTTAAGAATGTTTTTCTCATGTGGTCGTTCGCGACTACCAAGCGATCACCTTTGATTTATCCACCTACCGTACCAGCTTAGTTAATTTCAAAGCTAGTTAGCCGGCCAACTAAATTAACTACATATCCGCGCCATTTTTCATTGTTCCAAACCTTTCTCTCTCCTGTATTCGGTTTATTTTAATATTATTTTATTTCAGGTTAACACCTCAATACAACTCTTAGAGTATGTACATCTGCGAAATTCCATTCCGGTTTCGGACTTCATGACAGGGCAGTATCACATGCTTTCTCATTTTATATTCTGGTGTTAACCAGACCTGGTCACTACTGCACCTCCGGGCCCTTGGTGTGTAATCATACCACAGAGAAACTACGAACGGTGCACTCGTTAGTGAGTGCACAGCCTTCCCATCATGCCTACAGAGAGCTCACGCCTCGCATGAGATTCGAACTCGCGATCTCCAGGCTTTGAGTCCTGTGCTCTACCACTGAGCCACAGAAACCGTTTTTCTGTTCCTACTGATGTCTATCTTGCATGCACAATTTGAAAAATCCATAATCGATATTATACCTTGTATATTGTTCATGAAAGCATTCACGCGCCAAGATCAATAATAACTATAAACCGCAAACTGCATGTACAAGTATTTTAATAAAGGAAAAAAAGCTTGCGTATATGTAGCAACTTTCAAGTCCGGCAACACCTGGTGGATAAGCAATGTTAGTGTATAAAAACTTGATTGTATATGGTGCTGTTTTTCTATGTTCCATGTCAGTGCTTTCTGGTATACTAGTAAATACACATTTATTTAACCCGTACAGCTGACGTCACGGGTACCAGCCGTCGGGCGATATGCAAACCAGCAAACACTATCATTCTGGTATAGACGGCCATTCCTGTAGCTTTCAGTACTGCATTGAACTGCATTGAGATCAGGTAATTTCACTGTATCTGTTACTTTAGCTATACTCTTAAAGTCAGATACTCGTCCACATTTTACATATAATTTGTTTGATTTCTGGTCTACTCCTCTTACATATTAATGAACTCTATGTAACTCCCGTTAAAAGTCTCTGTGATGGTTGTATGAGTTTCTTTATCAACAAGTTTCTTTATTTAAAAGTTGTCGGTAAACACAATAATGTTGACAAGCAAAAAAAAACATGTCATCTGAGGTACTGAAAATTGGGCAAAAAATCACTTTCATATAATGGCAGGTGCGTCAATAAAGGGGGGATGGGGGTATATAACCCAACACACACACACACCTCTTAGCAAGAGGGGGATGGTCAATGTAATCATCCCCTCCCACTATTCAGAGAATAATATTTATATATTGCAAGTCAAATATATTAATAACATTTGGGTCCGTTTATGAGTTTATCATAAAATATTATATCTAAACCTGGTTTAGATTTAGCTTAGACGAGAAACTTAATACCTTAGTTTCTAAAAATATATACTTAATTATAATATATTTGAAACGTGAATAAGTATATACATATATATATATATATATATATATATATATATATATATATATATTTATACATATAACTCTGAAGAAAAACAACACTGTAAATTCACTACAGTCTGTTTCACGGGATGCGACCCGATCATCAGGTGAATGTCGTTAGAATTAAGCTAACGCCGTGGTTTGAAAAGCCGAGACTTTACGAGATTACGAGATTATGCTTTGTGCGTATTGGGGGGAACATTTAATGACTGACACTGATCCTATTATTCTCGGGGGCATAATAGGATTGGGCGGGGTACATGTGCGATACTGGAACATAACAGGGCACAGAGGTTTATTGTGGTTTTAATGTTTATAATTAATACAAAGATATTTTACCAGGAAGCCCATTAGCAAGTATGCTGATATTTAATAGGGTCCTGGGTACAGTAACATTTCAGTAGTATACACGTATGATATAAATATACAATTCACATATACTATGAAAATATACAATTCAAAAGGCAAATATACAATATAAAAAGGAATATAAAAGGCAAATGTACTATACTCATACAAAGTGGTGCAGGTCTCCTAGCTGAAGGTCGTAAAGCCCCAACTACCTAAACAGATGAGTCTGCCCATCGGATCCTCGTGGTGGGGGGGGGGGGGGGGAGAGATGAGCGGGCACGTAGAAATTAGTATGAATGTTAGGTTTAAAAACATTTTAGAGTGAATTTGTTTTGGTGGCGGCACTTGGAGAGAATTTCAGGTCTTGAATTCAACAATGATCCAATGAATATTTATACATATATGTATATGTGTGTGTGCGCACCCTCCCCCCCCCCCCCTGGTAGGTGAATTGACGCCACTGTATAATGGAAATGTATATTTCATAATATGGGGTTGGAGGGAAGTGAATAATGGTATTCTGGCCATAGAATTTTGTCTTGTTTCTCATAGGGGGAGGTTGGTTGTATTGAGATTTTGAGCATGTTAGCTGATTTCGTATTACTATGGGTTGCCCCTACGCACACACATACACTTTCTATGCAAACGGGATCCACGTGTGAAGACATTAAAGGGGGCTTCTTTAATAGTAATTCACATCGCAAGAATAAACTGTTATTTTTTTCCTGCCGACCTGACTTGTGTTATGGACTACAAATGTAATGTGTACTAGCGAAAACGATAGTAATTTTTAGACAGGCTTGCATTAGAATATTTGTTTCTCAGACGCAAAAAAAGTATAAATTGATAATTGATATTTCATTTGCAAGATAGACACACAATGTCCGGCCGGGTGGTAATTTTTCTACTGGTGTTGATGATTGTGACGTCATATGCGGGAAGAGATGATAAAAGGCTCGCGCGGCTGAAAAAAAGACTTAGTCGTAAAGCGATGAGTAAGTGAAGATTTCTGTAAATCTTGAAGAAAATGCGTTTCTTAAATTTATTCAAAACTTGATTTTTGCATTTTTTTTGTAGATCTATGTAAGAAAAGTCGGAAGACAAAGCTTATATCTCTCCCTCTCTCTCTCTCTCTCTCTCTATATATATATATATATATATATATATATATATATATATATATATGCATGTATATAAATTATTTATATATTAATATATATTTATATATATATTAAACATATATTAATAAATACATATGTAAAAACAAAATAAATCACACGGCTGCTTACTAATCTACATATAAATTCTCCTTTTTTCTGAGATAGAAATCGGAAATTGTAAAACCAGGCTGGTCAGAGAGTTGAGTCTCCTTAATGAACGTGAGTATTTATCAATCCCGCTAGAAGCGCAAGCAGATTTACTGTTTTCGGTAGATTCATGTTTTGTGCGTGCCCACGTGTGTATCCGCATGACATCTAATGAAGGAGTTCATGGATTGCATTGTAGTGTGACAGATTAATGAGATTTGAGTAAAGTATTTTGACCTAAGTGTCAATCCCCGGTCAGGTCCCCTCAAGATGGGCATTTCATGTGTCCAGTTACATTTTTACCTGTAGGGATTTATTTTTGAAGTAAAACTGGCAGGAACAGCAAATGATGACGGACAGCAGTAAATGAATATGTATTAGATTCTGTGGTTGACTTCATATTCGCGGGGCTAGTTTTTCACGATTTTCAAGTTTTAGTTGTTTCGCAAGGGTTCAGTTTTCGCGATCCACCAATGCAGCTATACCTAAGCATAGTATATCCAGTATCATATTGATCATTTAATATTCGCGCTAATTCTCAACAATTTGACGAGGACCCGCAAGAATGAGTACAAATTCTTGTCAACTATAGCCAGATAAGATGGAAGATTTGATATTTTTTTAAATAATGTTAATCTTTGATTTATAGGTAACATATAATTTATGTCATTATTAGTTATATCAGTCTTTTCAATTTCTCGACGATATGCCCTTCAAGAGTATCTTGAATTTTCTTTCGCGAATATAACGAATTTGAAACTCTCGCGAACAAAAAGCTATGAACAGTACTCCACGGTGCAAACATAATGATTCAATAATGACACTAGGTTGAGTGGAGTAATGGTTGTGTTAGTGAGCGGTTGTTAGGCTTGAAATTTACATCAAATGATTTGACATATGATTTATTGATCATGATATAAAAAAGGAAATAAATACAGATATGCCTCTAATATCGCTCACTTTAAATTTTCAGCATGCAAGGGTGTGGAACCACCAAAAGTGGCCGCCTTTAAGATTGCAATTGCTACCAAGCTGGCGGCAGCGCAAGAAGGCGCTGGGATCCCGCTGTGTAACGGCAAGGAATTACTGAACCTCGTGTCAAAGATGACGTCAGAGGTTTAAATAAAAAAGCCAATCTCCGTCATACAGTGCAGCAGATATGCGATGGAATTGTGCATTTTATTATGAAAGCCATATATGTGCTTAAGGTTATTATTTGAATTTTCTAAATATTCAGACTTTAAATTTGTACTTGCACTTCTGAAAAAAAAACTCTTAGATGAAACCAAAAGAAATTCCTATGAAAAGAAAGGTGATGTTTCTGTCATACAGCAGAATATGTATATAATAGAAAGAGCTTTTTAACGCTCAAGGGCAGCCATCTCGGAAAATGGCCACTGCTCTCGCTCTGAAAAAAAAATTGCGATGGCCCTGTGTTTACAAATGGTTTCAAGGACACGCCAAAGTTTTGAGCAAAATGTTATGCGTTCATCATAAAGTGCACAAAACATCTCTGTATTGCATATATGCTGTACTAATATTGAAACTGCGGATAGGAGGATCCCTATATGGAAGTATACGAGGATATCGATTTCACTATATTTACTAAGAGGAGAGGGTCTCTTTCATGTAAAGGGTGGATGATTTTTCGCTAGTCATGCTATTTGATGTCTCTATATAGACCAATAACATATTTGCTTCATTCAATTGTTTTTATTCAAGAAAGCTTATTTTATGTCATGTAAAGAAAAAACAAATCTTCTTTTTGTAATATGTAAATAAAGCTGCACATTTCTTTATCAATGCAACTGTTTTATTTATTATATCCTCATTCGGAGTTAATGTTGATGTTTTATTCATCTGTGTACTTTTATAACATCACCCATCAGGAAAGTTAACACTGTTGATATTATTCTTTGAATAGGTACGGAGCCCCGTTAGGGACATGAATAAAAAGAGCTCGGGCGCAGATATTATTATTTTGTGCGCACGACTTATTATTTTGTGCGCACGACTTATTATTTTGTGCCCACGATTTATAATTTCGTACGCACGACTTATTTATTTTTTGCGCACGACTTATTATTTTGTGCGCACGATTTATAATTTTGTACGCACGACTTATCATTTGGTGCATACGAATTATTATATTGTCCGCTCGAGTTAGTAATAAAATGCGCAGAAGTAAATAAGTCGTGCGGATATTGTGTCTATTTTGTACGTCAAGGCGCAGACTCTGTAGGAATCAATTTAAGTTTCCAAATATCACATAAATGTAGGTGATTTACCTGTGGGTATTTGCCTTCATTCGTATAGATAAAGAGGTCATGTGGCTGTGTATCTGACATTAAAATGGCTGGTATATATATATATATATATATATATATATATATATGTGAGTGTGTGTGTGTGATTTGAGTGTTACATAGATATATTTTACTGTATATAATATTTCATTTTAATATCATTGGCTCTACTAACATCACTTCAGCGTCCTGCATGAGTCACTTGTTCACCAGAGGACAATACTTCTCTGCTGAAGTTATTCTACAATGAGGAGTTAAACTAAAGGACAAAATCCCCCGACAAATGGTAATGTGAGACATATGTGTTTTGGCTGATGTAACAGTATGAGCAAATTGATAAAACTGCCAAATATAGAATTAATAAAAAAATGGAGTGAACCAAAAATGCATATTAAACCGCTTAAGTGAGGAAACTCTTAAGACACACATGCCTTGGTAAATAGAGTTGGATCCCAAATAACTAATCAGGTTTTGGGAGATGCACACGATACACGTCCCATATTAATTCGAATTTCGAATGAGCAATACTTCTTTAAGACATTGCAACGCATATGAAATGCGATAATATTGAATATATTTTTAAAATTTATAAAAATCCCCAAACCATCCATGTATGGCCAAAACCTAATCAGACTGGGAGAGGCGTAAGGTAGATAGTCCATGTTAATTACAGGTGGATAAGAGTAACGATGTGGAGACCTCTCTGCGAATATGAAATGTTACCTTAAATGAAAAAATATCTTTTAAAAATTTAAAGATCTTTATCATGTATAAGTGCATTGCATAACCAGTCTCCTGGACAGGGGACAATGAAGCTGATCTGCTGGAATAGGGTTTTAAAGTATTATACTGTAAATATTCATGTTTTCTCATTGTATCTCTGACTTGCTTACAGCAACTCTCATGTGTGTTTCAGATTAAATACGATATTAAATGCTCTAGTGCTTTGCTTTGCAATTCCTCCTGTATATAGAAAGAGTCATTTATATAACCTTAATCCAGAAACAAACTAGAGAGGGTAATTAATATGTTTTAACGAAAAATTGTCTGAGATTATTTTGCTAGCTGAGTTTCCTTTAAGATGAGAACAAGTGATCGGTTTTTGTCCTTTGTCCTTTCGTCCCGTTGTCCGTAAGCAGGGCACATAGCGTAACATAAAGGGTTACGAACTTGATATTTGTCATGCGGGAGCTTTTGCAAAATATCTAAACAACAAGGAACTAGGTCACCGCGACCTAATTCCTGCAAGCCACTGGACAGAAATCTCGTTCCACCTTTTAAATCTCTATAACTTTTCAAAAATGTATCATAAGCAATAGTAATGAATTTACCCAATTACCCAATTTACCCAATTCTACCGGTGGGCTAAATACGTGCATGTAGTGGTAATCAGATGAATTCGTTTATTGAATTTTTAGTCTGAAATACGGTGTTAAAATAGGACCTGGGCCCCGCGTGTATATAGTATCGTAACAATTAAAGACTGTGACATAAATTTCAATATACAGTTACTTTTAATTTGTGTGATAATGAAAGAAAAAGTTAACATCTGGCCCTAAATTTTGATGAAACCTTTAACATGACACTGTTTCTCAGGGCTATTTATGCATTCTTCACTTTTGGTGAGATCTATTTACACATGTTACACAGATAAAGGTCTTATTAGACTGGAAGTTTCACCACTACACTTGCTTATTATAATGTCTAATTTGCACAGGTTCGCTATTTAAAATTTCTGATACCTGGTCCGTGTGACCTAACCGTTGATCAATGTGCTCCAAAATCATGATTTACAAAATCAATACGAAATGTAACTTTCTTCAATGATTAATATCACGTTTTATGATCTGATTAAACATGACGTATATACACTTTTCCACCTACATTGTGGAATTTAATTATATTTCCATGACTCACATGCCTGGCCATATATAACAGATGTCTGTCTGTATGAATGACTAATCCTTTTACAGCTAACCGTAATGCTCATAACAGACGATCGGTCGTGGCGCTCGATCTTAATGCTGGTAACTGAATGACCAGCTACTGTAAGAGTGGCTGGTCTTGAATCATGATAATTCATGTTGACGTGTCAGCTTGTTACCATAGAGCTCCCGGACAATAATTATTATCTTAGTAATATATTATTTAAATAAACCTGTGAGGTACGTAAAGATATTTTTCTGTGTATTTTGCTTTTGTTTTATATATATATATATATATATATATATATATATAAATTATTTGCAGGAATTCCCCCACTGGATATATATATATATATATATATATATATATATATATATATATATATATATATATATATATATATATAATGTAACAGGTGCTCTTTTTATTATGTGACACGGGCGTAACTCCTGTTGTGGCACTCGTGTCAGGTCGCGTATTACAATCTATGTTTAATCCGTACAGGTTGAACTCTCGTTGTCATGTAAGCCGTGGGTTTTCACGCCTGGTCGTGGGTCACGTGATGACCTTGGTGTGTGGAGATACACACGGCTATGTTCTTCTCGATAATTCCTGAAATGCGTGTTTACTGTGCAAGTTCTTATAGACTGTTCAAGAAGAGGAAAATTCTCGGCTTGAGGTGTGAAGGTATATAAAGGGGCTGTGTTTTAGAACGGGCAGAGAGAACAGCAGAGCAGATTCCAGCGGACGCAGAAGCGTGTGTCAGGACCTTATCCGACGAATGCGGCAATTATACATTTTCTAAGACTTTCTCCTGGATTTTATGCATTTGGACTTCAGTTTACTTTCTGGGTTGTTGCAAGAACTTTCCACTGGACTGTCATTCTCCGAGAGTTTACATTTAAAGAACTTATCGTGGTGACAGTGTTAGTAACCAGGTACTGTGCACATTATTTTTCTATGTGATTGTATTGACTTGTTGCTATACTGCTGTTTTACTGTATGATTGTATTGATTTAGTGTATTGTATTGTTAGGGTTGTTTTAGGAATAAATTATAGTTATTTATTAACAAAAAACCACTGACTTCTTTATTTATTCCCCTAGACATTTCACGCTGCCTAGTGTTACAGAAAATCACTGACTTCTTTATTCTTTCCCCTAGACATTTCACGCTGCCTAGTTTTACAGAATCTGATTTTTTTATCCCCATTACAAAATTTGTGTTCATCACGCATACGTGATCTGTTTATATTAGGTTCCGTAACAATATATAGTCATGTGCCAGTTTTATGTTTACTTAAAGGTGAGATGGAGCCATTAATACACCTGTGCCTTAACGGACAAAATTGACACAATACCTCGTGCCCATCACTTATTAACTCGTGCGCACAAAATAGTAAGTCGTGCGCACAAAATAATAAGTCGTGTGCACGATATTAATATTTTTTCTTACTCATGTCCCCAACGGGGCTCCGTATATAGGTGTCAGTTTATGGAAAATCATAAACTGTGAAGTCATCAAATGTCATAATTAACATGGTTGAATGATTAAGTTCATAAATTCAAATTAACCTCCTTTTTTGTTTATTATAATTTGAGTGATTTTTGTTGTTGTTTAAAGTGTGTTCTTATTTGATCTACTCCCTTTGCTAAAATGTTTAGGTCTTTAAGCCGTGCATCATGGTTATATGACCTACTGTTCAAACAGCTATATAGAACTTTTTATTCTTAGTTAAACATTTTTTTATAAATAACAAAAACGAACACTTCAATACAGAGTAATTTGCAATTTCTTTAGCTGAAACAAATAAAAAATGTAAAAAAATACATTAAAACCGCATTAAACCCAACGACCATTGACATATTCACGTGAGTAAGGTAAGCCGTCCGTCATTTTCATTAACATCACTTTTATAAAATGACATATGCTGACAAGAAAATATACAGTATTTTTCCGGAAAGAGTGCAAAAATCATATATAAACTATGTACATTTCATTACACCTGGGTGTGTTTTATAACAGAAAAACTGATCCGAAATCTAAATAAATTCACTTATGAGCGTGTTTGCCGTTTAAATTGTTTTTATGAGATTATTGCATTATAATTTTAAACAAGTTTGTTAGACAAAGAGAAAGGAAAACACACAAACACAACACACAAACACAATCTGCTGTAACAGGTTCAATTACCAGTGATATACAGTGCACTTCGTTTTTTTTTTCCATGTGGTTCATACGGTCTAATTTAAGCTGAAAGAGAAACAATTTATTTTTATTTCTTTATCTTGTTAATGCATAACAGACACTATACACGCAGCAACAAAACACTGACAAGGTAGTGAAAAATACAAGAAACACAATAAATGAATAATAAAAACCCCAGAACAAAATTTAGGTTTGTAAACTGTGAGTGTTATACCGAACACATGTTGATTTTGTATAAGGAGGCCTTGGGAGTAAGCTTTAATTAAACATTTTGGAGATTAACCCTGCTTGTCAATACGTTTCTTCTTTAGCTCCCAAAATATATCTTCCGGCCAGCCAAACCAATATAACGTCTCCAGAAGACGACCAGAGACCACGCACCGAGGCTGGTAACCCTTGGATACCAGATAGGCCACCATTTTGTTAACGAGACGTTTATCAAAGGAATCCCAGGGTTTAGACACATACATTTCTCTTAGTAGTGTCCATTCCATGAATATATAAGGAATATGTATTCTGTCTAATAGCTGGCAACCTTCTGCAAATGCTCTGTGCTCAAATCCTTGAATATCTACTTTCATAATGGCTTCGTCAAAAGGCAACACCGGCAAAATGTCGTCCAACAGAATGAGCGGAACTGTGTTCTTGCTGCATGGGTCACGTGATACTTCGTCCCATATGGCGCGTTCCGTGTCCTCATTGCCGAGTTTTGAATCTTTAGAGACATCAGCCTCTAGTTGCTTGTGTTCGTTTATTCTCGTGTCTCCTTGATTATCGGCGTTCAAACTGAGAGTGGCGCACCCGCGCTTATCTGAAACGCCATTTTCTAACAGGGTTATATTATGAGTCAAATCATTCATTTGCACAGCTTTATGAAAGCGTCTAATTGTTTCTCTATTTGGTTCTACAGCTATAACGACCCGGCCCATTTTAGCTGCGACTAAGCTGTAAACGCCCAAGTTTGAACCTAAGTCAATAACACCCGCTGAGGGGAAGCGATTGAGAAAATTCTGAAAAACATTTAAGATGTTATACTCCCAAGCTCCCGTAGATTCGATCATGGATGACACGTAAACGTCCTTCTTTACGTCATATAAACAAATCTGCGGGTTTGGACGTATTGATATAGCGACGCATCGGAATTCCCAAGGTGCAATCTGAGCCAAGTCATACACATTGACATAGTGCGACACCTGGCGCCGTTTTCCGGAAGTATTATAATCCCGATTCGTACACATGTGTGGCTCCCGTATTGGCTTTTCAGTCACTACTTTGATAGTTGTAACAGTGGTAGATCTAGATTTGTGACCAGGACGCTTATAGACAGCATAAAATTCAGGTTCCTGCCCTAATCTGTGTTTCCTTTTAGTTCGGTTCCAGAATGAGATTAGTTCGTTTACCCTCTCTGGACTAAAATCCACTTGACCATTTATTTGAGTCATTGTTGTCGGAAGAATGAATGTCGCAAAGACCATCGAGAGGAAAACCAAAAGAATGAAAAAAATCGACTTTCGGTACTTTACAACGAAGTCTGTTTTAATATTGTCCTCTGATTGTAAAATATGAGTTAACATTTCGGCAATTCACATCGTTTAAAACCCCTTCATGAATATTCATAAGATGTCCAGAGACTTTCAATCATAATGCGTCATATGTAAGACGTGTTGCTCGTTTACGTGCCTGTTTTTCGATCTTAGTGTGTCCTTGAGTAACCCTGCAAAAAGATGCTCCTTTTTAAACTTTGAAACACCTCCACAAATTTATTAAAAAATACGACATATATATTCAATCGAATCCAATTTTTCGTCAAATGTCAATACAACTCGCCCCTTCATCACCTTATACCCTTACTATTTTAAAAGAATGTATTATTTCCTATTTAAAGTCGATAGTAAGTAAAATGAATATTTAAAGCACACCTTTATAATGCCGTTATCCCTTAATTTAATAGATTATTAAAATATGAGGAAAATTTGGTACACATGTAATTATAAAGAAATAACTTGTGTTTTAGGGGGTAATGTAACACCCTCTTTACACATATTATACAAGTTATAAATATTATCTTAATCAGATGAAAGGCATCACATTGCATTTTGTCTAACAATAACAAAGAACCTAATTAAGTATGTTCAGTTGTTTAGGGCTGTAAAGACTTTAGCGAAAAATTGCATCTACACAAAATTCTTCCCGGTGAGAAATCGTAGATATTTACTGGCAGGAAGGGTAAAAGCGGCATAGAAAATATATATTCAGTTTCATACTTACCCATACGTGTATTAATGTGCGTCTCTCCTTTACTAGTTGGCTTATGTATACACAGGTTTCGAGTAACGGACTTTGACAAACATCGGCGCCAGTCTCGCTAACTAGTAATAGTTTTATCAGAGATAAGTTATAAATAACCCCGTGCCCTCGCGTGCGCGTTTACTTATCACTGATAACCACCACCCAGGGAGCCAGGTAGATTATGTATAATTAATAAGTTAATGATTGAAAATTGTTATTTGTAAATCCACCGAGGGGATACATCTTAGTTTACAACTGCAATAAGTATGACCGGTTTAACTGCAGACAAATACAAATGGTTTGAATATGAGTACAAATAGAATTAATATGACTGTTACCAGTGATGAAGTGATGTTACCAGGACTTTTACTCAAAACCACCTTTTTAATTGCCTCGGAGTCGGACGATGATTGATAAAGCTGGACTTGAACTCGGACTCGGAGATAAGGACTCGAGAAATCAGGAGGAGTCCATCATGAGTCCAGTCGAAAAATAAATTGTCACAGGAAACCATTAAAAGAATCTATAATTTTAATTATTAATATATTTTATTTCGAATATATAGTGCCTATAGTCAGCTCCCTCGGCAGCGTAAAATTGGATAGGTTTAGGTTTTATAGTTTTATTTTGACCAACAAATAGGAGACATTTTGAAAAGGGTAGGGGTGAGATAGTCTATAGAAATAATTTTTAAATGCAACTCCAAGCCCAACACATTCCTTCGCAGCACACGGGCCAGAATAGAAGTCGGATGTGCCAGCAGAGCAGCGGCCACCACGCCAATTGGGTGCCAAACACCTGAACACCCTTCTCACAAGCATGCAAACAGGTTGGCGCTGTCAAGAGCCCTTACAGCGATTGATCTGAGAGAACATCTTTATTTTCATCATTGGTCAGTATGTGCATAAAATAATGGATTATTTCGATGAAGAGATTTAAAGATATACATTTTATTCATATGAAAAGACTTAAAGACATAAATTATTCCATGTCAATCCTGTCGAATTCTCAATTATCATTCCAGATAAAAAATGCTCTGTCAGTCTATGAAAATAGGAATAGTTCATTATCTCATTTGTACCGCGTATAAACATATATTATATGGTATAATGCAGTACTCGACAGGTGTTAAGAATACGTACGTAAAATACGATAAAAATCCATATAACATGCTAGATCATTACATATGCTATACATATGTTAAAAACAAAATAAAAAAATGAGCAGTAACATATGCATGTAAAAACGTGTCAAACAATAGCCATAAATAATGGGGTTTTTAATATGATTTCTCAATGTCTGTACACACAATAACTGATAAATTATGCCATGCCAGGTCTTGATGTAAATACCCTTTGCCTGACCCGAACTCTGTGTCCACCCTTGCAATTTATCGTCACACATTCGCCTAATAACCCAAAACCTTCCTGCCCTTTTCAGGTCTCCATATTTACATAAATACGGCTATTTCCACACATTTCGGCATTTATCTCATCTGATATTTTCTGAACAGGCATGGTCAACTGTTCCATGTCTGCCGTGCTGTGTTAAAATATGTACACTTTCATAAAACGTTAATGATTACAAGTCAATATTTTAGCTCATTAAACATTTTAATGTCTCTAATCACTTGTGGTTACAATATATGAAATTGAAGTATATCAGCACAGGCGTTTGAATCCCTATTCATAATAAAGTCTTCAGATCTCCAATGTTCTCAGAGATAATAAGACGAAGTCAGGTCAAACGACCCAATAATAAAACGGTAATACCGTGTTATCACTTGTAATATGACAAGGTAGGCATATCAGCATGCAGTGTTAGTAACGTCTTCACCATAAGAAACAAATTATCAGTTCAGACCTTCAAATCATGATCGTACGGCTACCGCCAGGCTGAGTTCACTGAGATATATATATACTCTCTGTTTATGATGCTTTAACATACATGTATATCATTATGGGCATGGGTTTTCTGGTTTTGATCCAGATCAGTGAATCGTTCAATCCATTGCGACATTAGAAACATTTTAACAAAATTATAGATAAGGACGTCTGCTTAAATGACTACCCAAAATCTATAAAGATGGCGCTACTTATATAATCGATTGCATTTCTGGTGCAAGACCTTACGTGTTCCTGGTTAAAGTATTTAAATTTGGCACACACGTGTGTCTTCGGCAATGGCTTTAATTGGCATATCTAGTCTTTCCTGACTTTCTCGGTTATTTGTCACATGTGTATGTCTCCAATTCTTTATTCATGTTTATAAGTTGGAATCACATTTTTAGCAAGACCTAACAATCAATTTTCCTGTTTCGTGTACAGGGAAGCACTAATCGAAACTTGGGTCCTTACCACACGGGAGCCTATCATATAAAAAGGAGGTCCACAGAATGCTTGTGGTATTTCATATTGTACATTGACCGGAGCAAGCAGTACGTGCCATATCTGTACAATCATTTATAGGATAAAAGAAATAAAAAATGTTAAAACAAAGTTATTCATAAGAACAGTTCATGAAAGTGTGTAGACAGATACGTTATGCTGATAACCATCATCCTGTGCGAGCCACATGTACTCCAGCTGATCACATAAGATCACACCAATACAGTCAATGTCTGCATCAAGGTTGAGAAGGTCAACGAGGAACGAGCCATCTGGAGCGTATTCGGCAATTCTGCCATAATAATTAAATTCGTCCTCAAATGTCACTATAAAGGTACCTCTTGGACTCACAGTTATGTCGTCTAAATACCAATATGGCTCGTGACCTGTGATTTCCGGTGTCCCTATCAGATCACCTTTCTCGTTCCATACTTCAATCTTTTCTTCCTCGTCATCAATTACCATATAACACTGTTTGTTATGCAAAAGACCAGATTTAACACGATGAAGTTTGTTCGTGACAGTCTTCTGCCACACGATATTTTCCCGGCTGTCGAGTTTCGTCACCGTCTTACCATCATACAAGATTACATTCTCATCACAGTCTACACATACACCGTCCGCTCTGAGGCCTTGTTTCCTATGTACTTTTACCAGCGTTAATTTCTGTCCAGCAAGAGTTATATCTAGTAATTGGTCTTTACATGCACATACGATTCTTTTCCCGAAAGCTGAGACTGATGTTATTTCATCGCAGCCTTCCGGTTTGAATCTTGATAATATAAGACCTCGCCGGTTTATTCTCAGTATTTCCTTTTTCGACTTCCCCATGAACACAGCAGAGCCATCCTCTAGGGGAGTCAACGACTTTTTTTTACTCACAGTTAGGTCTGTAAATTTGGCCACCTTGCTTAGTTTAGCTACTTGGCGTTTTTTCAGTTGCTTTGATAGTTTCGCTAGATCATCCGTTGTCAACACACTGCGCATGTCAGGTTCACACACCAGCTCTTCAGTTTTATCTAAACTTCCAATGTATGATATCTCCAGTTGTTTAGTGAATTTGACCATAGGGATTTCAACTTCGTTCTCTTCTTCTGACATCAACCGCTCTAATTCCAAGGTATCCTTCATCCAAGATTCACCTCTCTCCAGTGCACGAACGGTTTCAATAACTTCAAACTCCTCCATTACTTTCAGTTGGGAGGTGCCTTTCTCCAGTATGCCATTTAAAATATCATTTTGGGGTTCTATTTTTTCTTTGTAGTTTTCCTTGAGCTCGTTCAGCAGTTCGTTACCTCTCTCATCAATGCTGGTCTTCAAGAAATCCATGGTCTGAACAATATCCTTTTCAACCGCTGCCAAATGTTCCAATTGCTTTGACTTGACTTTTAACTTTGCTCTTATAGAATCCATGTGTCTAACCATAACAGATTTTCTGTCCAATAATTGGGTTTTCATTTCAGATAGAGCGGCATCAACACTTTGTATGTCTTCAGTGTGAGAATCATGCGTGTCCTCGGCCATGCACTGCGTACATAATAGATCTTTGCATTTTCTACAAAACAAACAGATCGGCTTTTTGTGTGTTTTGCATGTTTGATCAGTGTCGCTGGGTTTGTCTTGAACAACTGGTTCCACGTGATGAGCGGCAAATCCCGGTAATTCGTCGTGTTGGCTCCGGCAGCTGTCGCACATTTGCCGTCGACATGTCATGCAGTTTTCTGTTGCACGCACGTATTCTCCTCTGTTACAACATTTAGAGCAAAGATTTGCATTGGAAATGGCTTTGACTATTTGGTGTGTTTGGTTAATGTTAAAGTTAAAAGGGAGATCCGCCACCAGACCTCTTGGTAGTTCAGTCTCATGCCGACAGATGGCGCATACAATCTGTCTGCCACGTTGTCTTTTAAGAATATTTTCGAGACATTCTTCACAGAACGTATGTAGACACGAAAGCATCCGGGCTCTACGGTTAACTAAAGAATTGAGGCAGATCTGACAGAGGAAAACTTGATCAATGTGGTCAAATTCTCCTGTCACACCTCCGGTCGCCAATTCGCTCTGTAAACATAAAAACATTGTATTATATGTAAATATTTATCCAAGTTACTGCTCATATGTACTATCATTATAATCATAATTATTAATATTGATAATGTAATTACACTTATAATATGTAGCCCTTAATGAGTAAATATTTAGATAAATAAAAAAACTAAAACCCGGGCGCAAGCAAATCTTCTGTAGATCGTCGAAAAGGACGAATATTTATGATGTCCTGAAATAACAGAATCCAGGTGGTAGCAGGAGGTCTGATCCCCCCCCCCCTCTTTTTTTCAGCCAGCCGATTAAACACAGAGTATCCAGGCATGCAGGTACAAGTTCATGATGGGCATGAAATGGTGAAAATGTGGTGCGTTCACCATCAAATTTCGCATCCGTCAGAGTGTTCAAGCGTATAGGAACACTTGGGGGGGGGGGGACTTTACGGTATAAAAAAAATAACTATGATAATCCAGGATCAACCCATGCTGTTTAGGCTCAATTCGTACAAATATATACAAATGTACAAATATTACAAATTTATCGAAGTAAAGCAAGGTGTGTGTTTTTACATGTCACAAACCCAGCGTGTACCGCGGGCTCGAGGGGAATTCTTAGTTACAATATTACACAGAAATATACAGGTTCTAGGTAATGAGTGTTTATCATATGACATTGTAATAATAGTAACAAATTGTGTTAAATTACCTGTTCGGGGTGGTCTGAATGGGTGTTCTAGTTGTGTAGTTGGACTATCGACCCTATCGTGTGATAGCGTGTGAGTCTCTAGAACTAAGATTCACTGTGCATACGTGTATTTACAGTTTGGTGTGCAAAGTCTAGCACGGTACATCCTGACGTCAGGGCGTAATATCAATATATAGTCGAGCCCGCTTATTATTATATCCCTGCAGGCCAATAACCGGGATTTGATAATATACAGGGTTTCTGGTTGAATTCCCTTTGGACACCAGACGCTTTGTTGAATAAAACGTACATTGATATTAAAACCTGACAAGTCTTACAGGTTATATAAGAGCATAACTAAATATAAATGTATACCTGTTTATACCTGTTTATACCCGTTAGTTTTTACAAAGTGCTTCAAGAACTATAATTAATACATGTGCCTTAACCAGCTTTAAATGGCTGACAACAATGCTGCATGATCAGCACCAGGACTGGTGACGTAACATCTGGGTCACGTGGTCATATGACTGGAAAATATTTCGTATGTGCCTGGCCTGATAGACTTTTTTAAAGGGTTACTCACCACGTACCTCAAAATATCACCGCCGTATATACTAGGACGTTCAGAGCGAAAATAATTATAGAGGCATTCTTTAAATTGTCAGACATAATCCTACTGATGTCTGTATTATATGATTCGATAAAATTCCATATATGCCCGATCCAACCATGTTATATACTGTCTGATGTTCGAAGTAAATATTAAACAGACATCCTTAATTTTACTTTAAATGCAATTGATGCATTAGCCATGAAAACAAGACATTTAGGCCTCTATAAAAAAACTGATATGGGCCTGCTTGCTATGATACAAGTCATGATGGAACATCCATTCCAAGGACCGGATACAAATATTTGCTGTGTGGCAGTTTTTGACAGAGGCTTATATGGTCGTGTTTGATTTGCTAAATAATGAAGAAAAATGTTGTTACACAAAATTGTGATGATTATACCCTGGTGGCGAAAAGTGAAGTTTGAAATAGTTTGAAATACTGCAATTTCCGCTGTCGAGCCGTCATGGCGGACAGCGAGACAAACTTTCCGAGTAAAACCAGCCTCGTTATTAATAACTACTGCATGAATACACGTAAGTCAACCGTGTATGTAATATTTATAATTTTTCCCAAAGAATAATGCTATTTTTTAGCCCACCTCGGCAAAATGACAGTTCGACAAGCAAATGAAAATGAAAAATACTGTTAGAAATGGCGTGCACATCTACTTATACTAGAATTTATCCGAGCTTGTACTGCTTAATAAAATGGTCCATGCGAATACCTTTTGGTCGGATTGTGGGAAATTACAACGTGCCAAAAACGACTAATGAGGGTGTATAGAGTATGCTGTATTTATTATATTTATATTTATATAAGAGTATATATTTCACTGTCTTTGATATCCTGGTTCCCGAGGGACTGTATTGTATTACTTTAATAAAACAGCTGATTGACACTTGCTGATAACTAACATTAGAATATTTGAAAGTGAATACACCACAAAAGTCATACGGATCTTTGTCATAATTTCGTTTGATATAATACGTTCAAGCAAGAAGGTTAAAATTCCTTTGCTCAAGATGAGCAGTTTACTGATGTGATTAGGAAACTGCCCAAATAACTGAGCAAACACGACAGAATTTGGCTCAATCGTCCTAGATGAAAGATTGTATTAATAAGATATATATATATATACATATATATATATATATATATATATATATATATATTACAGTGAATGTCTGAATTCTGTTGAATAGACGTATTCCCTTACACTTTCAGTAGATACGTGTAATCACTTATTCACTCGGGAAATACGTGTATTCCCTGAATTTAGGAGGCACTTTATAACATGATGTACTGAAGGGGTTTCGGTGAAGGTGTGCATAATGTATGGGTGATCTGTAATTAAGTGATCGCCCTGGTTTTTGATTAACATGGTTTACTGAAGGGATTTTATAACTAGGTGACTGCTCTGATGAATTCATTACCATGATTTACTAAATAGGTTTCAGGTAACTAGGGATACAGACCACTGATCCCGGATTTTGCTCCCAACCATAAACGAGGTTTCCAGTGATGGTATTTCTTTGGTGTATTCATGTTACAGAGAAGCGTAATTCCTTGATCAGGGGACCTTATCTCAGTAAACTCTATGTAACCAATGTAACTTGAGAGAGGACATAGGTGTATCCTGAACACTCCTGCCAGATTGATACCTGCAGACAACACCGAACAAGTCTTCAAATAAGAAATAGTGGAAAGACATGGCGAGGCTAAAACTGTTTTAAAACCGAATACTTCAACCTTCTGGATGAAGGTAAAGCAGCAGCTGCACAGTCCAGTAAAAAAAAGCTGGAAAGGCTGTTATATGATTATCAAGGAAGTTATTTCAGAATACTTGCATGGACAGCCTAGCTAAATTAGTGAACATGCAAATTTTGTAACTAAATCAGACATAATTTCATATGTAGGCAGGTAGAATATTGTTTCAGTTTTTTTGTAATAAAAAGGAAGAGACCCAGGACAAACAGGATAGTGGTCAGACCAATCTTAAGTAAACATTTCTCTTCCAGAGGTCAGATGGATTTAATTAATGTGCAAGCCATGTCAACTTCTACTTACATATTGGTTATGGTTTATCAAGTCCACCTGGCAAAGTTTTGTGTTAAGAGCCCAGACAACGAAACGAGCATCTAAGGCAGCTTACCATCTGATGTACATCTTTCTTCTCTTCGGTGCCCCTGCTTTCTACAAAGTGATAACGGATCTGAATTCACTTCACATGTGATCACAGAACTTAAGCAGGTGTGTCCACGGAAAGCCTCGCCACCCGCAAAGTCAAGGATCCGTAGAAAAAGTAACGGGGATATAAAGGATATGCTGGTTGGCTGGATGGCAGACAATAACTCACAAGACTGGACTGTTTAGATTAAAAGGTTGTACAGTTTTACAAAAACACAGTTCATCGTGCCGGACAAAAATGTTCCCCATACTCAGCAATGTATGGATGTGACACTCGAGTGGGCCTAACGTCTTTATCACTGCCAGAAGGAGTCATCGAAAAATGAAAAATGACCTTCATGCTATTGTCATCGACAATACTAACCATCTTCTTTCTGAGACCAGTCGACCACACCCTAATGACACCAACCAGCCACCACTCTGTGATGATACTAGTCGGCCACACCCTGATGATACCAATCAGCATCCACTCTCTAATGCAACCAGTCGGTCACTTCCTAATGACACCAGCCAGACAACACTCTTTAATGCGACCAGTTGGTCACACCCTGATGAAACAAGCCAGCCAACACTCTCTTATGCGACCGATCGGCCACATTCTGATTACACCAACCAGCTACCACTCTATGATGATACCGGTCGGCCACATCCTGATTACACAACCAGCAAACACTGTGTGATGATACCGGTCGTCCACATCCTGATTACACAACCAGCCAACACTCAGTGATGATACCGGTAGTCCACACCCTGATTACACAACCAAACAACACTCAGTGATGATACCGGTCGGCCACAGCCTGATTACACAACCAGCCAACACTCTGTGATGATACCGGTCGTCCACATCCTGATTACACAACCAACCAACACTCAGTGATGATACCGCTCGTCCACATCCTGATTACACAACCAGCCAACACTGTGTGATGATACCGGTCGTCCACATCCTGATTACACAACCAGCCAACACTCAGTGATGATACCGGTCGTCCACATCCTGATTACACAACCAGCCAACACTCAGTGAAGATACCGGTCGTCCACATCCTGATTACACAACCAGCTAACACTCTGTGATGATACCGGCCGTCCACATCATGATTACAAAACCAGCCAACACACTGTGATGATACCGGTCGTCCACATCCTGATTACACAACCAGCCAACACTCTGTGATGATACCGGTCGTCCACACCCTGATTACACAACCAGCCAACACTCTGTGATGATACCGGTCGTCCACATCCTGATTACACAACCAGCCAACACTCAGTGATGATACCGGTCGTCCACATCCTGATTACACAACCAGCCAACACTCATTGATGATACCGGTCGTCCACACCCTGATTACACAACCAGCCAACACTCAGTGATGATACCGGTCGTCCACATCCTGATTACACAACCAGCCAACACTCAGTGATGATACCGGTCGTCCACATCCTGATTACACAACCAGCCAACACTCAGTAATGATACCGGTCGTCCACATCCTGATTACACAACCAGCCAACACTCAGTGATGATACCGGTCGTCCACATCCTGATTACACAACCAGCCAACACTCAGTGATGATACCGGTCGTCCACATCCTGATTACACAACCAGCCAACACTCAGTGATGATACCGGTCGTCCACATCCTGATTACACAACCAGCCAACACTCAGTGATGATACCGGTCGTCCACATCCTGATTACACAATCAGCCAACACTCAGTGATGATACCGGTCGTGTACATTCTGATTACACAACCAGCCAACACTCAGTGATGATATTGGTCGGTTACACCCTTATTACACAACCAGCCAACACTCTCTAATGCGACCATAGGGCCACACACTGATGACACCAACCAGCCACCACTCTCTAATGCGACCATAGGGCCACACATTGATGACACCAACCAGCCACCACTCTCTAATGCGACCATAGGGCCACACACTGATGACACCAACCAGCCACCACTCTCTAATGCGACCATAGGGCCACACACTGATGACACCAACCAGCCACCGCTCTGTGATTATACCGGCCGGCCATACCCTGGTGACATCAAAGAGCCATCAACCTGTGATGAAACCGGTAGGCCACAACCTGATAAGACCAGTGGTTTGATTTTCAGTTAATACTTGAAATTCCCTGATGTTTAGGGATTACACGTATATTCCTAGGTTTTCAGTAAATACACGTATTCCCTGAGGGAATCAGTGATTACACGTATTTACTGAAAGTGTTAGGGAATACGTGTATTCCCTGAATTCAGGCATTCACTGTAATATGTTTTTTCAATAAACGGATTTTTCCGAATTTTCTTTTTAACTATGACTCTCTACTTAAATAGTCATGTAGTTCAGGTCACATGACTTGCACATCATTTCATAGTCTGACAATCCTAGTCGTTTTGTGCTCGGTAAAACAACCAGACAAATGAACACACGAGACAAACAGAAGATTCAATCTACAACCATAAAAGAAAACATAATGAGACAATCACAACAAATATTTCAATTTATTATGTTCTGCTTTTACTAAATAGCGTATTTTTCAAAGGCTTTACTTTCTTTGATTCCCAGAGTACGTCCTCGGGCCACCCAAACCAGTATGGGGTCTCTAAGTGCACACCAGTGGACACACAACGGGGCTGGTAGCCCTTTGATACCAAGTAGGCCACAATCTTGATGACTAAGCGTTTTTCCGTAGAATCCCAAGTTTTGCTTACGTAAAGTTCTCTTAAAACCGCCCATTCCATGAATATATACGGTACATTGATGTTGTCCAGAAACTGACAGGCTTCAGCTAATGCCCTGTGTTCAAACCCTTGAATGTCTAGTTTTACAATGAGAGTATCAGCTTGTATTAAGGGCAAAATATCGTCCATTAAAATGAGGCGGGCTTGACTTCCACTACAAGGCTTCAAAGGCAGCTCCGTTAATTTTAAAAGAGAGGAGTTTCTGTAACTGTTCGTATAATTCTTTGGCATTATGTATATATCATTTGTGTCTTTTTCTCGTACTCTCGTGTCCGCGTGGTTTTTGCCGGTTACTTTAATGTCAGCGCACCCTCTCTTATTAGACACCGCGTTGTGCAGTAAAGTTATATTTTTGTCTAATCTGTTTATCTTAACTGCTTTGTGAAAATGTTGAATGGTTTCCATATTTGGCTCCACGGCTATGATTTTTCTTCCCATCGCCGCTGCAACGAGACTATAGACGCCGAGATTAGCGCCGAGGTCAAGGACGCTTGCTGCTGGAAACTTCCGGAGGACATTTTGGAATAAATTTACAATATGGGACTCCCACATTCCAATGGAGTCTAAAACCGACGAAACATACACATCTTTTTTCGTATCGTACAAGCAGATTTTGGCACTTGTACGAACCGCTAAATTAACACATTTGTAATCCCAAGGGGCAATTTGTCTAATGTTGTAAATATTAATATGCCGCGACATCTGGTGGCCCTTTTCTGAACCGGTATAGTCATGATTTGTACAAATATGTGCTTCCTTGACAGGTCCGGGCGCTGCCCCGAAGTCAGGCCCAGTATCCTGCTGGAGATCACTATTTATGATGGCCGGCCTACGATGGGCCGGTGTTACCATACCATATGTCATATCTTCCTTAGGTGGCCGGTCCTTCATTGTTCGGTTCCAAGTTTGGATTAGCTCTTTTATTCTCTTTTCACTGTAGTCAGCATCGTACGTCGGACGTTCTGGCGTCGGGAGAACAAAAATTACTGAAACCACGGATACGAAAATTAATAAGACGAAAAGCAGAATTTTGATCACTCGCAAAGGCATGAATTTTGCAACGTCATGGATTACGTCCATTTTGTCAGACAATTTTACATTTACGTTGTTTGAGTTATCATGGTTCCCCTTTTGCATTCAGTAGTTCTTTGCGAAACGTATGTGGTGACGTCATCCAATGATCCGAGCTTATAATGAGTTTCCTTCTGCGTCGCTTGATGTTTTCTATGTACTTTCAAAGTTCTTTGTCCTTGCTATTCTGCAAAAAAAACTTAAAACGTAAACAGAAGATTATTTATAAGCGAGAAGATATAATGCAGAAGAGGAATATTAACATTATTTATTGATTTATGACTGCGTGCTCATTTTTCGATTTGTATTGTTTACGCTAATACAAACATAAAACTCAAAAGAAATACATATATATATATATATATATATATATATATATATATATATATATATGTATATATATATTTATAAATATATATTATCTAACAGTTTATTCAAGTAAAACATTTGTTCATTAATATCAAGTGGAGGTGAAAGATGATAACATTAATCGACATAGTAAAATATCATTTAAACAAAAATTGCTATTTATGCATTCGGAATTCCAATTAAAATCTGCAAGCCAAACACCGTATACAGTACATTTAGTCAAATTTAAACTCAGATCAGACCGCGTTATCACATGACAATCGGCCACAGCGTTTGAGATATGGGCTAGCTACCGAATGTCAAATGGCAGTAAACGGTATATTACCGTTGGAAGTTGTGAGAGTTGAGCATCCCGACGTCTCAAATTAAAGCCTAGTGCACGCGATTGGCTGCCAGTGAGTCCACGTGATTAGCATACGTTTTCGATTGTCTGCGTACTTTAACGATTTCAAGCGAATGTGATTTTGTTGTGTTTTGCTGCATTTATTGTTAACCTTTGGTTTAAGATGATTTCTCCAACGCCTGCAAAAGGTGCACGGCCAAAATGCGAGGATATGACTATATAGGTGTGATGGTCGCTACAGTGTGCACGTAATGTGCTGTTTTCGAGATTACTTCATTTCGTATCTGTCAGGTGTTGAAAGAAGTGAAACATCAAGAATGTCTATGCTGTAGAGTGTACAGAAATACGCGTACTAGTTTCATAATAAGACCCCATCTTACTTTATATCCACACAAATTCGTTAGTAAAGGGGATGGGGGTATATATCTCCCTCTTTTCGGCAGGTGTGGGGGGGGGGTCTCAGCTTTTAGAAAATAAGACATATATTGGAAATAAAATCAATGAATAATTCGTACAGGTTCTATTTTTTGGTTTTCTGCTTGATGGAGCAGCATTTAAACCCACCTACACACACACACACACCCTCACACACACATACATATATACCCTCGGGGAAAGGATATTTCAGTATTATTCGGATTATTAAACACCTATATACGCTAATGGATCATGTCCTTTGTGATACGGTTAATTCATTATGGTACGGTATACATTTTCTTTTTATGGGAGGGCATTCCTTAAATCATTCTGGGTTACATCATAAGGTCAGATTGTGACTGCACTTGCTGGAAAGCTAGCAAAAGTGCACGTTTTCACTTCACATTCGAACTATTTCCAATACACCTGTCATCTGAAGCCCCAAGGTACAAAATATGACAAGTGGGTCGCAATGGCATTATACCAGTAACTTCGCATGTATTATACACGCATAATTCTAAACGCATACACAGTGCAAAATGCGTTAGTGCGCAACGTTGCGTGACGCCGCATGACTACTGGTATATGAATCTGATTAATATATAAGCATTAATGTATGATGTTAAAACATATTTAGAGTTTAATAAACATATAAGCACCCTGCACACGAACACGAAAACAGGTACAATCATTGGTACTCGAAAGGTGGAGCCACGGTATAAATAAACATTCAAAGGTCTACCGTAAATATTCTAAAGCTACCATAAAAAATTGCATTAGCTACTCGCCGCAGTGAAAGCACTATAGATATTCTTAATACGATAACTGCTGAGGATTTGTTTTATACTGCTCTCGTGGGCATCCTCGGCAAAGTTACTCTGATGAGGTAGAGTGTCAATTAGATTTGACAGACCCCGCAATTTGCTACCGATATAAAGTATATACATGCATGTATGAGTGAAACTAAAAGCAGTGTATACTCGGTATATATATTTTTATTTATAAATGTATAAAAGGTATATATAATTTACACACGCTTACCCGAGAGACAGTGATACAGTGGTAAGCTGCAGTGGTAAGCCCCTACCCAGAGAGGGATAAACATATGTCCAGATACCACACACATCTCCCTTTTCCTCCACGCCAAGCGAGTGTTTGTTACCTGGACTTAGTCCCAATTGAAGATTCGCTGTTAAGTCTATCATTCACTACGTATCGGGTAATAGCTACTGAGCAGAGTAAACCGTCCACATGCATTGTTGTTAAGGTGGTATATAAAACCTAGTGGTGGGCCGATCATCGAGTTTTTTGAAAGTCAGTCGGTTTGCTGCCACCTACAAGCGCTCGATTACCAAAGGCAACTATCGATTACATCATACTCATGATTGTTTTTTTTCCAGAATGTCTTTATGTTATAGGCAAAAATTATTCTTCCATTTTTTTACAACATTCCGCACTTCATATAATGAGTCTGTGTTCCCAAATAACCTCCGTATCTAACTGAGTATGACACGGTAGAAGAGAGAATGAAGGACAAATTAAACCTCTGTAAACTGGCAGGGAGCTGCAGAATTAGCGGAGAGTTATCTGACGAGATGTTCATTGCAAAATATGAGCGATATGGCGTAAAAATGCTCAAAAATATTCCAGGTCTTTGCCAATTTTGCGAAATTCTCTTAGAAATAATCTCTTCAACTGATGCCAGGTGCCGTTGCCGCATGAGTAATTATATTAGCTTTCAATTACTTTTTAAAAATTTTTATAAAAAATTATATAGGCCTGTAATTTTCCTTGCGGCTTTGTGAAACCAGTATGCATGTCCTTGCTTGTGGTGAAGTTAAAATGATACGCGGGAGTATTCATTGGGGCCAGCAAGTAGATGTCCTAGACTGTGGTTTAATTCTTGATTATTATAATTCATTAAAATGAAACACTGAATAGCACAACTTAGTAATAATAAGAAAATTTAAAAAAAAAAGACTTCTTTTCATAAGGTAGAATTACTAAGACATACGGGCTGGGTTAAGAGAGTACAGTTTCACAGATAATTGCATATTTCTGTTTATTTGTCTGAACTGATTTATAATCGATCATCGATCGGTTAGCCAAAACCGATTATCGATTATGAAAAAGGAACCGACTCCCACCACTAATAAAACCAATAGTTCATGTTACCCTCCCACCCGAAAGGAAGGACAGAGGTTATCAAAATGGGCCCCTATGTCTGAATGTTTGTTTGTTTACGTGTATATATGTATATATGTGTGTCACATCGAATCTGCAAGTCAAAATTGACTCACAATGCCTTGACACAGATCTGTATAGTAGTTTGGTCCTATTCGGGGATTACCAAAATATGGAATTCTAGAATTCACTTATAATAATAATAATAATAATAATAATAATAATAATAATTATTATTATTATTATTATTATTATTATTATTATTATTATTATTATTACTATTATTATTATTATTATTATATAAATATACATATTTATAATTATAATTATGATAATGATAATGATATAATAATAATGATAATAGAAATAACAATAATAATAAAAACAATAATAACAATATTAATAATAATTATAACAATAAGAATATATGTTTTTTCACCTCGTCTGCATGAATAGATGATTTTAATGTTTAAGGATACTCTTATTTGTTTTGTTTTAGTTCAGATACCTTTGTATGCATTTCATGATATCCTGCAGACCATATTGTATGAACTTGTATTGTCACGTTGTCATTATATTGGTTTTATTTTGCTAAAAAATGTTATAATTATAATAAATAAATAAATAAATTTATTTCACAGCTTTTTAAGCGAAAAGGAGGGGGAGACATCCCCATAAATACGCCCCTGTTAAATCATGTCCGCCTGTTAGACTTTGCATCATCTAAATAAGAATGTATAATGGTTCATTCCAAGTGCAGTGTGCCATTAACTGTACTAACATATAAACCATATTAATTAAAGACATAAACTTCATAAAGGATTATAAAAAGAAATTAAGATAATATTTTACCTGAAAAAATAAAATCTTTTTAATACAAAAATCATCCTGTTCAAACTTTCTCGCCAGCTAATACCCATAATACCTCTTCGGGCCACCCAAACCAATATGGCGTTTCTAGGAGCTGATTGGTCCACACAGAGCGAGGCTCGTAACCCCTGGTTACCAGGAGTGACACCATTTTGTTTACAAGCCTCTTATCTACAGAGTCCCACTCCTTCGTGACGTACATGTCCCTCATAAATGCCCATTCCATGAAAATGTAAGGAACGTGTATATGTCTTAGAAGTTGACAGGCTTCGGCAAGAGCTCTATGTTCATAACCCTGGATATCTAATTTGATAATTGCTGTTTTAAATGTTATTAAAGGTAAAATATCGTCAATTAAAATCAATTTCACTTGTGTTTTATCACATGTGTCTAACTGGACGTCATTCCATATATCTTCGGAGTCGTGTTTGATATCAGGATTATGTTTTGCTTTCGTAATTTGCCCTATCTTCTTAATTCTTGTGTCTCCTTGGTTATCGCGATGAAACACGAGATCCGCACATCCGCGTGTGTCCGACACAGCGTTGTGCAAAAGCGTAATTTTCTCAGTCAGATTGTTCACTGCAACAGATTTGTGAAAGTGTTTGATTGTTTCCATATTTGGCTCGACTGAAATTACGTCACGCCCCATTTTGGCGGCTAAAAGGCTGTACAGACCAATATTAGCTCCTAAATCTATTACACCTGACGATGGATGACTTGAGAGAAGTTTCTGGAAAAGTTTAACCATGTCCGGCTCCCATAAGCCAAACGCATCTATAACTGAGGACACATATAAATCTTTCTTCAAATCATAGAGGCAAATTTTAGTCAGGGGACGAGTAGACAAATTAACACACTTGTAATCTGACGGAGAGCCTTGTGTCAAGTCATACGTCTCGATGAAATGCGATACCTTGTGAGGAGTCCCGGTACTGCTGTATTCCATATTTGTACAGGTCTCAGGGTCACGTAAATGCCCCTTGTTTGGTTCAGTGACGCGGTGCTCTTGTTGATGTGGATATTTAGTATCATTAATCAGTTCATCAAAATTATATATCGTGGATCGCTGCCGGTGTCGTCTATGTGCCGTTTCATTCCAGTGCTTTATTAGTTCCTCCATTCTGTCTGGGCTAAAGTCTGTTTCGTATATTGACCGTTCGGTTGGTTTGACATATATTATCGTAAAGGTGATTGAAGTAATCAAGAGAAATGCGAACAAAACAACTTTAGTTGATCGTGCATTAATATTAAGAGTCCATTTGATATCCGGGGACATCCTATAAAGCTGCCCTGTCTAAGAGAATTGTGCGTTTACCTGTTTTACCCCTGCTTTTCCCCTTAGGGACTGTTACACATTTTATCACTCACTTTTTTTCAAATCCTAGATAATTCTGCCATTTGGTATATCCCAAGAAGAAAATCTTGTCGCCGTGTGAAGTAGTTCCACAGTGTAGATTTTGCCAGCGCGATGTTTTTCCTCAGTCGACTAACGCTTTTCTTTCAGAGCATTAAGTCGTTCCTGATAAGAAAACATTTTTATAATGATCAACACTTTATAAAATTAAATATCAGACAAAAGGGTTATTCCTGGGCACAACTCGCGTCAATTTTGACCCCTTACCGCGAACTTAAAATTTTATGTTGATTTTAGTATGAATCTACCAATTTAAGTCGCTTTGACATATCTTTTCAGAAAACAAAAATATTAAATATCGTTTCGCTAATATGTGCTTTTACCTGTTACTTACAAAATTACGTTATCTTGTCCCCTGATCATATGCATTTTTTTCACAAATACATAAAGAAAGAAACCCCTTGCATTAATTTATACGAAAAATGTACCTGAGAAACCATTTGTTTGTCCTTACAGCCAGCGGTACATGTCAAAAATAAATTCCAAACTGTATTGAAATACTTTAGATGGAATAACGTTCATATACCAAGGATTACGGATAATTGAAACTGGCTGGTTCCAAATCAGAAATTTCAAATAACCGGGTTTGATATCTCCGAAAATGAGATTGTTAGTATTGATGATTGTCGTTGAATTTACATTTGTTTTCACTGATTAAATGTCCTACAAACCTTAAACATAATGAAATTTTAGATTTTGCAATTGCAGCAAACATATGTTAAGACACGGTTTTCCCTTTCAAGTTTAAGTACAGGACTGCATTGTACATATTAATCTTGATGTTCACATTGTTCATTTTCAATATTAGCGTCCGACAGAGGGAGGGGGCAGGAGGGGCGATATTGACATCGATATTGATAAGCGTAAAGCAAATAATGTATTGGCCAGTACGTCATAAGCTGGAAAACCTATAACAAATATTGAATACAAACAACTCAACGGCCCAGACAAAAAAGAAATCCTTAAATGCATGACGATCACTGGGCCGACCTAAAAACCATAGCGATATATTACATGTCACGTGGACAATTGCGAAGCATACATAAAACACAAATTGAACTTTAGACATGGAAAGAATTACACCAAGCACAAATTTAATTTTAAATATGGAAAGAGTTACACCAAGCACGCGTGTATGTTTAATTAGATATTAAGCAAGTGTATATATAGGGATGGTGAGTGACTGAGTTGTTAATCACTTTGTTTAACAAGATTTCAACCATAGTTATGGTAAACAACATTCATTCAGATGATTCCAGGAAGCTCGTTTTATATCAAGTAAGTCTCCCTTGGTGGTATATTATCAAATGCGTGAAAGTAGGATTACACTGCAATATATATACATATATATATTGCAGTGTCTTAGCGACCCGGGGAAGGGGGGAGGGGGGTAATCATAACGACTTCATAGTGAGTGGAGCCTTATTGTCAGAAATTTAATTTCAAATATCATAAAATTCGGGGGCGGATCCAGGATTTCGCAAGGGGGGGGGGGGTAGCAGATACGTTGCATATATATATATATATATATATATATATATATATGTATATATATATATATATTTATATATATATATATTGCAGTGTAAACGTCTGATGTTCAAAGGTAATAATGGGTAAATCGCTGGATTAAGCGTAAACGTTATTTGAATTAAGTCACTTTATACCTATAAAAACAGAATTCTTTGCCATTTTAAAAACAAAAACTGCCCTTTTTCTTTTCTTAAACTTCAGAATCATTGTAAAAAAGAAGCAACTGTAATCAATACATGAGAGAAAGAGGTATTAAATGGCCAGTACCACATTCAATCTCTTGTAAACATGTAGTCGTATAGTTTCAATCTAATATTGAATAATTTGCAGACCGGAAACTAACAATCCGAGGATATAGATTTCAAAATATACCTTTTGCATTTTTCCACTTCATATACAATGTGACAATTTGTAAATTGCGAAATTGTTGTAAATGGGTACAGATGTGCAACTTATAATATTTTCCCGAGACATAGTTTACAACTGGAAACTCATGAACAAAGTTGAGACAAAGATTAAAACAGACTTTAAAGTCAAACAATTCAGATATTGTGTATGTTTTATTTTGTGAATTTACAGTTTATAGCACGAGGATTATATTTATTCAAGAGAAATGAGGGGCAAGTTCACCAAACTTGATTTTGCATAACCGGTCTGTTAGCCCCTTTCGGATATATATATTCAATGAAAGGTTCCCCTAAAACCAAAAAAAATAAAGACGGTCTTTTTATCCCCTTTTTTCACAACGGTAAAGTATCTTTTAAATAATAATATTATGGTGATCCAAGTCACTAAATTATTTTGGATTTTTTTTCGGCTATCCTCATAAGTCCATCTATAACTGTTGAGTACAGCTGCTAACAGACGAATCAACCAACGTCGATAATTACATGCTTACACCTTGCTTCGCAGAGGTATAATTAACTCAGCAAATAAGACTTCTCTTGAGCAAGCTGGTGGATTTGGGAATTCAAAGCAAAAGAATAAATGATCTGAACATTATTTTTTATATCAAACAATTTATAAATAAAAATAAGACTTGGGTATATAAATAATGTCTTCTTAAGGTATCGTATAGAGATGAACATGAGATGTGAGCACAAGTGCCAAACGAGGTAAACATTTCATTCATTATTAAATCTCAAACAACTGATCAGTCATAAAATAAAGACACAACTACATATAAATATTTAAGTGCATTAAAAATCATTGAAAAAGGTAACAGAATAACTCATAATTTGATATTATTCTCTACCTGCTTTTTAAGATATTACTCACCAGCGTTTATTTTGAAAAACTGGTATAGCTTAAATTACTTTTAAATGTGTGCAGTTGCTTCATTTGTCTATAACTTGCTTTATACGTTCAAACGTCATATTTCTTTTATATATACGCATGAATAATAAAACCCATTTCTTTCATTCGCATATTAATGCATAATCGTTTGCAAACTATAGTTTTTATTTGTTAATTTATACATTTGTAATCGGTAATAAATCTTTCATAAAACGATGCTTTAGGTATTAAACACTGTCAGTTAACTTAAGTTTCTTGTACCGTTCTGTACATTTTTTCTTTTAAAGAGCGACAAGAACAAATAATTTCAGAACAGATTCACCATGCATTTGAGAATTCTAACTGATACATACGGCCAAAGTCCCAGTCCCCGTTACATGTTATTTATGATGAGGCATTAATTTTCCACTGCCTATCATTAAAATCAAATGATATGATGTATGTATATTCAGACCCTGTTTATTATTATTTTTTATTTGAACGATAGTATATTAACGTTTTGTTTTAAAGAATGAATCATTTTTATTTCTAAGATAAAGAGAGGTGAAAATTCTTTCTTTTTATTTAAACGTTTATAATCATGTTCACAAGCAAGATATCTAAGCAAATGACAGCTGGAACATTGTATGAGAAGAGCTTGAGGGAGCCACGGTTGATAGATCATATAGATCGAAATTTTTAACGTCTATAACCAATGTTGGAAAATGCCCAACTAATTATTTTAAAATACAACAAAGACCTCGGCCAACAATGGTCCCCGGCCATATGTTTAACTAGGAAAGTGTGGCATCAGTGATGGTGCGAGACGGACGGACGGATTAAGGACAGACGGACGAAAGGACGGAGAATCCGACAGACGCGGACCATTTTAGGAGTCCTCTCTCTTAACGGCGGGGCGGGGAGGGGGGGGGGGGGGGGGGGAAGATGCCCGATCCTGGTGTAGACATTCGTCTCTCCAAACGATTCCTTGGGTTTACAACTTTTGTTTTTCAGTTGAAAGGGAGATATTTGTTTGACGGCAACTGAAAATAATGTAAAGAAAATCTTCTCTGATAAAAATGATAATGTTTCGGGGTGGGGGGGGGGAGGGGGCAAAGCTCCCCCTCTCGATCCGCCACTGAAATTTTTGTTATAACACTTTAAATCAAACGGGGAATATAATACGAAGTTATAGGAAATGCTTTTTCTTTTCATAAGCTTAACTTAAATACATGTATTTGAATTATGTGTAACCGTCTGTATATATATAAATATATATATATACATATATACATATATATATATATATATATATGTATATATATATATGTATATTTAAATATACCCTGGCACATAAATAAAAACGTTTGCCATTCAAATGCCCGCACCTCGCTGATTGTAGATCTACATTTACAATCGTAAATCTGCATCAAATCACTTATATCGTGATGGATTCAAGTGTTCATGCAGATTAACATAGTTAATATAGGAATACATAACAAAATTGATATGTTATGGAAATATAAAGCACACATGATCGTTTACTTAATGCTAGGGAGGAAGACTTTGTTTATGTTCAAAGCGGAGAGAAATGATTATGCAGTTTTATATACGAGACAGTAATAATATGCTCAGCAAAAGTAAGTTATTTGGAAGAAAATGCTATACAGTGAAGTGGGACCGTGAAAAAGTGGTCGTTATTACTGGATAATAGATAAACCGAGGTAAACTTTAATGTAAAAATATGTATTCTCCTTATTGGTTTCGCTTTTGAACTGTTACCTTACAGAAAATCATCATAAACTAGTACAGAGAGAGAGGGGGTATTTGTAAATAAACCAGTACAGAGAGGGGGGAGTTGTAATTAAAATAGTGCAGAGAGGGGGGGACTTATTTGTAAATAAACTAGTTAAGAGAGAGGGGGGGTTATTTGTAAATAAACTAGTACAGAGAGAGGGGGTTATTTTAAATAAACTAGTACAGAGAGGGGGGGTATTTGTAAATAAACTAGTACAAAGAGGGCGGGGGGTTATTTGTTAATAAACTTGTACAGAGAGTGGGGGTTATGTGTAAATAAACTAGTACAGAGAGAGGGGTTTAATTGTAAATAAACTTGTACAGAGATGGGGTTATTTGTAAATAAACTCGTACACATAGAGAATGAGAGAAGGAGAGAGAGGAGAGAGAGATAGAGAGAGAGGTTATTTTTAAATGAACTAGTACAGAGAGAGGGGGTTATTTGTAAAGAAACTAGTACATACATAGAATGAGAGAAGGAGAGAGAGAGGTTATTTGTAAACAAATAAACTAGTACACTTAGAGGGGGGTATTTGTAAATAAACTAGTACTGAGACAGGGGGTTATTTGTAAATAAACTAGTACAGAGGTGGGGTTATTTGTAAATAAACTTGTTCACATAAGAGTAAGGAAAGAGAGAGAGGGGGGTTATTTGTAAATAAACTAGTACAGAGAGGGGGTTATTTGTAAATATACTAGTACAGAGAGGGGGGTTATTTGTAAATAAACTAGTACATAGAGAGGAGGATTATTTGTAAATAAAAAAAGTACAGAGAGAGAGGGGGGTTATTTGTTAATACACTAGTACAGAGGGGGGGGGGGTATTTGTTAATTAAATTGTACAGAGAGAGAGAGTGGGGTTATTTGTAAATGAACAAGTAAAGAAAGAGAGGAGAGGGGGTTATTTATAAAAACTAGTACACACACAGAGTGAGAGAGAGAGAGAGGGAGAGAGAGAGAGAGAGAGGGAGAGAAAGAAAGAGAGAGTGAGAGAGAAAGAGGGGTTATTTGTAAATATACTAGTACAGAGAGAGAGAGAGAGAGAGAGAGGTGGGGGTTATTTGTAAACAAGGGACCCATTAGTCACTGTGCTCAGCTGAAGTTGACCTTGAAGGTAAAAATCTAAAATAATATCAAATAGAGATAAAGTCTATGAGGAAGAGGTAATATAGGCCATGGTTGGTTTATATGATTGGTTTGAATTGATGAGCAAGAAATTGTTGCAAATAATATTTTTGACCTGACCATGGGTTTTCTAATGTTGAAACGGCAGCATGTGAGCAGTTTGTGAACGAATGATCTGTACTAATACCATGATCATTAGTTGGCTTTTTGATTAACTGTTGACATTTCAGTAGTTTACACATTTGTTCATTTGAATCTATTTTTTTATAATATGTATTATAAAATATATGTATTTTTTTATTTTATGAAATGTATGCAGTTGAGATATTACTAATGTCCCCAGTCCACAGATGAAAGGACTTGGTGGTGGTAGTGGTGGTAGGAGGTGGGGGGTGGGGGTGATATGGTGGGAGTTACAACATATCCGTATCATTATAGTTTATATACATAGGATTTTCACTTAACTCAACAATGCTTACACGATAAAAAAGTTCATTCATTGTTACTTAATATTTAAAAAAGGACAGACAGACTGGTAGACAAACCAAAGCTGATAATATATGAAGTTTCAATTATTTCTTAATTCATTTATTATATCAAATTTGTTTAAAGTTTAATATCTGCAATAATATACCCAACTGAATATATAATTTGCTTTCAAATATCAGACTTAAATAGCTTAATTCTAAACACATACAGCATTTGAAAGTTTTTTCAACAGTGCTGACAGGACAAATTTCATAATTAATATATAATTAATGATAACGGAGAGATGATGGAAAGAGCTGATCACTTTATGTTCCATTCTCCTAATGCAAGAATATGTTCAAATAAGATCTTAATTTTTCTAATTCTATTATTTTTTTATTAAATAAATTTTACACATTTTCAATAAAAACTAAAGACCAAGTGCACAGGAATCAATGGAAGCGGGGGGGGGGGGGGGGGAGGGGAGATGATGGGATTAACAACACTTCTGCATAGACATACAGGGCAAACAAAGCCTGACCTCCAATTCTGCTGAGGCAGGAAAATAATGAACAAATGTTTGTATTAGATCCTCATTTTTATCACATAAGTTTTTTTTTATTATAAGTTTATATAGCTATACATTTCTGAATAGAGAGTGAGAGAAGGAGAGAGAGGAGAGAGAGATAGAGAGAGAGAGGTTATTTTGTAAATGAACTAGTTCAGAGAGAGAGGGGGAGTTATTTGTAAAGAAACTAGTACAGAGAGAGAGAGGTTATTTGTTGATTCATAATTCTAAATTGCATCATCATAAATCTCAATCTTGTCAACAGCACATCATGCATAGAAATGTTTATTTATTTTTTACCACAAAAATATATCTTTTAAATTTGCAAAACAATAAATATCTAAAAATAATATTTGATTCAGATTTCACAATTTTTAATTGTGCCTTTATTTATCCATAATTTGCTTCATATTTATAAATTTAAGCATACTGATTGGTTTAATTATATTTGTTAAAATCATTTAAGAGAAAGCTGATTTCTTTAAAAATGCTACATTAACACAACATGGCATCTTCTGATTACATCTTGAATGACTTTTTCAAGGAAAGTTTTTGTATATTGGAATTGAAATAGCATTACAGTTAAAGAGATACAGTGAAAACAATAACAATTACTGCATAACACTTGGTGGGTTGGGTTTCGGGGGGGGGGGGGAGGGGATGGTGGTGGTGATATGAGAATAACTGTACACCCGTCACAGCAGGGGATCTCCCCAGTGACTGTAACAAATCAGAAACCCTGGCATAGCTGACTTCCAGTGACCTGGAGTGGGACCCTGCATCTGGACAAAGGAAATGACTACAACAGAGCATCAAGAAAAAAAATCAATAACGAGCCTAATTTTCAAGCTTTTATTTTCAAATTTCAGATTTAAACAAATTAAATTATACTTATGTTTACATGCTGTGCAAATTAAATCAATAGTACTTACACGTGCCATGGTCAAAGTTGGGCAAAATTTAAGGTACTGATTTTATTTCTATGCTAATAACTTAAAAAAATTTACAAAATTCAGATCTAATTTTGGGTAAACAATTGAATCTTAATTAAACGAAGTTAAATACTTGGGAAAATAGTCTCTATTTTCAAAATTTTTCATGTTAAGTGAGTTAATATTTTTCCTGATTTTTTTCACAAAGTCTATTATGTCCGGGCCTATAACTTAAAGAAATTTTATTTAACAGACTTAATTTCTGGCATGTATATAGGAAATTTATAGGAGATTACTTCCCGTAAATATTAAGAGAAACAGATAAGTGGTTTTGATATAAGGCATTCCTGAAGTGTGATAATAGGGTTTTTATGGGGAATTTTGAGGTTTTTCCTAAATATCTCAAAGGAATGAAGTCTCATTGACCCAAAATTTTTGGTATGGCAGGAGATTTTAGGTACATCTAACAGTATGCCGAATTTTGGATTCCTAGGTCTAACGGTTTCAAAACGTGCCAGTCTAATGGACGGACAGAAGGACGGACGGACGACGGACAATGGACTAAAAAATCTAGTACAGAGAGAGGGGGGGTTATTTGTAAATAAACTAGTCCAGAAAGTTAGAGAAGGGAGAGAAAGAGAGAGAGAGAGAGAGAGAGAGGGGGGGGGTGGGTGGGGGTGGGGTTGGGGGGGATATTTGTAAATAATCTAGTACACACACAGGGTGAGATAAGGAGAGAGAGAGTAAGAGAAAGAGAGAGGTTATTTGTTAATAAACTAGTAATGAGAGAGAGGGGGTTATTTGTAAGTAAACTAGTACAGAGAGAGAGGAGGTTTATTTGTAAATAAACTACTACACACACAGGGTGAGAGAAGGAGAGAGAGAGAGAGAGGTTATGTGTAAGTAAACTAGTAAAGAGATAGAGTGGGGTTATTTGAAAGTAAACTAGTACAGAGAGAGAGAGGAGGAGAGTTATATGTAAATATAACACACACAGAATTAGAGAAGGAGAGAGAGAGATAGAGAGAGAGGTTATTTTAAATAAACTAGTACAGCGAGTGAGGGGGGGGGGGTATAAATAAACTAGAACAGAGAGAGAGGAGGGGGTTATTTGTAAAAATTAACCAGTACAGAGAGAGAGGGGGGATTTATTTGTTTTATTTGTAAATAAACTAGTACACACAGAGAGGGAGAGAAGGAGAGAGAGGTTATTTGCAAATAAACTAGTACAGAGAGAGGGGGGTTATTTGTAAATAAACTAGTACAAAGAGGGGGTATTTGTAAATAAACTAGTACACACACAGAGTGAGTAAAGGAGAGAGAGAGAGAGAGAGAGAGAGGTTATCTGTAAATAAACTAGTACACACAGAGAGAGAGAGAGAGAGAGAGAGAGAGAGGGTTATTAGTAAATAAACTAATACAGAAAGAACGGGAAACAGAGAGAGGGGAGAGATTTTGTAGCGCATGGTGGTACATGAACACAAATAAAAGGGAGAAATTTGGTAGCACACAAACACACAGGTTGGATGAGTAGTACGCAAACACCAGTGGAGAAAAAGATAAAGATTATGTATAACACAAACACATGCAGAGAGAGAAAGATAGAGAGAGGGTGGGAGGGAGGGGGAGCCCAAGGTACAGCTGATGATGTTACAGCAGAGACTTGGAGAGACAGGAGTGTTATATTTGTTATTTCTAAATATAACAGTAAACAGGTGAGTACGAACAGATGACGCACTTAGAAACCGACGGAAGGACACCTACATTTACACGTGAACAAGCCAACATTTATTAGAAACAAATATGCCCTACACAAAACAATATTAAAACCTATAATATAATAAACGCCATATTTAGCGTTAGATCGTATTTATAGTTCATAGCCTGGTGTACCAATACAGTATAACACATACAGCAGTTAATATTATGATAAACCAAATGCACTCACCTGTAACACCTGTATACCTTAGTTGACCCAACAGACATCACTGTATTATCAGCTCACGGCAATCGGCTTCTGTTACCAATATGTGTCAACACATATGAGCATGCGCAGTAAACCAATCATTAACTGGTAGTGGTGGCCTGATAACCCAGATAACTTCTGACCGTATCGCGGCACGGTGTACCACTGCATTCAACGAGAGAAACCGGGGGGGGGGGGGGGGGGGGGGATACGGGGATGCTGTGCAATCAAGGGCGTATTTTTGTTTATTCATTTAACAAAGGATATAACAAGGTTTTGGCTAACACGTAATATCACACTTGTTTAGTAATGATGTTTATTAATATTTTAAGGTTTAAACATTTGCAATAATGAACTATGTTGTAATTTATGTTTTTAGTTCATGTGGACTCTATACAAAATTTCCAAGAAAATTCATCCTGGCACACGGACTTGCTATCTAGAATTCACCTGTTTCAAAGTTGATATGTGTTTTTTTTTGTTAACACATTCTGCGTTTATATGTATATCGTCACCTGACCAGAGGGTTTTCTCCGAAATGCAGCATTTTTCCTTTGAAAATTTTCATGAATCCCGAAGGTGGTCTAGATCATCCCCAAAATTTGATCAATTGAACTTTGTTTCATTGCTCAATAACTTTTAGACTGTAAAAGGGGTAGGACGTAGCCCAGTGGTTAAGGCGTTGGAGGTTCGTAGCTGGAGGTTCCTGGTTCGAACCCCGCCGCTGCTTCAGTGGCATAATGGTGAAATCTACTTAAAGGAACTCAGAGACTCGCTTTAATTCCTTTACGACAGGTAATGACTTCTGGATTATTCCCAATCCAATACATGTAAAACCTGAAATCCAGATGGCTTAATATTAATATATCCTTTTATCATATGAATACCTTCATTCTCATTCAATAGATTATGCCACCAAAAAGTCATGGACACGTCCTTTTTCAGAAATCTTGTGAGTAATGTCGCTAATAGTCAGGAGGAAAACAAACGAACAGACAGACAAATAAACCAACGCCGGCAAAAACATAACCTTAAAAAAATTAAATAGAAAAAGCCAACCAACCGTGTCTTTTACCGTCTTCTACCGATACAAGACTGAAAAACAAACCTGAGATTCTAAACCTTCGAGCTCAAGACCTCCGAATTCAAGTGACCGGTTATAGGGGTATGAACTTAGTAAATATCTTCTTCCGAATATAATGACAATAACATTAGGTGCACACTGGAGCGTAACTTTCGGTGTAAAATAATATTTGGTCATATCCCCCATGCCACAATACTGTTCAACATATGTTGGTATAAATTTTCCAAACTGTGTTCTTAGTGCAAGCAAAATGACATTTGAAACATGAAATTAGAACCACTCCTTTGATCATGAATACACCGTGTATCGGCAGGGGAGTCATGACGCTTATACGCCATACCCGCATACTCCTTTTCAATTGATCTATGTATAAGCAGGTTAAAACGTCACATTATTTTGGATTCCGTCTCTTTGTTGCTTCTAACGGACGTAAAAGCTGTTGCAAAATTCATGTTTTCGTATTAACCCGTAAACTATAAATTAATACATTTCCGACATTGTCATTTGGATTGTAAACATAAAGCGATGGGGAATACCCTGTATATCGGGTATGTTTGGATGCGGGCATGCCTTTCTCTCGGGGAAGGTTGTGTGGCCCTTTGAACGTTTCTTTAATGTGTGTTTTGCGTCATCGTAAATTTAAAAAATGTGCAACATATTGCAGTGTATGTTGTGTTGGTTCATGACCTGATACTCGCCACTGTCTGATTCATGAGTAAGAAGGCAATGTCATGGAAATGAGTTATTGCTTAATTATATAGGTACAGGTATTCCAGCAAATTAAAGTAGCATCCCCAGCAAATTAGCCCTGGAGACATTTAAATTAATATTTGATTCGTAAATTATATAGTATGTGTTCTTTTTCTTTGAAACCAACTTTCATGTTTTAAAAAGAAAGTTAACTTAATATTGAATGAAATTTCAGAAAGTAAGAAAAAATTTAGATGATAATTGTCACCGCGGTTTTGGTCTACTTTTATTTATGGTTTCAGCTATTTCATTAAAAGTTTCATCAAATTATCTTTTATTTTTCCAATTTTTAAACTTAAACTTAATATACTAGTGGTATATCGATTACTCCGAATTACGACTAGTGATACAGGGAGAAATCAACCTCTCAGGATTATACAAGGGTGCGTCGATGCGACACACAAAGAGAGCGTCCGGGCAAGAACCTATTTGCGAAGAGAGTTTGGGGTGAGTGTATCGTCGAAGTTGTGATCGGAATAACACTCTTTTAATTACCACGCCCAAATCCTAAAATCATAGTAGCTTGTTAGATACTCCAATAGATGACCTTTTTAGCTTCAAACACAACCTTGCCGGACGTGGTCTAACCAGCACTGCATGGTTGGTCAATAGGAGCAAGCATTTTCCTTGACTTGGAAACAGTTGTCAGATGCAAACTTAACATAAGTTTCATTGTCTCTTCTTTACTCATCTTACAGTTTTGTGATGCCGCATTGTATTATAAATTTGTAATATAAAATCTAAGAAAACCAAAGAATATGGATTGATCATTAATGTTTCAACAGATTTTCATAAAAACGCACGGATTTCCTTTTCTTATCTCAAACCAATCAATTTCTTTAAAGCCAGATATTCACCTACTTTTTTGTTGAGTTTATGCGATGTTTGACGTACTCTGTGCAGTTTAATTAACTGTAAGTAATTTCTGTCAAGAAAAATTCTCTAAAATGCCTACGTCACTTAGGTGTGCGCTTGTTCATCTATAAGCTTAAAGTAAAGACAGTACATGCGCCAATGTTGACAATTAGAAAAAAAACGGTAGTTAGTTGCTTATGTGCGAAATTTAAAAGGGCACTAGTTGCCAAACGTCCTTTTCAAAACTCTGTTTTATATAACCTGTCGCCAGATGTCCTTCTTGATTGGGTTTGGATCATTTTGCCCCCCCCCCCATATTATAAACACATGGATATAAAAAAAAACGAGCAGAGGTGGGATCGGCGGTTTCTGGCCTATTTTTATAAAATGTTCAAGGGATTATCTTAAGTTAACAGACGTAATAACTTGGGATATTAAGGGGGCCAGGCTTGTTTTTATTAAGTGTTATTTGGGCCTCAATTGTGAGGAAATTGTTCACATAAAATCCATTTTCTTGCTATTATTTCTTCTAAATAAAAGCAAATATTCATTTTGAAACATTCACACGAAAACTTATTCGCACGTCATCAAATGGTCCCATGCTTTCAGTTAGACGGAAGAGAGACCTAATAACAAGTTTCTGTTCTATTATAAATAAATTTCTAGCATATTTCAAAGGTAATATGACTTTCAAGGCATATTGCACATATTTCATAGCTTGGTAAAACTTGGAACAAGAGGCATAAAAATATCAAGCATATATAGTAAGTGCGTGTAACAGAGGTCTAATTAAAGTCTAGAAACTCCCCCTCCCTCTCTCTCATTTACATACAAATATTGTGTTGTCAGTGAATTGAAGTCTTCCATCATATATAAAAGAGGTTTATAAAAGAATCATGTATGTGCAGGTCTAATAATTTACTTGTTTATTTATATCTCACAGAGGACGATATGATTTGGTCAGTTTAGTGGTAACATTCTACATTAGTTGTGTCTTAAATATAAAACCACATTTACTTTAAAACTGCATGATATTGAGTGAACTATGTCGCCAAGTAATGTGTATAGATATCTGTGAATAGGAGCAAGCCATAGGAGGCATCAGCAGTAATTTAGGCTCGGTATTACATGAGTAATCTCTGCCTTAAGCTGTAGGTATTGATCATATCGCTACCACGTGATGTGTTATAATGTTTGTTGAAACCAGTTCTCCAATTACAAATGCTTTGAATCACGTGACGCCTATGACCATATATGGAAAATAGCATCCGCACATTCCACAATAAAAACGTGACAGCTGACCAGCACTTCAGTATCGTCCTGGCAGCTGAAGTGGACGCCGACCATTTCCATTGAAACACTTGAAGCTGAAACAGGTAAATATGTTTATTATGCATATACATCACTTAGGGGTATTTGATTCGTTTATCATTGATATCGCAAGCAGTCATAATATTCTGTCGGAGTATTAGCTCTATTAAAAACCCTCTTATGAGAAGATGAAAATTATTACGTACCCAAAGATTAGTGCTGATAAATTTATTATTGTGTCCTTTTTAACATTATTGCACAAACATCCAGTCTTTCTTTACTGAAAAGTAATGCTAACTGTACCATTAATATTGTTTATATATCCTTAGATGTGAGATAAGTATAACAACATACTTATTCCCTCTGAGTAGTGATTTAAGGTCTTTGATTCAAGCCTCTAGTTACAGTCCGTAACATATAATTTGTGGCGGGAGTAAAGAAAGTAATAATATTTTTGGTGGGGTCTTTAGTCTCCTTTACAGGGGCGATTCCAGGATTTAGTGAAAGAGTCAAACCCAGGGGGACTAATGACAAGACGTAAAAGAAGGTCCCAATATCCCGAAAAGGATGGGGTGTCCATTCCGCAAAAATTGGTCTGAAACCCTTAAAAAAGGTTGCTGCGGCTAAAAAAAAGTCCAAATGGTGATATGAATATTACTATTTTAAAACATTTCAAGTTTTAAAAAGTTTATTGTCAGGTATAAATTAATCCTATAATAATTGATGGTCCGAGGTAATAGCGCTTTTGTCACCTTACAAATCCTTCAAAGCATTATATAAAAATATTTGCCGACTGCAAGATCTCATTCCATTTATTTGTTTATTATATTGTTCTTATCATGCATGACAGATATATATATATATATATATATATATATATATATATATATATATATATATATACTCATATTCCATTTTTAAATTGAATGAATACGCTAATCATGCATCTCTCCATTTCTTCTATACTCCCTGTCTCTCTCTCTGTCCCTCTGTCTCTCTGTCTCTGTCTCCGTCTCTCTCTCTCTCTCTCTCTCTCTATATATATATATATATATATATATATATATAAATATATATATATATATATATATGAAATGGCTAGGGGAATGAATAAAGAAGTCATAGTTTTTTGTTAACAAATAACCATAATTTATTCTTAAAACACAGTACCTGGATACCACCACCGTCACAACGATAAGTTCTTTAAATGTATACTCTCGGAGAATGGCAGTCCAGCGTAAAGCTCTTGTAAATATCCAGAAAGTAAACTGAAGTCCAAATGCATAAAATCCAGGAGAAAGTCTGACCAAAATAAAGCTCTTGTAAATATCCAGAAAGTAAACTGAAGTCCAAATGCATAAAATCCAGGAGAAAGTCTGACCAAAATCTATAATTGCCGCACTCGTCGGATAAGGTCCCAGAAACTGACACACGCTTCTGCGTCCGCTTGAAATCTTCTCTGCTGCGCTCTCTCGGCTCTAAAACACAGCCCCTTTATATACCTTTTCACCTCAAGCCGAGAATTTCCACCTCTCGAACAGTCTATAATACATTCTACACGGTAAGCACGCGCTACAGGAACACCGCTGCCGTGTCTCCACACACCAGGGTCCACGTGACCTCGGCCAGGCGAGAAAGCCCCTATCTAGCATGACAACGAGAATTCAACCAGTACGGATTAAACATAGAGTGCAACAACAACACGAGTTACGCCCGTGTCACACAATAAAAAGAGCACATGTAACACTCCCCCTGCTGTGAGAAAAAAGAAAGTTTTCACGGAAAACTTTCTTTTTTGCGATCACACTCACTAAATTTTTACAACATCTCAAAAATCAACTTATTTACAACATTACATAAACATCTTGTTTACAACATTTCATAAACATCTCGATAAGAAATCAGCAAATACATTGTCTTTCCCTTTAATGTGTATGATATCAAGATTGTAATCCTGTAAGAACAAACTCCATCTCAACAATCTTTAATTTTTACACTTCAATTTGTTCATGAACGTGAGGGGATTGTGATCACTGAAGACAATGATAGGCCTGACTGATGAAGTAATATAAACTTCAAAATGTTGCAACGCCAAAATCAAAGCCAAACATTCTTTTTCAATAGTGGAGTAATTTTTCTGGATTGCATTAAACTTTCTTGGGAAATAACAAATTGGATGATCTATGCCATCATTGCCTTCTTGTAACAACACAGCACCAGCAGCAGTATTACTAGCATCTACAGCTACCTTAAAAGGTACAGAAAAGTCTGGAGCTGCTAAAACAGGTGAACTTTGCAAAATTGCTTTCAAATTCTGAAATGCATTTTCACACTGAACATTCCATACAAACTTTTGTTTCTTCTTTAACAAATTAGTCAAAGGTTCAGCTACAGCAGCAAAATTTGGACAAAACTTCCTGTAGTATCCAACCATACCTAAAAAACGCATTATTTACTTTTAGGTCTAGGAAATGCAGAAATAGCACTGATCTTAGCATCAACAGGTTTTACCTGACCCTGCCCTACAATATGACCAAAATATGTAACTTGTGCATGACAAAACTCAGATTTTACTAAGTTGACGGTCAGACGTGCTTCACTGAGTCTTTTGAAGAGGTCTCGAAGAATTTGCAGATGTTTCTCCCAGGTGTCGCTGTACACGATAAGGTCATCAATATATGCGTCGCAGCCCTGAATGTCCTTGACAACCATATGGATGAGGCGCTGGAACGGCACGGTCCTGGTACAGTCCTTGCGGCGTCACAAATGCGGACACTTCTTTCGCTCTTTCTGTCAGCGGAACTTGCTAGAATCATTTAGCAAGTCAAACTTGGAGACATATCTGGAGCTACCGACTCTATCAATACAATCATCGATCCTCGGAATCGGGAACTTGTCAGTCTTGGTGACAGAGTTCAGTTTTCGATAATCTGTGCACATACGATAACTTCCATCAGGTTTTGGCACAAGAATACATGGTGAACTCCAGTAACTGTAACTAGGTTCAATAAAATCATTGTCCAGCAAATATTGAATCTCATCCTGTAGATACATTTGCTTTTCTGGATTTAGTCTATATGAATGTTGCTTGACTGCGCTTTCCTCGCTAACATTGACGTCATGGCACAACATGTTAGTTCGCGTTGGAATGTCACTAAACGATGTTCCTAATTCCGAAGTAGGTTCTTGAGGTCTTGCTCAAACTGACCCTGACCCAGTTAGTGTAGATACTGATTGTAAGTGTGATGTGGACATTCATTGTGGTACAGTACCATTAAAAAAACTAGGACGTGCTTAAAAACCTGGATGCCAAACTGTCACACCTAACCGCAACATGTTTCAACATGTTAACATGGCACAGTTGTTTCTTCTTACGTTTATTTGGTCTCAACAGTATGTAACTTAAATCACTGACTTTTATGTCAACAATGTAAGTACCAAAATACCTAGCTTGCAGCGGTCTGCCAGGGATAGGAAGTAAGGCAAGTACCTTTTCACCAGGCTCAAACATCCTCTTACAGCGTGCTTGTCATACTTTGTTTTCATTTTACTTTGTGCAGATTTTAGATTTGACTTTGCAATATCACAAGCACTGTACAGTTTAGTGCGAAAGTCTGAGACATACTGCAGTAAACTAAGAGAATCAGGATTTTCACACAAGAGTTTTTCTTAAAGCAGTTTCAATGGACCTCGAACAGAGTGTCCAAAACTAGTTCAAAGGGACTGAAACCCAAGGACTCTTGAAAGGATTCTCTGACAACAAACATCAACAGGTGGATTCCTTCATCCCAGTCTTTCTGTGTGTCATAGCAATAAGTCCTGATCATGTTTTTTAATGTCTGGTGAAAACGCTCAAGGACGCCCTGACTTTCAGGATGGTATGGCGAAGAGCTGTACTGTTTTATACCTAGCTCAAGCATAACTTGTTGGACTGAGCCAGACATAAAATTAGACCCTTGGTCGGACTGGACGGATTTTGGTAATCCAAACGTTGTAAAAAACTTGGTCAGATCTTTGACAACACTTTTGGCATTAATTTTGCGCAATGGTATTGCCTCAGGGAACCTGGTAGATGCGCACATAATTGTCAGCAAGTATTCATGTCCAGATTTTGTTCTGGGCAGTGGTTCAACACAATCAACAACAATCCTACTGAATGGTTCCACGAAAGCAGGAATAGAGCTAAGTGGGGCCTTAGGAGGATTCTGACTGGGTTTGCCCACCATCTGGCATGTATGGCATGATTTACAATATTGTACAACATCTTACCTAAGGTTTGGCCAATAGGAGTGTGTACTAACTTTCTGATAAGTTTTATTTATACCTAAATGGCCAGACAAAGGAGCCTCATGTGCCATGCTTAGAACTTCACTGCGAAAGCTTTTTGTGCATTACTATTTGATGTTTGATGGCCCACTCATCATCAGCGCATACATCAGGGGATCGCCATTTACGCATTAGCACTCCATTTTTGACGTAAAAACAAACTTGGTTCTGTGACAGCTCATCTTTAGAAACTGCCCTGGGAAACAAATATGAAATATCAGGGTCCTTATGCTGTTCCGCGATAAGTTCTGACCTTGAGAATGCTGCATCCTGTACGGGCGAGTCATTAGAGGAGTGACTAGTGACTCCCAGAGTGTTATTATCTGGCCCATTGTCCTCATGTGTGTTTTTCTTGGCCATAGATCTAGTTACAGCACATGAAGGATACACACCAGGAATTTCCTGACTTTCCGAATCAGTGTCCTGATCAAGTGACGGCTTTTCTTTCACTTTTGGTACAGGCTGTACTTTATCACCTGCAACATCACCTAGTAGCAAATGAATTCTCTTAAAGGGTAAAGTAGTTCTTTTGCCCACCGGCTTCCGTAGCTCAGGGGTAGAGCGCAGGACTCAAAGCCGGGAGATCGTGGTTCGAATCTCAGCCGAGGCGGTGAGGTTTTTCACGGTCGGCCCCCACCCAGGGTGAGCGCTCTACAGGCTTAATGGGAAGGCTGTGCCCTACAGCCGTGTATCACTCAGTGCGTCTTTGGGGGGTTCCTAGGTGTTATGACCCAGCAATGGGGATGATTACACACCCAGGACCCGCAGGTGCGGTAGACACCGGGCTTGGTGACACCAGGATATAAAAATGATAGGAAGCGAGTGCTACCGCCCTGTCAAGTAGTCCCAAACCGAAATGGAAACTCTGCAGATGTACATACTTAGTTAAGACTTAGTTAAGTCAGCATTATTAAAAAATGGAGGCGGTTACCTCCACACAAAAAAATTATTTAAAAAAAAAGTAGTTCTTTGCCCACAGTAATATTCCCAGAAATCAAAAATGACTTTAAATGGATACTGTGATGCGGAACTGAAGTGAGCCTGTCTGAAAACACACCATTAACAAGTGCATGTGCACCAGTAAAGGACCTATTAGAAAATGGCAAAGTGTTTGCTAACATGAGAGTCTGGCCTGAACCAGTGTCCCTCAGAATTCTAATAGGGTGAAATCTGAAGAAACACTTGAAAGTGATACAAAGCCATCATGTATGAATGGCTCAAATAACTCCATTTCAGCATCAAGAGAGGAATCTACTACCTCAGCTTCATCAAACAAAGAACTGACATTGACAGAGTCAGAATATGAGAATAAAATATTTTAAATTTACACATCATTTTGAGTGATTCTGTGTATTTTTATTATATTACGTGGAGGTTATCACCGAAAACAGCCGAGCTGCCTTTGGCAAAGAACGGAATGCCTGCGTCGTCGTTGGTTATGAACAACACAGGATTATGGTCTTTGTGTATATGAATAACCCCTGCTATCATTGACGGATTTGAGCATTTTTGACCTTACATTTGACCCTGTCGCTGACCAACTTGCAGGTAAATGTGAACGCGATGTGACTCTCGATCACGTGGCACTGATTTATTATGTCAGCATGCAATAATGGTTAATAACCCGATTCACCCAGGTTATCCTTATGGCATTAGGTTAAAATGACTACAACAAGGGTCCCTGCACTATCACCATTCTTTTCAACTTTCAAACAGTTGTATCATGTAAACTCTGGAAGGAAATACGTGAAACGTTTCTGTTTATATTAAGAATACCGCGTCACTGATATTACACCGCAAAATACATCCACTTATCAATATATAAAATATGTTTCACCAACAAATACCTTCTGTTGTTTATAATTGGAATTGATGCTGTCGATGCATCCTTTATTTTTGCTCCATTTATTTTTTCTTAATGGTCTGACACCCTTAAACAAGGTTAAACCCCCTTGGATCCGCTTTTACATTTCTTTCTTTCTTTAGGACAGCTTCCATGCCTTATAACATGCATATAGATCATGCATTTCATATCTTTCTTACAGCAATCTAGGCTTAATACGTCTAACAATAATAATATATATATAAACTGTCAAAGACCTTAAACTATCTGAACGCCTATGCGTAAAATTCCTGTTCGCAAATTTAAAACATAATCACTGGCCAGGTCTTCAAGGTAAACCTATCGATATATGAATTTCTTGGCACGTGCACAACGCCAAAAATAACAATAAAAATATTTGCACATATCTTATTGAGACAGTATCCCACTGGATAATTAAATTTTACTTCAACTTTTAGATAAAAAAAAGAGCCAACGTTCCCTATCCCATTTTAAAAACACATCCAATCCCGATAAAAAAGCCCGGTTACCGGATTTATGAGCTAGAGTTTATATAGATATGTGTGTGTATTTGTGTGAATTGGTTGTAAAATCATCATCGATGATTGAAAGAAATAATCGATTATGATCGATTATTTATCGATTATTTCATTTACCTTCTATAAAATCTGCTTTAAGTATGATTGTAATTAATCTCAAAACTTCCGTGTGGTGTATCAAGTGTCTATCAATAATAGATCTGTTTCCTGTCAGGGCCATCGGGAATCATATTCATTCATGTCAATAACTGCATGCGGACTTTTGCGGTGAAGCGATATACTGGTTAAATCGCATTAACCATACTTGGTGCTCTGTTGTAAAGGCGTTTCTTAATGGTTTCTTTTTTGTGTTTTTTTTGTAGATACTACAATGGCGAGACGGGTTCTGACTGCCGTTTCGGCGATGGTCCTTCTGACCTCACTTGCATTTGAAACTGCAAAAGGAGGACAACTAGACAACCTGAGAAATCAAATTAAAAATAAGGCAGAAAGTAAGGATGTGTATCAATTAATCTGATAATTACTTCCACCAAAGGGGCTGGGGTAATAATTTTGCTGGCGCATGTTTGTCTGTTTGTTTGTGTATGTTTGTCTGTTAGCAACACATCTAAAAAGTTATAAACGTATTTTGATTTAGTTAACAGGATGGCTCTGCAAGGATACAAGTAACATTTGGTTTATTTGGGGCAGACCCGGGTCACTATCTAGATTTGTGACTTTCTAAAAGAAAAAAAATGCTACATTTCTGACAAATACCAAATAAGAATGATTCCATTTTACAGAACCCTTCAGAATCGAAACAGACTACGTCCTCTTAGGACGCTCCAAAAAAAAGTACAGAATGAATTTACAGATAAAACTGATAACTACATTAATTATTGATTACATGTATTCATTATGTGATTTCGACCATGAGAAATCGGTTAGAACTACACGGAATCCATTACTCGATTATTTGTTCTTTTGTTCTAAATTAGAAATCTGGCATTAGGGGACAGCTATCTGCCATTATGTTTCTGTCGTTCCGTGTGATTGCTTATGGATTATATTTATCTCATATATGTTTATTTACGCGGGTCTACAACAATAGATTATAATCGTCCTGCAAATATATGCGAACCATGCAAATATACTTACTGACATAGATGTCGTTAACAGGTCATAGTGTAAAACATCCATATCACAGTCTAATTTATTGATAATGTTCTAAGAGGAGCCTGATACCAGCTCGCTGTGTTTGTATTTTTCTGGTTTTATAGCAGTCATGTGAAAAATGTGTATCTTTTACCTTCGAACAAAAGTCAAATATTCAAAAGTTCAATATTCAAAACAATACTCCAGTCTGGTTTACGTAACATTCACAAATTGCAGTTACAATAATTTATGTTAAAATTCAAAATGGTAAGAAAATGCAATTGCACAAAATACTATAAATTCTATACAAAATTAAATTTTATTTGCTAGACCAGTTGCCTAATTAGCTTATTAGTCCCTGAACATAAAATGGAACATACACTTTGTAGTATACTACATTGGTGTTGGGTGGGAGCAAACCAACACAACTAGAGTTGCAACCGTATGGCATAGCATAGTTTAATGTAGAAGTGTTTCTAGGGAGATTTCGAGGGAAAAAGGGAAAATACATTGGTCTAAATTCTGGCTATTGGGAAATGGATGGGTCACATAAGAAATTAAAATTTCCTGTCCACCTTTTTAATCCTCATGAATAAACATGTACTTTAACATGGGCCACTGATAACATGAAGTGTGATCTAAACTAAAAGCGGCCTATTGCGATTACTGATGTTCATTAACTTCAGGTAATCTCTTGAACCGTTCATAAATCATAAGCAAGACAACGCCGATCCCAGGCTGTTGGTTTTGTTTATATCCACTTGTTTATAACATGTGGGGTGGGGCACCAAAAATAATACAAACACATTCAACTAGGACAGCTCGCTACAATTCAAAGGAACCAAAGTATCGCAAATGGCGTTTAACAACTAGTGACCTTTCAACTTCATAAAATATGCAAACCAAAACTTCTTGTATATAGCGTTTTTCTGTTTGTAAACATTGACGCATGGACGTTGTTTACTAACGGCTTATGAATATACAAAGCCATGCATTCATCACAGAGATATTAAAAAACACCTCTCTTTGCAAGAATTCCTTAGGTTTATTGTTATGAAGGCAAAGTAAAGAAGACGTAACATATTTTCTACAGATATGGCATGTGAAGCATTTTCTTTGGCATGAAGATGGTGTAATTTTAAACTAAAGTCCCTGGCTTGTTGTCGGTATTGTGTGTTGAATGAGAGTGATATCATTAAGCTTGGATTTTAGGTTTTTGAATTCACGAGACTAAGAATAACCAAGTTATAACAATTTGCCGTTAAATGGAGCTATTCATCTGCCTTATTTGTATAATTTATGTGGTATCTCTGGCTATATATTAATGGAATGTAGTTAAACTCTTCTAATAAAAGTTCTCATAACACCCAATAACAAATAAAACCATGTTATCGGGGGCAGTTGAGTGCGCACAAACTGTTGTTGAGGAAAGTATATGAAGCAACGCCATCTTTTATGGATGGCATGTGCGCCAAGGGAACATTATTATTTTCAATAACAAGATCACCAGATTAATGTCAGATATTGGAATAGGCCCCTTTAAGCGGATTTTAAGTTTCACTATTTTGCCGCACCATATTAAAATTTTTAGATGTAAGTAAAAAGAATATAAATTTAAATGAAATTTTAAAATTTATGGGAAATAAATTTTATCTTTCAAATTTGAATTTAACAAAAGTGTCTTCCTAAAATTTATACAAGTACAAATATATCAAGACTTTAATTTATGGTACAGTCAACTTCTTTTCTTTTTAAATTTTAATTTTGAAATAATTGGCTGTTTATCGAATATTTTTTATCCAAAATAGCCTGTACCTGTTGTATAAAAAGAGGTTTCAAAAAAGGTAAAAGTGTCTTTAAGATGACATGTCTCTCACAGGAGTTGAAAGTTCGTGGTCTCAGTCAATTCTGTTTGGACAGATTATTTATATTATGTTCGGATAGCTGTAAAAGTGACTGCAAGCCACTGTCCTTTTCGTATTTGGTTCCATCACTCTTTAGTCTAAGGATCACTTTAAATCATTTATCACATGTAGAAAAGCGCTTTTAATGCTAAATGTCTGGCCACTACTAATAAGGTTGCCAAGCTACCTAGACTTACAGTAAATAAGTGTCAATCAACGGGGCTCAGTGTATCCAGATAAGCAGTGTCGAAGCTTTACACCTGCATGCTGCTACTGTCAATCAAGCCTGGCCTGCTTTTCTGCAGTTTTCTTTGCAATTATATTTGAATTAGTAGTTTTCTGCAAAATGTCCATTTTTTTCTGATTTTCCGATAATAAAAAAGACCTCTGAAGTACAGCTCGGTGGCCACAGGCAACACAGGGCTCACGCACATCATGTCTTTAAAACTTTGCAATAAATAAATAAATAAAATAAGCTATCTGGTATATCTCCCTTAAGGTGGAGTGCTGAGTGAGAAATATATGAGTTTTAAGTTAATTTAATATCGCTATCAATTTTGCTTTATTTTACAGGAATAGGAAGTTGTATTGGGAGAATCGACAGTTACATAGGACAATTAACTGCACGTGAGTATTTTTGTTTTGTTTTGTTTTATATGAACCATTTTCACGCGCATGCGCACGTTAGCCAGGCCCTATGATCATCATTTCATCAAGCGTTTTATTGTTTGCAGTTCAATTGTTAATAAACCATTTTCAAGAATGACTTATTTTGCCCAAATATCTTAAAATAATAAATTTTCTTTCATTGATAGTTAAAGACAGAAAAAGTCCTACGATACGGTAGCCGGCAAATTGATAAACATATTGACAGGGTGGGTTACAGACATGGGTGTAGTAAAAAAAAATTCCCATGAATATTTTACTCAGATGAATTGTAGCATTGCTGAGCCGGGGGATTGATTGAGAGAGAGAAATTTATACCTGAATGAATAGATCTTGGTTTCTCACGTCGATATGATACATTGAGGTTCATTAGTATCCCGCATCTTCTATATATAAACTGGGATGTACCTTTTGGTTAATAGAAAGCATTAAAATTATATTCATTTTATCTTTTTGAGTAGTACTGTGAACCTGCACAGACAGGCAGCTAATAACCATCAAATATAATAAAAACGATATATATATATATATATATATATATATATATATATATATATATATATATCACTTTACTAATATCAGTTTAATTGTTTCAGCTTGCGGGGGAGTGGATGAAGATGCAGTGAAAGATTTCAAAATTCACTCACTTCAAATTTTGATAATCGTTCAACAAACGACTGGATATGTTTCGTCTGCCATGACCTCACTGCAAACCTACGCCGATGAAGCGGCAGCTGCTCAGCAACCTGAAACGGAGCCAGCTGAAGAAGGAGCGTCTGAACAAGGGTCGTCTGATGAAGGGTCGTCTAAAGAAGCGTCGTCTGAAGATGAGTCGTCTGAAGATGAGTCGTCTGAAAAAGAGTCGTCTGAAAAAGAGTCGTCTGAGGAAGGGTCGTCTGAAGAAGGGCAAGCTGAAGAACTGCCACCTGAAGAAGAGCCGACGGAAGAAGGGCCGCCTGAAACGGAGCCGGCTGAAGAACTGCCGCCTGAAGAAGGTCCGCCTGAAGAAGAGCCGACGGAAGAAGGGCCGCCTGAAACGGAGCCGGCTGAAGAACTGCCACCTGAAGAAGGTCCGCCTGAAGAAGAGCTGACCGAAGAAGGGCAACCTGAAACGGAACCGGCTGAAGAACTGCCACCTGAAGAAGGTCCGCCTGAAGAAGAGCTGACCGAAGAAGGGCAACCTGAAACGGAGCCGGCTGAAGAACTGCCACCTGAAGAAGGGCCGCCTGAAGAAGAGCTGACCGAAGAAGGGCCACCTGAAACGGAGACAGCTGGTGAAGGGTCACCAGAAGAAGGGCCATCTGAAGAAGGGTTGACCGAAGAGGGGTTAACCGGTTTGTAATTGAAATATATCTTTCATACAGACTTTTCTCAGGATTATAGTAAAAATATAGTTATTGTATTCATGTAGCAAGAAAATTTATATTTAAGAAAAAATAGTTAAATTATTTTGTATATAAATGAAATGTTCAGGATGTTTCATAACTGTTTCGAAATAGTTCTGTTGTAAACTCTTTGCAACATATTGAACTGTTTTTTATGTGGATCATCATAGGTAAATATATAAGTTGTCAATTAGAGGATTTATTGTTTTCCGAGAATCACAGTTTCTTGTAAACTTTTAAGATTTTCTGCATTATCTCTATGACTGTTTCCCTGACGTCCTCTTTGGCATTGTTTAGCATTATGGACGGATGGTGTACCCATTTTGCTTCTTTCAAGCCCTGATCAATTTTCGTGATGCCTAAATGTCAGCTTTTCTCATTGATGGGGTATGACAGGGCAGGAACACAACTGGATATAAATCTAAGGAAGTCACGAAAAATCGTGAGACGGCCGTTCGGCAGGTCGCTGGTTGCCGAGAACTATCACAGGAGGAAATCGATCATATAGAGATGTTTTTGAACCTGCGCAAGAACTTCCCTGAGACTGTCGTGGTCTGGGGTAGTTATAGCTTGTATTTAAACCGGGCAGATTAGATGGTCTTGCCTGGTCGCAATCAATAATATGCCTCTTCGGCCAGCAATCAGCCAAATACGTGGTCTTATTCGTAAGAATATCGCAAGACCCCGTACGACATTTCATAAGACTGTCATGGTTAGTCCCGCGACAAGTTGCAGTTGGTCACTGGCGGTCGTGTTAGTGTTGCAATCTTACCATAATATGACGGAAACTGTTTTAAGCTGAAGAGTTGCAGTTAGCCGCCACAACAGCCTATTTTAAGTGACTAGTCAAGTCCCATGTGTGACAGGGTGTACTGTACCATACATAAACGAGACTATAGGACGTAGCCTAGTGGTAAAGGCATTCGATTAAGGAGTTGAAGGTCGCCGGTTCGAACCTGGTCGTTGCCTCAAAGGCACTGTCTTAAAACAGGTTATGCCTTTAGAATTATTCCTACCTCCTCAACTATAAAATCTGAAATGCTATAGTTTTGACAAAATGTTTAAAAATAAAAGCTCAGTTGACGAAGACAGTCATCGACAAAACATTTCGACATGAAAGCTCAACTGATGCACATAATCACTGAAAAAAAAGTTTAAATATTAACATTCAGAACAAAATCATGCACATAATTAAAAAATTATGAAAGCTCAGCTTATACAGTCAATGACAAAAAAAGTTTAAATACAAGATAACATAGTCTCAATGGCATAAACATAACACACTGATTTTTCTTAGGGAAATTTTATAATCACCACTGAGATGGATAATTAAGGCAGATTTTCTTCTATCTGTAATTCATAATAAAACGGTTTCTTTTTTTTGCTAAAATTTTGCAGTCCACTGAAACATATAAAATGATGAACAAAAAAATGAAACGTAAATAGAAATTTGATACTCCGTGCAATAATTATTGACCAACTGAAAATGTATGGGTATTGGTTATTTTTCTGTCATGCTATACTTTAGAATAATAAATATAAATAGAATTGAGGTGACGTAGAATAATAAATATAAATAGAATTGAGGTGACGTAGAATAATAAATATAAATAGAATTGAGGTGACGCCATCGGTCCTGTGCGAAGGATTAATTGTTTTATTCCAAGCAATGCCAAGCTCGGTACATTTAAGATCATTTGTGTGAAAATATAATTAAAACGGCCAGTTAAACGTAAATTTAACGGGGATGGTTAGCATTCCGGAAAATGATGGGCCAAACTTAGTTCACAGTTTTAGTCCGCCGTCGCAGGAGCGAGGGGTACTAGAATGCTTCCCGTCAGTCTGGCTGTCATTTATTAAGAAATATTTAAACTGTAACTTTCCTTTTAAATACGGTCAACTTTGTCATAATCCAAGGCATATTAAATGCATATGACTGGATTAGATTATTTTGAACTTGCTTCTTCAAGCAAATGCGAATAATACCAATTGAAAAAATTTACTATTTCAGGTGCTGTTACTATAAAATGAAACAAGCATATTTCTTAAGCCAAAAATTTGACAGCCAACTATGTTGGATAACAGCTAAAATGTTTTGCTTTCTTACAAATTTTCATGCTAAATATTTAAGTCAAAGTTATTCCTGACCCTTTGGTCTCCTGTCTTTTGTTAAAATCTGTGTAGTTTAGAACTTTCATTCCCATACTCCTAGTTCCACAGGGCCATCAGGATAACTAAAAAGTTAATCATGCAATTTTTTTTTAAATCCAGTTTACATTTATTTTGAATTTTAAAAGGGGTTCCCGCAAAGGTTTAGGGATATCAGGGGACCACTGATGCTACACTTTCCTAGACTGACATATGGTGAGGGACTTTTTGTGCATAGAAGCCTTCCTCTATTATTGCGGAGGTGTAGGGCTGATGGAGAGGCATAAGCTATTAAAAGTGATGAACTTATTTAAAATATATGATTCATGTATTGAAACTTTACATTGAAGATGGAGAAGCTGCCGGTGAACAAGGAGATGAGGTAGGAGACACCGGAAGTGATCAAGGAGAAGAGGAAGTAGTTTCTGCATGAAATGATGACGAAACTGATGAAAATGATGACGGGGAAGATGACGGAGTTGATATCTGATAGAATGACGTTGGGGACGGATGTGACGGTGATGAATTCGCCCAAATAACCTGTCGTCAAAATAAATATTATGTGTCATTCAACACTTTGTTTTCTGCTTTCTTTATCGCCGCCGGCAAGAGACTGTGTTCATCTTCGTTTGGGCGTGTGTGTGCGTCTTTGCGTGTGCTGTGTGTTTGTTCACAAACTAACTCGCGTAATTATAACTTGAATCTCATGAAATTTTCAGGATATTTTGGGAATGGGCTAATGAAGAATCGATTAGATTTTGTTACATGATCTGGGGATAGGAACGTAATCAAGGGATTTTGACAAATGTAAGTTCACTTTTGCAACTGAAAGTATGGGCCGAATAAGTGAATGCTAACGCGCGTTGGGATCATCTCCCTATATGGATCCTCCGTATGGCGGATGCTTGCATTCCTTAAAATGCAGATTTCTAGTTGTCCAATGTATCTGTCAGCGCGTGTAGAATTATGTGTGTCTGAGTGTGTGCTTGTGTGCAGATACATTGATATCCTTATCATGCGTGTTACAACGGCTATTTAAACTTACACGGAAATCGAAGTTTATAATTTGAAATCATATCAGATCTTTTATATTAAATTACCAAGAATATACAGGATTTTTGACATAACGGATGCCCCGTTGGTCCTCGTCCGATTGTTAAGATATTCCTTGCATTTCACGTAACTTAATAGAGTCATTGATATCCCCATGTAAGTGGCTGTTCGGTGAAATCGCGAATATAGAACCCCTAAACCCGCGAGACACTGAGCAAGTGAATAATTAAGAAAACCTGACCTCGCCAAATATATAGTCAGCGACAGTATATGCTTCATTAGCGCAATATGGACCCTCTGACATTACGACCAGATTACTGGCCTTTACATCTAGGTCTGGGGAAGCAAATGTTTCATCATTTTTTACAACGCCTTACGGCCTACAGGTACACTGTCAATTGACATAAACCAAACTAATCGTTGTCGATTTTAATGTACTTTCTAACAAAACCAAACATGAGCGAGAAAAGTTCCGTTTTAACTCTGCATATTGGTAAACTCCTCCGCATGTTTGTAGAATATCTGACCGCATAAATATAGGCATGGCTCGCACGGTTATCAAAGATATGGGGTTTCAGTTTGGGTGTGAGTTCACATGTATTCTCTTGTGATAAGTCATCATTCGTAGCAAAATGTTATGATTATGGGCTGTTTACCACAACATGAATGCAACATGATCGAAGGCCACTGAGATGCATTCCTCGATATTGCTTGTATCATGACTCACGTAGGCTTACCAGCCCAATTATCATAGCTTGCTGAGTCGGTTTGTCAGGGCTAATAATGCATGTTTTATGTATTAAAGATGCTGATATAACCAATCAATAGATAATAGGGACTTTTTGACTTGAACTCCAAAGACAATCCGGCATTAACGGAAGGTTGAAAGGACCTGTTCTCAAACAAGGTATGCTTAGTATGCATGATATATAGTGTCATCTATAACATATTATTGTATCTTCCAGTGTTTCGTTCTTAAGCTGTTTGCATACTCCTGTAAGCAAGAGGCAAAACCTTGAAGCCGGCCAATCTGTGCAAAATATCCGTTAGCGCGCACGCCATCTGGTGGCCGTACTGCGCGACTTCGGAAAACAATGTGGCTCAGGCTTCCAACCTGTGTTACTTCCTTGATGTTGCTTCTCCTTGGCGTATTACCCGATTCTCCCAAACCATTGCTCTTGCTCTCACCCTCGAGCAAAGTTTTCCTAAAATCAGTTGACAACTCTATTTCGATGCCTCGAAGGTATCTTTGACGTTAACCGACAATCGGGAGTAACTTGCATTCTCGTCTCATTGGGGTTCTGGGCATCATCAAAAATGCGTGTGGCGACAGTAACGTCTTGCGGAACTGACAAGCTGCTGTTTCCTGACTATTAAGGCCAGGCGAGACCGTCTAAATCATCCCCTTCCTTTCTTGACTAAACCTAGCCACCAACGGCGACGCAACAGTACTCATTTATTCTTATTTTTGATATTGCAAAAAGCAATTGAGAACGTCATTTTTATGAGCTAGGCCAACCGTTGCCTTGGATGGCATGGCTGTTCTGCGGGTGACTTCATTGATATCAAGCTTTTTACTTAATTTATCAGTCGAGTTGTATTGGAGCTGTGTGGATTGTGGACTCAGGACAACCCCTTTCCCTCCCGGTGACGTCACGTGCAACACAGTCTTTTTTATTAACAGGAGTAGATTCGGGGGGGGGGGTCCAAATCTGGAAGACTTATGAACAAACCTTGAAAAGATTCCTCAATTCAATAAGGGGTCCAGGCCTCAAAAATCGGTCTGAGATCCTTTAAAAAGGTTGATGTAACTGAATAGAGCACTTGACAATGATTAAATGATTTATATTCAAGGGATTTAATATTAAAAAAATCATAAATACAATTATTTTAAGAAAAGGGTGTAGACTGGGAGGCTGGTCTTCTCTACTATTTAGGTAATTATCTATACTGGTTCATATTATAAAGAACAAAGTATGTTAAAAAATGGAGGGATTACTATTGGAAATTATGAAAAGTAATCGAAACTTTGCAATTGTGAATTCCCACCTTAATAAGAGAATATGAAAAATATGTGTAACATTTCAAAACGAAAACATATCCTATTGTTTGTTGCAAAATATGAAATGTACAGTTAATAACTGACTCTTAAATTAAAGGGACCTAGTCACATGACATGTATCTTTAATATACATGCATATAGTATATCTGCTATTCCATTCTCAAACCGGTGCTTAATGCTTTACACAAGTAGATATTAAGTTCGCATCGAGCGCGATCATTGGCGCTAAACATACACAGCGCACACGCCACCTGGTGGGCATAGGCTACTGCGCAACTTCACAAACTTCCAACGGTGTTTCTTTTTTAATGTTACTTCTCCTAGTTTGGGAACTTTCACTTATGAGCAAGGTCTGAATACTGGTAATGTTTCAGTTGTAGTTTGCTTTTTACATCTGGGGGAAATTATAACTAAATAGTAAGTACTGGCACTAGTTAAAGAAATAGAACAACACTGTTTGATTGACATATAATTTAAATTCTAAACCCGCAAATAATCAATAATGCATTACAGGGGCTGATCCAGGTTTTAGGAAAAGGGGGGGGGGTCCAACCCAGGAGGACTAGTGAAAACCCTAAAAAAATGTCCCCAGTACTGGAAAAGAGGGAGTCCAAGCCGCAAAATTTTGTCTGAAACTCTTATAAAAACGTTGTTTCTGATGAAAAAGGGGGATCCGGACCCCCCGGATCCGCTTCTGCATTCGGATAGCGTTAAACATAACATTAAAATGGACAAACCCGGGTAGGTAGTCTGACCGCCTTTAAAGTGGGTGGCCACACAAGGTGTTAGGCACGATCTAAACCGACCCTGGTATGAAGTCATAACCCTAGCTGCCACACAGGCTTGAGACAGACTTCAGGCTCAACTGCTCGTTTCCAAGAGGACGCAAATCCTTACTGGCACCGGTTTTGATGTACAGTGGGCGGAGTCACTCACTGCATATGATTGGCTGATACCCGGTAGTCAGTTGATTGACAACTGGGCATATATCAATTAGTGATAGAAGAGAGCAAAGACGTTACACGATAAACATATATATTTAGAATGTGTTTATCACACAAACATATCAACGTTTGAAACAGGTGAATTCTTGACAACAAGTACATATGTCAGGATGGATTTGCTTGAAATATTTAATAAAGTCTAAATGAACTAATAACGGAAGTCAGTGCATTATTATAAAAATGGTATGTACCTTTAAACATTGTCAAACATAATTACGAATCAAGCATGCAAGTATATGTCAGCCAAAACCATTATTGTATCATTTTTTAAATGAACAAAAATATACACCCATGCACATAATCCCCGTATAACTTCAAATAGGACATCCCCCCCCCCTCGTTTCTCTATTTGCACGCAATGGTACCCCTTGTCGCAACGGTCAGACGTTATGTGGGTCTTCAGTTATCCCCCAGTGCAAATATGATGCAGGTCCATCGCAACTAGTTAATGATGGGTTAACAGCGCATGCTCCCTCTCTGATACTTGCTGACACATATTGTTAACAAGAAGTGATTGCTGTGCACTGATAATACAATGATGTCAGTTAGGTCAACTTTAGTATGCAGATAGTCTATGGAATTGGCAACATGTTACAGTCGTATCTTTTTGAATGGACTGTTTTGCTGGACCTCTTAAGCATTTATAATCTGAATGTCCATGTTTAACTCACACAGCCACGTATTAACATAGAGAGAGAAAAGAGAAAGAGAAAACGAGACAGTTTGTGGTGTGTAACCTCACACACAGAGAGAGAGAGAGAGAGAGAGAGAGAGAGAGAGAGAGAGAGAGAGATGTATAAACTAGTAAATAAAGAGACAGGTGTTATTTGTAAATAAACTAGTACACAAGGAGAGAGAAAGAGAGAGAGAGATAGAGGGAGAGAGAGAGAGAGAGAGAGAGAAAGAGAGTTATCTGTAAATAAACTAATACAGAAAGAAAAAGATTTGTTAGAGATATCTGGTAGTGCATGGTTGCACATGAACCCACAAAAAGAACAAAGAGAGAACAATTATAGCACATAAACACGCCAATGCATATACACAGATAGAATGGATAGTACGCAAACACCCGCGGAGACCAAGAGAAAGAGATTGGGTTGAAGACAAACACATGCAGAGAGAGAGAGAGAGAGAGAGGGTAGAGCCCGATGTACAGCTGATGATATTCCAAAACAGTAGGAGAGACCGGAGGAGTATTATAGTTGTTATTTCTAAATATAACAGAAAACGTGGGTATACGAACAGAGGATAGCTTAGGAATTGAAGGGTGCTGACAGAGTTTGTTCAATACAACAAGAGTCAAGAGGTTGTGCGTAATAATTTACGTCACAGCAACAGTAGCCGAGAGGTTGTCCTAAGTATCACCTAAACACCAGCAGCAGCCCTGCAGTTGGGCTAAGTCACTCACATAACATAAGCAACAGTAGTCAAGGGGTGGGGCTAGGTCACTCACGTAAAAGCAACAGTAGTCAAGGGGTGGGGCTAGGTCACTCACGTAAAAGCAACAGTAGTCAAGGGGTGGGGCTAGGTCACTCACGTAAAAGCAACAGTAGTCAAGGGGTGGGGCTAGGTCACTCACGTAAAAGCAACAGTAGTCAAGGGTTGGGGCTAGGTCACTCACCTAACAGCAACAGTAGTCAAGGGTTAGGGCTAAGTAAGTCAGGTAACAGCAATAGTTACCACACCCAAGGCAGTACTCACGTAACATCAACAAGAGTCAAGGGGTGGAACTAAGGTTTACTCACGTAACAACAACAGTATTCAAGTGGTGGGGGCTTAGTCACTCAGGTTACAGCAATAGCTACCGAACCCAAGGGGTCGGGCTAAGTTACTCACGTAGCAACAAGAGTATTCAAGGGGTCGGGCTAAGTTACTTAGGTAACGAAATAGTTACCCAACCCAAGGGGTTGGGCTAAGGCTAACAACAACAGTAATCAAGGGGTTGAGCTAAGCCAGTCACGTAACAGCAACAGTTACTGTAGGAAAAGGGGTGGGACTAAGTCACTTGGCTCACATTATCCAAGGGAAGTGACTTTATCTACAGTTTGTATAGTAACTCGTGGATACGTTTATTTATTCTTATCATCTTCATTATATTACTTATATTTTTTTAATTCAAAACTCACTTTAATGTGTTAACGTTCATTCCACATCTATGACTTTTCATTAAAACATATGTGTAAAGAGTCTTAAGTTTGGTCCTATTTTGGAAATTCCTCTATTTTATAATATTTTTTATATTTTTTGTGAGTTCATATCTCTCCATAAATCAATAAGGGTGAGATGTATGGGCTTTAAATAATTTTTTACCTCCCTCTGAACATGTCTCTCCCGAAAATTACCAAAGTCAGAAAAACAAAATATTACGGAGGCCATATATAGTAAAAATAGGAAAGCACTCACAGAGCCAACACGTGAAAAAAATAATCAACCAAGTTTTACACTCTACGTCATTTAACTGCACTTCATTGAAAACATTAGGAGGTATAGATTATTAAAACAATTTAAAATAAATGCCTACTGTCCTACCTTCACAAAAGGTTAATGAAAAGCACGAAGAATGTTTGGAGATTTTTTTATCATAAAAAAACTTATGGAGAAGTATAGTGTCTGATGGTGAAATCGGTGATGATCGGTGAAGGCCGATCCAGGAGGTTTGGACATCCCATTTTTCAGCAGACCTAATCAGACCTTACCTGTATCACACTGTGGTGAATGCGCTCTATACAATTTGAACATGGGTCTTTCCAAAATCATTAAACACTGTTACGTATTTGTTTGGTGTAGACAGTTCTCTGCTAATGCTGACTCCTGGATGTTTAGTCTGAACAAAAATGTGAACATACTCATCAGGGTTGGGTTTAGTTCAAATCGTTCTATAAATATTACTGTTAGTTTTACTGTTATTATATTGCTATTGCTATAACTAATTTACTATCGCCACAGTTCCTCATTTATTACTTCTTAGTGACATTTATCACTGTATTACTTAACTAAATAACAAAATAATTTGGAATGAAACATTTTTTTATTTACTTTATTATTACAAAAATGTATACAATTCTTTCTGTCTAATAGTGGTGCAAGGGAATTTTCAAGTTATTAAAATTCAGCATCAATTATCAAACGATTGAATGGTCATCTAATTTAACAACTGTCCTATAAATATGACTGTTGATATGACTTTTATGTAAATATGACTCTCTATTCTCAACACTGCCTAGAATGAACTCGAACGGTATAATATTGTCAAAACGTTAAGTAGTTATATTGAGTGCTGTGGGAAAAAAATCCATCAAAGCCTGCAAAATTAATACTATACAAACACAAGTCTCCTGATAAAAACAAATTATGTTGTATATATATATATATATATATATATATATATATATATATATATATATATGTATAAACGAGAATAACTTTATGTTTAATAAATTATTTCTCTCTCCTCTCTTTTTCAAAATTGATTCATTGTTGTAAATTTGTAATATATGGTGTACGTGTAAATATAATAAAATACTCAATCTCAATCTATCCCTATTTTTATGGATGTTTTAGTCATCAAGAGCCGATAAAGTCAATAAGTTAGGGTAGGCAGAAATCTGCGTTCCAGTACTCCCATGCAATTTGCAGCAACGGTTATCATTTTTAATATAACTTGCCTTAAAAATCAGTTCATCATAAAGGCGATCACTGGAACAGAACAAAGCCTGTTAAGCAATATTTGCTCCTCTGCTTAATGACCTAAGAGGGAATGGAAAATAAGTGTACATGTATTACTCTAAATATAACTTTGCCTTCTGTTGTGAGGTGAGCGGGTGTCTTTATCCATGTTTGATTATTCAGATTAGCATGTTAAATATTCTTCACTGCACAGCAGTAAGAACAGATCCATGAGAAGATCTATTTTAGTAATAGCTCTTCAAAATTCTTACTCTCACCAACAACCAAATTAACTCAAAGTGAGCTGTTCAGCACTACAGGTTGGCAAAGTGTTATGCTTCAATAACATGGACAATTCGATGGTTTTATTCCTGAGTCAAATATAACAACAGAACTTAAAAGTAATTGAAAAGTAATTGTTTAAACAATTACTTTTCAAAAGTAATTGATTACAAGTACAATTACTTTTCAGGATTTCAAAAAGTAATCGATAACAAGTACAATTACTAGAAAAAGTAATTGTAATTACAATTACTTCAATTACAATTACTTTTGGACCCAACTCTGCTTACCTTATTATAAGGATTTCAGAACATTTTATGAGGCCTGGAACCCCTCCCTTTTATTGACCTAAGAAACATTTTAAGGTGTGTTCATTAGTCTTTCAGAGTTTGAAACCACCCTTTTCCAAACTCCTTGAAGTTTCCCCTTTAAAAAAAGAGATAGTGTGATGCATGTGTGTCATGGGGGGGGGGGGGGATGTCCTTAGTATGCCATCTACACTGCTTCAGCACATCTCGACTAAGAGAGAAAACAAAAAGCTTGAGATGAATAGGGTTAGGTAAACGTAATAGCACGTGGGTTAATTATGTGCAGGGGTAGATTTCATCCAGAACAGAGACTGGATCATGATATGATTGGCTGGTGCAAACTGTGACGTCACAGGCAAACTTTAGAAATGACTTAAATCTAGCAATAAATGTTATTTTTTTTTCTTCCCTGAAAATTTCGGGCTGACTCTGTCAGAAATACCAAGCTTAAGATGAGATCTAGAATTTTAGTCACAGGGGATTGCCCTGTGTGTGACGTCACTGCCGAGTTGTCAATGCTGTAAATGTGCCAATGGTTTTTTAAACAAATCACACAACATTATGTTGTTTTGTGGAATAATAGATAGAAAAATGTTTTTCCTCCAGGAATTGGATTAATTTTATGTAAAATCTATACTTTTGCTTGACCTGAATAAAGTCAACCACAGAACAGCCACGCCATCTACCGGCAATGATTGGCTTAGCCCATAAGAATGACGTTCTCAGTTGCGTTTATAATATCAAAAATAAAACTTAAGAGTACTGTTGCGTCGCCCAGGGGGGCTACGTATTAGAAGGGGAGCGAATCGGCAATGGGATATGCGTTTTAGATAGTCCCAATAGGCCGTAACAGGCGGCAAACAAACAGCAGTTTGTGCAAAACACAGGGATGCACTGGCTAATCTTTACTTGGCTATCGATGTTTGCTAAATTTCTTAATTAAATCTGCAGTTACATCTTACATGGTGAAGCCTTGAAACAAATATACATTTTGATCACTCCAGCAAGACACTCTTGCACACTATTGAACATAGAAATAATTTAGATTTTAAACTTCCTTCAGTTACATCAGTCCTTAGTGTTCATTGCATGATCACGTTTTGTCACTTTAAAATCACGGATAAGAGGTAGTAGTGACCAGCTGAGCTTCACAGCAAATGGATCAGGTTTCGTCTTTCTTAAAAGGAATGTAATCATTTGCAATAATATGTTCTTTATCTCATTTTGAATGAATTCATTGATTCCCAGCAAGCCACTGAAGCAAAAGGCTTACTATTTCCAATTATTCTGTATTGTACGTTGTCATACTTGTATGTGAGTAAATACCGTCCGCGTGTCCCTGTTTACTATAACAAGACCGCATGACCAGGGATCTGAGCTTGCCCATCGCAACAACCCCAACAAGGGACCCATGGGTCACGACGCTCAGCTGAGTTTTGGAAAATATTAGTAACTGCAAAAGCTAAGAGAAAATGACCAAGCTAAAAGGAAACTCTCATAAACAAATTAATGTGTGAAGGTAATTAAGTTTTCAAAAATTGATTATATGGCCATATGAGTTAAAAATTAATCCCACAAAGTTTGACCAATATTCCTAATTTTAAAATTATGTTGAACAGTGTTATTCACACCAAGGCCCCGCCGACTTTAAGAGATATGAATGAAATGCTACCAAGTATTTATATCTTCTTAAATCTTGACAGTTAGCACTTACAATAGGTCATAATATTTTATCACATTTGAATATTAGGATTAAATTCCTGAACATTTCTTTTTCTTACTAAAAATCAAAATTGTCCAAGTCTCAACAAAAAGAATTTATTGAACACTAAAATTATAAGATTCGTCTTGTTTATTAGTCCTGTGTGTTGGAGGGAAGGGTGGTGGAGGGGTCTCTGTTGTTAATGCTCGTCGCTGAAAAAAATGTGAAATTATAAGATTCATCTTGTTCAGAGTACAGGTCAGTAAAAAAAAGGGGGGGGGGGGGGGGAGAGAGAGAAAGGGGGGTAGAGAGAGAAAGGCTCCCTGTGGTATTAACGCTGGCAGCCTGATCAAGCTCAACAAGAGAGAGGGCTTGCCCCAGTGATGGGATTACATAACAGCCTGGGGAGCATAGCTGCACTGAATGACCTACAGTGACCCAAAGTGGACTGCTTGACAATGTAAGGGAATACAACAATAGCCTTAAAAAATTCAATAACTGGCCTAATTTTGCAGCTTTTATTTTAAAAAGATTTTAACAGATTAGATCCTTATGTGTACATGCTGTGAAAATTAAATCCACAGTACTTACAGGAAAAAATCGTGCCGTGGCCAAAGTTGGGCAAAATTTAAGGTACTGATTTTATATTTATGCTATTAACTTAAAAAATTGCAAATTTCAGATATAATTTTCGGTATACAATTGAATCTTGATTAAATGAAGTTATATCCCTGAAAAAATCTCTAGCATCAGCAATTCTCATGTTAAGTGAGTAAATATATTTCCTGATTTTTTACAAGGTGCATTATGTTTGGGCCTATAACTTCAACAAATTATGCAATACTGACCTAGATTTTTGTATGTACATAAGAAATGTATGGAAGAATAAGAATATTTAATATGACATCTAACATTATGCCAATTTTTGGATTACCAGGCAAAGCTGTAGTAAACAAAAGTAAGGTCATGATGCTAAAAAAATACAAATACATTAAGCCTCTAAAAAAACTTCAATTGCTGGACTATTTTTTAAGCTTCTACTTTCAAATTTCAAAATTCATCATATTAAATCCATATGTAAACTGGCTGTGAAAATTAAATCAAATGTACTTACAAGAAAAAAAAGTGCCATAGTCAAAGTTGGGCAAAATTTTAAAAGTGCGTATGTTTGGGCCCATAAGTTTTTTAAATAATAAAGTACTGACCTAATTTCGGGCATGTACATAGGTTATATATAGACAATTATTTATGGAAAATATGAAGAAAAAAAGTAAGTGGTTTTGATATTAGGCATTCCTGAAGCGTAAAAATGATTTAAATAAAAAATTAAGGTTTTCCTTAATTTTTCAAAGGAAAAAGGTCAAAGAAACCCAGTTTTGGCTTGGAAGGAGATCTTAGGGACATCTAACATTATGCCAATTTTTTATTACCAGGCAAAGTTGTAGTAAACAATAGTTGGGTCATGATGCTAGAAAATACAAATACATTAAGGCCTCTAAAAAACTTGAATAGCTAGACTTTTTAAGCTTATACTTTCAAATTTCAATATTAATCAGATTAAATCCATATGTTAACTGGCTGTGAAAATTAAATCAAATGAACTTACAAGAAAAAAAGTGCATGGTCAAAGTTGGGCAAGATTTAAGGTACCAATTTTTTATTTGTGCTCATATTTAAAAAAAAATTAAAAATTTTGATCTAATTTTGGGTATTCATTTTAATTTTGATTAATTTAAGTTATATTACTGGAATAAAATTCTTTAGCTTTAACATGTTTTGTGTTAAGGGATCAAATATCTTTCCTGATTTTTTACAAAATGCATTATGTTTTATTTCATAACTTTTTTCAATTATATAATACAGATCCAATTTCTGGTATGTGCATAAGAACTATATAGAGGAATATTTATGGTAAATATGAGGGAAAATAGGTGAGTGGTTTAGATATTAGGCAGTCCTGAAGTGTGAAAATATGTTTTTAATAAAAAAATGAAGTTTTTCCTTAAGACCCAGTTTTCGGCTTGGTAGGAAATCTTGGGGACATCTAACATTATGCCGAATTTAGGATTCCTAGGACTTACGGTTTCAAAACGTGCCACATCTACGGACGGACGGACAGACGGACGGACAACGGACAATGGACCACGACTATAGCTCAGATGACTTATAGTCAGTTGAGCTAACAACCCCATCTTGATTTTGTGAATGCGCGCGGTACGGCCTACAGATGGCGTGCGCGCTAACGTATATTTTGACCACCGATCGCGCCCGGTTCAGGTTTTTGTCCGCTCTCCACCTCGCCATTGCTGACCTTCACCTTGTCTCATTACCAAAGAGACATAAACATTTTTTTTTTCTGTATCGAGCACAAGACGTCAATACCTAATGACGGGTTGGCTACCTTACGGGGCTGGGGACACACTACGCGGCAATATATCCTTATTCTGCAACGGGACCCGACGGGTCCCCATTGTCTAGTGTATACTGAACATACCTGGTATGTGATTAGGTCCCTTTAACCCTAAGCCAATGCCGGGGTTGAATTCTTAAGTCCCTGTTAACTATCGATTAGTTATATCAACATCTTTAATACAGACACGCATACAATATAAGCTGTTGCTGACTATACATTGGCGATGTCAGGTTTTCGCAATTTTTTCTCTTTTCATTTACTTGCGGGGTCAAGGATTCTATTTTCGCGATTTCGTCGAACAGTCATAAACACGGAATATATCAATGATTATATTTAGTAGTGGTGTGTCGATTGATCGATTTAATCGGTGATTGGTTGTTTTCTTTCAAAATCGATTAAATCGATTGCATTATTGCATTATCGATTAAAAACGATTATATACCACATGTCAGCAATATACGAACACAAAGTAACGAACAGCATCAAAACAGAATCTTGCACAGCCAACAATCGTCCGACGCAAGTCGACCTTGGATGCGGGTGGGTTGATGGTTTCGTTATGCATACCGATGAACATGTGCATGTCACTTTTTACTGGGGTCAATATTTTAAGTATAGAGCAGATTTCAAGGTAATATAGAAAGTGCATAAAATAATCGATCAATAATCGATCATCGGTCTTTTTTTATTTTTCGCACATCGATTATTCTTTTAAAACCATTTCCCACCATTAATATTTAGTTATGTGACAATGAATAGAATGCGCGGAATATCTTAACAACTTTATCATCGGGAACATCTATCGTTTGGAAATTCATGTACAGCGAAACCCCGGGCTGCCGACACCCCTCTTGGGCGGACACCCTGCTATAACGGACCAATCGCCCGGTCCCGTGACTCTCCGCCCAAGAGGGGTTTCACTGTATATTATGGTTTATTTGATATAAAATATCTGATATGATTCGAAATGTGTAATCCTCGATCTACGTGTGTAATTTAATTAGCCGTTATAATATATATAATAGATATATAACTATGTCTCCACACAGAAATATACACACATTCTATAAGCGATGACAGATACCTTGACCAACTGAAAATCTGCATTTTAAAGAATGCAAGCCTATGGGGGGGCCTTATTGTGAGATGCTCCTTAGTGGCTTTACATTTGTCCATTTTCCTTGATGACGTTCCTATAAATCTATATCATGTACCGGATCCACACCATAATCTTCGTTGGCCCATTCTCAAAATGTCCTGAAAATGTCATGAGATTTCCAGATTTATTTGCGTGCGTTACGTTGTGAACAAAAACACAAGCACACGCACACACACGAAAACACACCCGCACGGGGATGAAAGCATATCCTCCTATGGGAGACAATAAAGAAAGTAGAAAACAAAATATTGGATGAAACATAAACTTTATTTTTAACGACAGGTGATTTATGCAAATTCATCTCCTTTATCTCCATCACCACCGTCATTTCCTCAGCCACCACATTCTCCGTCATCTTCTTCGTCATCACCTCAGAGTCCTCCTCCCACATCACCCTCTTCACCGGCAGCACCACACGTACCTTCCCCTTCAATGTAAAGTTTCAATACATGAATCATATATTTTAAATAAGATCATCATTTTTAATATCCCATGCCTCTCCACCAGCCCTACAGCTCCGCCATTATGGACGAAGATTTTCAGGCACAAATAGTCCCCCACCATGTGTTAGACTATAGCCTGTTCTACCAGTTGGTGCCCATTGGAATTTGTCCCTCTTAAAATTAAACATTATTACACAATTTGACACTAAAGCCGATGAGGGAGCAAAGGTCTAATATGAGATGTAACACTCCATAACGAAAACCAATTTTAATATTTTGCAACCTTCTGTTACTTCTGAATCTGTTAGCCAAGTGACAAGGCCTCCCTCGAGGGATAAAGCAGCCTCTCTTTGACAATTACCTTGTTTGGAATATTTATGTCACTCCACAACCAATCAGCAGCTCTCAAATGCAGATGTTTTAACATGTGACCAATGACCTTGGCCTCCATCAATTTGGTTTGCGATGTTGTAAAGAATAGACGGTTTTCTCTGTATTGATTTTGATTGATTACTTAGATATTTTACAATGGTTTCTTCTGGTTAATTAAAGCTATCGCTCATTCCTCCACTGCAGCTTGCTATTCTGATTTAATCTTTGAGACCCCCCCCCCCCCCGGTCGCATCCAGTACTCGCCGTCCTTTCGGAATTTTCGCTTAATCTAATATTAATATGTATATGTTATATATATATATATATATATATATATATATATATATATATATAAGCCTCACCAGCTTCTCCTTCAGCTTCACCAGCTTCTCCTTCAGCTTCACCAGCTTCTCCTTCAGCCTCACCAGCTTCTCCTTCAGCCTCACCAGCTTCTCCTTCAGCCTCACCAGCTTCTCCTTCAGCTTCACCAGCTTCTCCTTCAGCCTCACCAGCTTCTCCTTCAGCTTCACCAGCTTCTCCTTCAGCCTCACCAGCTTCTCCTTCAGCCTCACCAGCTTCTCCTTCAGCTTCACCAGCTTCTCCTTCAGCCTCACCAGCTTCTCCTCCAGCTTCACCAGCTTCTCCTTCAGCCTCACCAGCTTCTCCTTCAGCTTCACCAGCTTCTCCTTCAGCTTCACCAGCTTCTCCTCCAGCTTCACCAGCTTCTCCTTCAGCTTCACCAGCTTCTCCTCCAGCTTCACCAGCTTCTCCTTCAGCTTCACCAGCTTCTCCTTCAGCCTCACCAGCTTCTCCTTCAGCCTCACCAGCTTCTCCTTCAGCCTCACCAGCTTCTCCTTCAGCCTCACCAGCTTCTCCTTCAGCTTCACCAGCTTCTCCTTCAGCCTCACCAGCTTCTCCTTCAGCCCCACCAGCTTCTCCTTCAGCCTCACCAGCTTCTCCTTCAGCCTCACCAGCTTCTCCTTCAGCTTCACCAGCTTCTCCTTCAGCCTCACCAGCTTCTCCTTCAGCTTCACCAGCTTCTCCTTCAGCCTCACCAGCTTCTCCTTCAGCCTCACCAGCTTCTCCTTCAGCCTCACCAGCTTCTCCTTCAGCTTCACCAGCTTCTCCTTCAGCCTCACCAGCTTCTCCTTCAGCTTCACCAGCTTCTCCTTCAGCCTCACCAGCTTCTCCTTCAGCCTCACCAGCTTCTCCTTCAGCTTCACCAGCTTCTCCTTCAGCCTCACCAGCTTCTCCTTCAGCTTCACCAGCTTCTCCTTCAGCCTCACCAGCTTCTCCTTCAGCCTCACCAGCTTCTCCTTCAGCTTCACCAGCTTCTCCTTCAGCTTCACCAGCTTCTCCTTCAGCCTCACCAGCTTCTCCTTCAGCTTCACCAGCTTCTCCTTCAGCCTCACCAGCTTCTCCTTCAGCTTCACCAGCTTCTCCTTCAGCCTCACCAGCTTCTCCTTCAGCTTCAGCAGCTTCTCCTTCAGCCTCACCAGCTTCTCCTTCAGCTTCACCAGCTTCTCCTTCAGCCTCACCAGCTTCTCCTTCAGCTTCAGCAGCCTCTCCTTCAGCCTCACCAGCTTCTCCTTCAGCCTCACCAGCTTCTCCTTCAGCTTCACCAGCTGCAATGTATGCAATGTATTACTTTCAAATTTATTAGTTAAGTATAAGGATATTAATGAACAGCTGCAGAACAGCTGCAGAACAACGGGCCCTGGTTGGGGTCGACCGTGAACAATCTCGCGGCCCTTGTGATACCGGTGCTCCTAGGAGTCCTGTGTGCTGTCGAGACAATGAAACCCAGTTAAATGTAAAGTTTAACATAGGACTTCAATATATCAGTTATTTCACTCCGAGCATTACATTTAATAGATAATATATTGCAAGTTACAAATGTAAATGCGCCTTTTAGCCATTGACTTGTTAGAAAACGATTAAAAGTTTATATCCTCATTTTGAAGAAATATAAATATTTAATATTGAACCTCTCTACAGTTTGATAACACAATGCAAAGACTTAAGGAAACAATTTTTCAGGAACAGAAAATACTCATTTGTTTTGTGAAAATTGCCTCAAAATGTCCTCTTTAAATTGCATATTCAAAAAAATGTGCCGATATGAGAGGGGGATATCCCCTCCAATACCCTCCTGTAACTAACTTAATTGAAACCATGGTTCATAAATGAAAATACAAAAATGATATTTTCATACATTAAAATATATAACTTATAGTAATAATAATATTATTAATAATAGTAATATATATATATATATATATATATATTTATATATATATATACATATACGTGCATATACACTATATTATTACAGGTGTGCAGCAGTCTTACATGTGTCTGTGTAGCGCTAGCATTGTCCGTTGCCATGGGAGACGCGCGAGCTGGCACGGCCCACATGTTGGGTCTGACGTGTAGAAATACAGCGCGCGCTAATCTGGGACTGTCTGGGCTGGTCGCGCTCTACGAGCGCGAGTCTTGTGATGTTCTTTGGGCGTGTACATTATATATTGTTGGGATCTTTCGATTGTTCGTGAAATAGGAGTTTCTAAAATTCTCGGATGAGCAGTTATAAATAGGGGCTGTGTTTTAGAAATATTCCAGCGGAACCGGAAGAGTGTGAGTCAGTTTTGGACCTATCTGATAACTGCAGTAGTTTCAGGGATTCTACGATCTCTATGCAGATTTAGGGCGGCCTGTCTCCAGTTTGCTATCGTGATTATTACAAAAGCTTCACTTTTGGATTACGGCAGACTGATTTTGTGATAGAATTGGACTATTATTCTCTGAGAAGATTTATGTGAACTTTCCATCTGGATTATTAGTTTTAAAGGACTTGTTGACGCTGTGACAGTGGTGGTATTCAGGTACTGTACACTTTATTTATTATACTGTTTAATTGTATTGATTTGCTGTTGTACTGTTGTTTTTCTGTGCAATTGTATTGATTACAATAATTAGTGTATTGTTATGTTAGGATTGTTTTAAGAATAAATTATTATTAATTGTTAACAAAAAAAAACACTGACTTATTCATTCATTCCCCTAGACATTTCACGCTGCCTAGTGTAACAAAATCTAATTTTTATTATCTCCATGACAAAATTTATGCTCGTCACGACTACGTGATCTGTTGATATTATGTTCCGTAACAATATATAACTGTTTTCATAGTGGCAATTCTATAAGCGCCTCCGTTTTCGAATTTCTGGCTCCGCAACTTATCATGCCCCCCTCCCCTCCCTCAATCCTGGCTTCGCCCCTGTAACCATGGCACGAACCCTTTTTTAATCAAAATAAATACAAACTTAATTTAAAAAGAAAGAGCATGATTGACTTTTAAATTATCCAGATGTGAACTTCATAGATTTGAACAAGCGTCTCACCACCTTCTCCTTCAGCCACCCCAGCTATTCCTTCAGGTTCTTTGTAAGTGTACCTTCGCAGCTTAGAATGTCATTTTCAGACAAACGGGGAACATTGACTTTAGAAAGAAAATCAGAGCATTCACTCTCACTGGTATCTGTCTTTCTGGAATACATTTTTTTAAACAATCTTATTTCTTCCATAATTTCTTTGGAGCTTGCTAAGTCTTTATCCGACTTAATTAATCTCTTAACAGTTGTTCCCGTTTTGTTTTTCCTTGCCATATTTAAAAAAAACTTAGTATTTCGTTCCCCTTCTTCAAACCATTCAACACATGTGATCTTACTATCTGTCCTGCATTTAAGTTTTCGTAATATTCCTCAATTTTCTTTTTAATTCCATTATATATTGTTTGACTTGATAGATTTAACTCTGCATTAAACAGAGCCTTTTCAAGGTTTAACAGTTCCTCCCTCTCTTTCTTCCTCTTTTCTTTAGAGAATTTAATAGAAAATTCTAGTATTCTAAACTTTAAATATTCCCACCACTGTTTTGCCCCAATATCATTTCTATCCTTGTTCCTCAAACCATTTACGTACTCCTTAAATTTACTTTTTAACAGAAGGTCCTTTAATAATAATATATTATGTTTCCAATGTGAAGGTACATATCCTCTTTCTCGTATCGAGTTAAAGTGATAAACAACGGCTGAATAATCTGTCAGAATAGCCGAAGCAATCTTTATATTTTTAACATGGGCATTCATCTCACTATTTAAGAATATGTAATCAAGTCTGCGTTGACGCAAAGTGGATTTTGTTCTCCAAGTGTACAGACGTTCCTCTGGGTTCCTTATCCTAAACAAGTCAATTAATTCAAACGCTGATATTATATTGTTAATCAGTTTTACGGATATAACTTTGGTTTTGAAGCTTGTCTCGTCTGCATCAAGCTCATTCAGACAAACATTAAAAATGTAAATTAAGTGTAATTAAAACTGCAGCCTCACCAGCTTCTCCTTCAGCTTCACCAGCTTCTCCTTCAGCCTCACCACCTTCTCCTTCAGCCTCACCAGCTTCTCCTTCAGCTTCACCAGCTTCTCCTTCAGCTTCACCAGCTTCTCCTTCAGCCTCACCAGCTTCTCCTTCAGCTTCACCAGCTTCTCCTTCAGCCTCACCAGCTTCTCCTTCAGCCTCACCAGCTTCTCCTTCAGCCTCACCAGCTTCTCCTTCAGCCTCACCAGCTTCTCCTTCAGCCTCACCAGCTTCTCCTTCAGCCTCACCAGCTTCTCCTTCAGCCTCACCAGCTTCTCCTTCAGCCTCACCAGCTTCTCCTTCAGCCTCACCAGCTTCTCCTTCAGCTTCACCAGCTTCTCCTTCAGCCTCACCAGCTTCTCCTTCAGCTTCACCAGCTTCTCCTTCAGCCTCACCAGCTTCTCCTTCAGCTTCACCAGCTTCTCCTTCAGCCTCACCAGCTTCTCCTTCAGCCTCACCAGCTTCTCCTTCAGCCTCACCAGCTTCTCCTTCAGCTTCACCAGCTTCTCCTTCAGCCTCACCAGCTTCTCCTTCAGCTTCACCAGCTTCTCCTTCAGCCTCACCAGCTTCTCCTTCAGCCTCACCAGCTTCTCCTTCAGCCTCACCAGCTTCTCCTTCAGCCTCACCAGCTTCTCCTTCAGCTTCACCAGCTTCTCCTTCAGCCTCACCAGCTTCTCCTTCAGCTTCACCAGCTTCTCCTTCAGCTTCACCAGCTTCTCCTTCAGCCTCACCACCTTCTCCTCCAGCCTCACCACCTTCAGGTGTCTCCTCAGCACCAGCGCCTTCGCCTCCTGGAAATATTATAGTAAAACCACCTTCACCTTCAGCCTCACCAGCTTCTCCTTCAGCTTCACCAGTTTCTCCTCCAGCCTCACCAGCTTCTCCTCCAGCCTCCCCAGCTTCTCCTCCAGCTTCACCAGCTTCTCCTCCAGCCTCCCCAGCTTCTCCTTCAGCCTCACCAGCTTCTCCTTCAGCCTCACCAGCTTCTCCTTCAGCCTCACCAGCTTCTCCTCCAGCCTCACCAGCTTCTCCTCCAGCCTCACCAGCTTCTCCTTCAGCTTCACCAGCTTCTCCTTCAGCCTCACCAGCTTCTCCTCCGGCTTCACCAGTTTCTTCTTCTGCCTCAGCAGCCGCTTCTTCATCAGCAAAGGTTTGCAATGAGGTCATGGCAGGGGCAACATATCCAGTCGTTTGTTGAACATTTACCAAAATTTGAAGTGAGGCAATTTTAAATTCTGCCACTGCTTTTGTATCCACTCCCGCGCAAGCTGAAAAAAACAATATATTAATGTTGTGATATATATAAAAGAATAATCATTAATTGATATATACATGCTTATATTACTTCTTGAAATGTTTTGCTTTCTAACTACCAAAATGTATATCCCAGTTTATATACAAAGATATTATAATAATACTTAAGAAGTGAGCATCATTCTGTCATACCCACGTGAGAATCTTTTTATTCAGATATTAATTCCCCTTTCTCTGTAGACCTATGCCACTGTTATGCCGTAATTCATCATAATAACTGAAATGTTAATTGTAATGTTTCAACTAGATAATTACAACCTGGTCTGTAAACCCACTTAGTCAACATGTAAATCCATTTACCGTTTACTGTAACGTGGGCCTTTTCTGTCTGTCATATTAAACTATAGATAAAAGGCAAAATAAGAAATCCGTGAAAGTGGTTTATAAACATTTCCACAGCAGCCAACAAAACGCTCGTTGAAATAATAATCGTATAGGTTCTGGCTTACATACGCATGCGCGAGATGATGATCCATATAAAAGGAAACTGAAAAATACTCACGTTCAGATAATTCTCCTAGATAGTTGTCAATCATCCCAATGCAATCTCCTATTCCTGTAAAATAAGGTAAAATTGGTTGAGATATTAAGTTAACTTAAAGAGTCGTATAGTTCCGCACTAACCCTGCACCTTTAAGGCAATATTTCAGAGAGCTTATTTTCTGGAAAGCTTTGATAACGTAATATGCGTTGGCCTTGTTAGTAGTTGGTGCATGCCTACGGGGCTATACTTCAAAGGTGTTTGCATTGTATGAAAATCAGAAAAAAATGGGCATTATGCAGAAAACTGCTAATTCAAATATAACTGAAATCATAACTCAAGACATGCAAGTCAGGTTTGATTGGCATCCGGGACGGTAGCACGCAGGTATAAAACTGCTTATCTGAATATACTGAGAATGGCACCAATTTATTATAAGCCAAGGTAGCTTGGCAACCTTATAAATATAATCCGTTCCACCATCCCCGGGCAACTGTTTTTTTAGACTATTTTTTGCGAGTCAAAGAACACCAGAAAGAGAAAATAAATTAGTAATCAACTTTTTCGGAATGATAGTCTGCCTTATGTCTTTTTCATGCTGACATAATTGTGAGAAACTAGAATACGGGTAGTCGACAAGCGACTACGTGTATCCGCGGAAATTAGTGGGACGGGTGAAGTGAGGCATTATTTGAGTGGCAAGGGGAAATAGAGTGAGGTGTGTTGCATATTAGCATGGATGTCTACAGCCGAAATGTGTATGTAGGTTGCGCCACCTACCACAAAATCCAGAAAGCTGTCCAAGTTGTATACTTATGCAAAATTTTAGGCAGATAAGTCAAACAACTACTTGTATATGAGTGATTTTATCCGACAGCAGACAAACAGGAGGACGCTGTGCAAAAAAGTGGCAGGTGGCGTCACCAATCTTGTGTATGATTAAGAGCTATGTGAGATGTATACACATGCAAACTTTCAGGTGGATATGTCAAAACAGTCCTGAGATATAAGCCTGAATGTCTGCAGCGTCAACATTAGTGCAGGTGGCGCTACCTGCCACAAAATCGAGAAAGTTATCCAAGATGTATAAACATGCAAAATTTTAGGCAGATCAGTCAGACCACTACTGAGATATGAGTGATTTTAGCCGACACCAGTTTTGTGTATGATGAAGAGCTATGTGAGATCTATACACATGCAAAATTTTGGCCTAATCGGTCAGACGGTTCCCGAGATATGAGCTTGGATGTCTGTAGCGTAAACGTGAACGTAGGTGGCGCCGCCTGTCATAAGATCAAGAACAAATCATAAATATCCAGGATGTATATACATGAAAAATTTCAGGTGGATAAGTCCAACCAATGCAGAGATATGAGTGATTTTATCCCAAGGCAGATGAACATATGGACGCAGTTCAAAAATGTTTGAAGTTAGCGCCACCATTTTTGGTGTATGTTATAAAGCTATCCAGGGGCTACATTTGTGTATTTTTTTTAGCCCGATCGGTCAAACGAGTCCAGAGATATGGGGGTTTATGTGTGAACACAGACGCACAAATGAACGCAGAGCGCAGAGGAAAGGCAGAGGTCAAAACAAAATCGGGGTGTAGCAGTTCACATGTGACCCAATCATAATCCCGGGTTTCGTAAAATTCCGCCCAGCGGTTACGGAGGAGTTCTCCGGAAACCTACGCGGCGGCGGCGGCGTCCCACTGAAAACATAGTATCCGCAAAACTCTGTTTTGGCGTATACAATTAGTCTATTCTGTAGCGACATCGAACCACCAACCTGTGAAATGTACACGTCTTAATAGACGTGACGCACAAAAGAGACACCCATATTTACTAGACCGATAATCAAGAGCTGCCGACCTCTGTAAACAGTGGCAGAAAGACTGGAAGTAAAAAAAGAGTGAAAGAAAGAGGGACAAACAGAAAGACAGATCGGCACTCAGAATGAAGGAAAGAAATAGATCTGCATCAAAGGTTATTATGTTTTGGGATTTATGTTTGGAACCAATTAATTAGTTCAACTCAGTCGTAACCGTTAAATTCAGATTTATATCTTTAAATTATCTTTGTGAAAATCTAAGTTGAATTTCATTTACGTAGGAAAAGAAACTTGGTGTTACTTTCAATAAAAAAAATCCTATTTACGAAAAGTAATAAAAAAATAAACGGTTAGTCCAAAAACTTGAATTATATCAATGTTAAAATGCAGATTAAATTATGAATCAACATTGTCCAGAAACATGTTTTAAAACTTTGTAATTAATTTAGCTACATTGCATCTCTCTCTCTCTCTCTCTCTCTCTCTCTCTCTCTCTCTATATATATATATATATATATATATATATATATATATATATATATACTTATATATTGGCTAGGTAGCACAAAATGTTGGTTGTCTATTTAAAATGTAACATTTAAGGTATACAGCATGTTTAATTTGCTATTTTTGCTATAATCTTTGCTACATTTTATAATTGTTCGCTATATATCTCTTGTATTTGTTTATGTTTTAATTCATTAGGATGTTAATTATGAGCTTCTCGTATGTGTTCTTGTTTTATTTAATTAGAATTTCAATCCTAATGCTGAATATGAGAAAATAAAACTTGAATTATTCAAAAATAAATAAAATCTTTGTTTTATATCAAGTATTTTCCATTAATATATATCACATAATAGTCTGTTTCTGAGCAACTCAGGACCCCCATGGAAGCGCATATCTTATATAGGTTGTTTCCCTGGGTTTGAAGCAGACCTCGAAGAACTGCGTCTAGAGCACATCTCGGGGCCGAGTGTCTCCAGGTCCGTCCGCCAGGGACCGGGAGTCTCTACGGCGGAGTGTCTCTGGGACGAGTGTCTCTGGGGCCGAGACTTCCTGTTACCGTGAGGAAGTTTAAAAGTCACTAAGTGTTAAACGCCATCTGCGATTTTCCGGTTCCTTAGACATGCAGCCCAGAAGTGAATCAAGGTGGGGGGGGGGGGTTGTCGAGGGGGTCAAACCCCCCCCCCCCCCCCTTCTGTTTAAGGTTTTCAGACCAATTTTTACGGGCCCCTTTTTCCGGACCATTTCTTTAGGTTTTTCATGAATCCTCTTGTGTTGAACCCCTCTTTTCAAAAATCCTGCAGCCCCTGCAGCTAGATGTCCTAGTTGAATGTGTTATTATTTTGGTGCCCCCACATGTAATAAACATGTGGATATAAACCAAACGAACAGACTTGGATCAGATCGGCGTTGTCTCGTCTATTTTTTTTTTCACATGAACGATTCAAGAAATTGTCTTTTGTAAATAATCGCCAGTTATCGCAATAGACCGATTAAAGTTAAGAGTACGCTTCATGTTATAAGTGACCTGCCCGATGTGTTAAAATGCATGTACATTAAGATGACTTAAAAAGGTGACAGGAAATTTAAATTTTGTATATTTAATTCATCCAAATATGAGAACAATGTACATTCTATTTTGCCTTTTTTCAATCGAAAATCTTCCTGGAAACACTAGTACACAACACCATAATAACTAAACTATATGCTATATGTCACATGGTTGCAAATCTGTTTGTGTTGATTTGCTCACAATCGACACCCCTGAATTAAATACAAAGTGCATGTTCCATTTAATGTTCAAGGACTAACAAGCTAATTAGGGAACTGGTCTAGCAACAAAAATATATATTTTGTATTTAATTTTTAGCATTTTGTGCATTTGCATTTCCTTATCATTTTGAATTTAAACATATTGAATTTGCAGTTTGGGAAGGTTACGAAAACCAGACTGGAGTAATGTTTTGAATATTGAACTTATTTTTTACTTTTGTTCGAAGGTAAAAGAGACACATTTTTCATATGACTGCTGCAAAACCGGAATAAAACAAATGCTAATTACAGCGAACTGGTATAAGGCTCCCCTTAAACATTATCTGTGATCTGGATGTTTTACACTGTATTTTACACTGTGGTCTGTTAACGACATCTATGTCAGTATGTGCATGGTTTGTTGCTAAAAACAGGGTGATTTTAATCTATTGTTGTGGTCCCGCGAAATTAAACATATATGAGATAAATATAAATATATAAAAATAAACAATCACACGGAACGACAGAAACATAATGGCAGATAGCTGTCCTCTCATGCCAGATTTTACATTTAGAACAAATAGTCGAGAAATGGATTCCGAGTACTTCTAACCGATCACTCGTGATCGAAAACACACAATGAATACATGTAATGAATAATTCATGTAGTTATCAGTTATTTCTGTAAATTTAGTATATATTCCAGTGTATGTTCTTTCTGTAACTAAGTACCGATCGAGGAACTAAAAAGCCGTGATAACCCGACTCAGTAGGCAATGATAATTGGGCTGGTCAGCCTACTTCTGGCAGGTCAGTATTCTGGTCGTGATGTCAGAGGGCCGATATTGCGCTAGGAACTATAATATATGATATTTTTCATACCATTTTTATTATTTTATAATGAAAACGTCCTTACTTGTTGCCTTCTTTGCAATTCTTTCTTTAAGTTTTTCAATTCGTTTTTCTTTTCTGCTAGCTGAAGCCAGTGACGTCAGAAGCACAATCGCCACAACGGCTGTCAGAATCCGTCTCGCCATTATGGTATCTACAATAAATAATAAAAATAAGATCTTTTAGACATAGCACTAGCTTGTAGGGTTAATGTGATTTATTAGATTCCTGATGGACCTTTTAAGAACTCTATCCTCCTGGAAACCTTTTTCCTGTGTATAGATTCCTGTCGGCACTACCGAGGTTCTTGGTACGGCTGAGGTTCCGGATGGAACCTTGATGTTGAACATATTTTTAGATAATTATGGTGGGCGGCAAACAACATTGATCACTGGCCAATTTTCGTTTTGTGGTATGTAGCTGAATAAAAAGAGCGATCTATATATTGTTTGCAAAGACTCACTCTATTGTTTCAGGGTAAATAATAATGAATAAATAAGAATCAAGTAAATCTTCCAAATAAAAATAAATATCATTGCCCCCTATCCCCCCACCCCCAGTAACAAATGAGGAAGTATTTAAAATAAGTAATATTAACTCAAATTTCAACGCTTCTGTATTTCATGCATTTAATTTGAATTTCCCCGATTTAGAAATATTCAACAACGTGATGAAATGAAGAGTAATATTAATGACTTTGAATGAAGCAATTTACTGATATCCAAACTTGTCCCAGCATGAGACGAACAATGAAAGAGTAATGAGGAAAATATGAAGGAACTATAAATTGATTGTGTGGATCAAAGAATTACCTGGAAATCGCTGGTTAAAAATGTGTTTTTGTCTTAAAGACTGGGAGAATAAAGTACACCCCTCTCGTACAAAAGGTGAGGGGGAGATGCCCAATGAACCCCCAACCCCACCTCCCGGAACGAGCCCCATGCAATGAATGATTAAAAAAATAATAAAAAACAAGTGACCCATGGGTCATGACGCTCAGCTGACTGGGAAGAGATTCGCTAAAGGAAATTTTATCATCAGAATGGTAGTATATACACATCCAACTGAAGCGTCAAACAGATTAACCAACAGGCCAAGATTTAGTCTGTATTTATATATCTCAAAAATAGAGAAAAAATGTGTAAACTTTAAAAACTAGAATATGGGTAGCCGACAAGTGACTACATGTATCCGCCAAAATCAGAGTGGAACGGTTGAAGTGAGGCATGGATTGAGTGGCAAGGGAAATAGAGTGAGGTATGTTGCATATTAGCATGGATGTCTGCAGCCTAAATGTGTATGTAGGTTGTGCCACCTACCACAAATCCAGAAAGCTGTCCAAGTTGTATACATCTGCAAAATTTTAGGCAGAAAAGTCAAACCACTACATGCCTATGAGTAATTTTAGCCGACGGCAGACAAACAGATAGACGCTGTGCAAAAATGGTTGCAGGTGGCCCCTCCAGTTTTGTGTATGATAAAGACCTATGTGAGATCTATACACATGCAAAATTTTGGCCCAATTGTTCAAACGGTTCCCCAGATATAAGCTCGGATGTCTGCAGCATAAACTAGAATGTAGGTGGCGCCACCTGTCATAAAATCAAGAAAGCTATCCAGGATGTATAAAACTGCAAAATTTTAGGCAGATATGTCAAACCACTGCCGAGATATGAGTGACATTATCCCACGGCAGAAAACAGATAGACGCTGTGCAAAAATGGTTGCAGGTGGCCCCTCCAGTTTTGTGTATGATAAAGACCTATGTGAGATCTATACACATGCAAAATTTTGGCCCAATTGTTCAAACGGTTCCCCAGATATAAGCTCGGATGTCTGCAGCATAAACTAGAATGTAGGTGGCGCCACCTGTCATAAAATCAAGAAAGCTATCCAGGATGTATAAAACTGCAAAATTTTAGGCAGATATGTCAAACCACTGCCGAGATATGAGTGACATTATCCCACGGCAGAAAAGAGACAGACGCTGTGTAAAAATGGTTGCAGGTGGCACCACCAGTTTTGCGTATGATAAAGAGCTATGTGAGATCTATATACATGCAAAATTTTGGCCCAATCGGTCAAACGGTTCCTGAGATATGAGCTTGGATGTGATCAGCGTGAACGTGAATGTAGGTGGCGCCATCTGTCATAAAATCAAGAAAGCTATCCTGGATGTATATGCATGCCGAATTTCAGGTGAATTAGTCAATTCACTGCAGAGATATGAGTGATTTTAACCCAAGGCAGATAAACAGATGGACACTGTGCAAACATGGTTACAGGTGGCGCCACCATTTTTGTGTATGTTATAGAGCAATCCAAGGGCTACATTTGTATAAATTTTATTTCCTGATTGGTCAATCGGTTCCCGAGATATGAGGGTTTATGTGTGGAAACAGACGCACAAATGGACGCTGGATAGAGGGGAAAGGTCAGAGGTCAACACAAATTGGTTAGGCACTAGTTCACATGTGACTCGATAATTGGTGAAAGTTTCGGAAAAATTGGTCCATTTTTCTCAGAGGAGCTCTCTGGAAACAAACGTGGCGGCGGCGGAGGAACCTGGTCAAAAACATAGTATCTGCAAAACTTCGTTTTGGAGGATACAAAAATACAGGTGGCTCCACCAGTATGCAGAAACTAATAAAAACACTTAATGGTCAATATCCATGCAAAGAATCATGATGATCTCCGTATTAGTTGTTCAGATTCTTCAGCTTTTGTATCAAATTGTCCATTATTCTGAGGGATACTTCAGAGTCCTATAGCTTGAAGGATATGGGTAACAGTGACCTAATTTCAAGTTTCCACAGGCACTCTTCATGGGCCTCCTTGCATGACAAGAATGAAGTTTCTAGGTCCAGTTGTTGCAATTTGTACCCTGTTGACAGATAACCACATCTTTAAAGGTCTCGAAAAAAAGAGAAAAAAAATTCGTAAAAATTTGAAAAAAAATAGAGGTGGCGCATCCAGTCTGCAGAAACTGATGGAACAGCTCATGATCAATATGTATGCCAAAAATCATGACCATCAGTGTTGTAGTTATTCAGATACTGCACTTTTTGTATCAAATTTTCCATTATTCTGGGGGGTATTTTGGAGCCATACAGCCTTAAGAATATGGGTTACAGAGACCTAATTTCAGGTTTCCATGGAGAATTTTTATGGGTCTCCCTGTGTGTCAAGAATGAAGATTCTAGGTACAGTTTTTATGATATGTGCCCTGTTAACAGATGTTCATATCTTTAAAGGTCTCTAAAATAGAGAAAACATTCCTAAAAAAAAACCCGAACAAATACAGGTTGTGCCACCAGTTTGCAGGAACTGATGGAACACCTCTTGATCAATATGTATGCCAAAAATCATGACCATCAGTGATGTAGTTATTGAGATATTGAAGTTTTTGTATGAAATTTTTGACTACTCTGGGGGGGGGGGGGGTACTTAAGGGCCCCATAGCTCGAAGGATATGGTTAACAGAGACCTAATTTCTGGTTTCCAAGGATATTTTTCATGGACCTCTCAGTGTGTCAAGAATGAAGATTCTAGGTCCAGTCGTTACGATTTGTACCATGCTAACAGATGACAGCATCCTTAAAGGTCTCAAAAATAAAGGAAAAAATCGTAAAAAATTGAACGATACAGGTGGCGCCACCAGTATGCAGGAAATGATGGAACACCTCTTGATCAATATGTATGCCAAAAATCATGACCATCTGTATTGTAGTTATTGAGATGTTGCAGTTTTTTAAATCAAATTTTCCATTATTCTGGGGGGTAATTGGGAGCCCCACAGCTCAAATGATATGGGTAACAGAGACCTTATTTCAGGTTTCCATGGAGACTTTTCATAGGTCTCTCACTGTGTCAAGAATGAAGATTCTAGGTCCAGTCTTAACGATTTGTGCCCTGTTAACAGATGTCCACATTTTTAAAGACCTCAAAAACAGAGAAAACAATTCGTAAAGAATCGAAAAATACAGGTGGCGCCACCAGTCTGCAGAAACTGATGAAACATCTCATGATCAAAATGTATGCCAAAAATCATGACCATCAGTGATGGATTTAATGAGATATTGAAGTTTTTGTATGAAATTTTTCACTATTCTGGGGGGTACTTTGGGGCCCCATACCTCAAAGGATTTGGGTAACAGAGACCTAATTTCTGGTTTCCATGGAGACTTTTCATAGGTCTCTCACTGTGTCAAGAATGAAGATTCTAGGTCCAGTCTTTACGATTTGTGCCTGTTAACAGTTGTTCACATTTTTAAAGGTCTCAAAAATAGAGAAAAAAAATTCGTAAAAAATCTAAAAATACAGGTGGCGTCACTAATCTGCAGGAACTGATGAAACATCTCATGATAAATATGTATGCCAAAAATCATGACAATCAGTGATGTAGTTAATGAGATATTTAAGTTTTTGTATGAAAATTTTGACTATTCTGGGGGGTACTTTGGGGCCCAATAGCTCGAAGGATATGGGTAACAGAGACCTAATTTCTGGTTTCCAAGGAGATTTTTCATTGACCTCTCAGAATGTAAAGTTACAAGATTCTAAGTCCAGCGGTTACGATTTGTGCCAGGTTAACGGACAGACGGACAGACGGACAGACGGACAGACAGACGGACAGACGGACAGACGGACAAAGAGTGATCGCTATAGCTCAGCATGACTGAAAGTCAGCTGAGCTAAAAACCGGTGGCCATATTACATTTTTTTATATGCATATATCGCATCAATTGCTCTTGCTCAGTATTTCATTCAATAACCCTTCTCTATCTACTATGTATGATTAAACGTTTTTCCAAATATCAAAACAAGATAAAGAAAACAGACTGATATATGACATTTATTAGGGCTGTGAATAGATGTCAAATTATCGATGCTTGATTCGAAGCCAGTTATAAATCATTTTTTTAAATCATCCATATATTTAAGTTGATGCATTTGTATAGTAGTTTCCGTATTTTATCATCCCCATGTCATATATGAGGATAAATAAAAAATATTCATGCTGTGGTTAGCAATTATTGTTCAGTCAGACAAAAACTGGACGCTTTCGGAAAATGCATGAAAGGATACAATTATAAATTGATCTGCATTAATCTTAAGTTACATATATATTCATCTTCACATCATTCGGAAAGAGGAATATAGGCAGAGGTAACATAGGCGGTATTTCATTAGGGGGGGTGGGAGGCTTCCAGAACTGAAAAACCTTATATTTTTTCAGGGCAAAAACTGATATTCAGGGAAGATCTTTGAACTATCTTCCAGACAGTGCCGAGCATCATTTACTGTCCTGAAAAATCATATTTTTTTCAGGGCAAACTCTGACGCCTATGAATTTTGGCAGTTATTCCTTAAAGTTTTCTAGTAAGGGTTTCAATAAAAATACAGAGTCCATGGCTGTAATTAGGTCCATATTGTGTTATTAATGACATTTCTTGTTTGACAGTGAAACTGACCAAACAAACCAGTAGGACCGGACTTTACACAATAAAAATTACACAAATTAAAATACCTATGTCTTTTATTATATCAAATAAATTAACTACTTTGGTAATGTAGAGATTAGTCGAAAGTAATAAAGAATACATAAGAAAAAGAAATGAAAAGTTTTGTTATTTTATGTGACCATTGGCAAATTTAATTGTTGACATATTATTTAGATGCTACACAAGGTTATAATATACCAGCTAATCTGTCATTTCAAGGCTTAATACCAAACAACATTTAATTGAAAAATTGAATTCCTGTCGAATTCTGTGATTGAATTAACCTTCAATCTTTCTGTTGTTTAGTTACTTTGCAAAAATGTTTTGTTAGTGTTTAAGTTAATCCCACACAATGTTATGTAAACCAGAGCTGTGTTTTATGCTGTCTAATAGTATTTGTTAAAATAATTAAGCAGATCTTCATTCAATGTTATCAGTTTATGTATATAATAACTCCTCTGTGTCTTGTGTGGCCATACAAATACCCATGTAAACGAATTAGAGATCTTTGGGAGCATTATGATAGGATGAATGTATCATGGTTAATGGAAATATGACGCTTCGAAAAGTTTTTGTTTTATGTTATCTTCATACTAGTAATTTATACAGTACACACATACAGGAAACGGTTATCTATTTATCTTTTTTAAATTCTTTGGAGAGCAATATGTGACAATTGCCCATTCCTTCACATTTAATTTATTTTTATAATTTTTATGACTTTTGACTGGTGATTAAAATGATTTGAATCATACCAGCCCAGACAGATATTGATGTGATATTTTATTCTTTAAGAAAGTAGAGTAGTATGTTATCTACTACATTTGTCATAGTTTATACATTTAAAAGACCATAATATTCGGATGGTTTGACTCACAGCTAATAGCCTAGTCCTACCACTCCTGTGCTAACCTGAAGTGGACATTGTGATTATACATTTTTCAGTGGGGACTCTCTGCTTTGGCCACCTGCAAAGCAAAGCAGTGCATGTCTGTAACCTCCCAACTCCTACCCCCAACCACAAACACATACACTAAAATCAAGGAAAATCGTTATTGTGCACCAACTCTATGCCACACGTTAACACTTTTAACTCGGGTTTGTCAGGTGTAAAACTTCAAATAGTCCATGACTGTTTGAATAAATGCACTAAATGCTTTAACAATCTGTCGATTGATAAATGATTAGCAGCTCCAGAAATATAACCACAATGCTTTCCCACTTCATGAAAGACAACCACACTGTGGATGGCCATGCGGAAGACGATAGGCCATATGTGTTGATTTGTGTATATAAAAATAAGAGCCAAATAAAAAGGTGAATGTGCATAAGCAAACCCCGTTCTGACAGTTTCATCACAACTTACAACTTTACAAGATTGGGACAATTTTGAAGTAAAAAATTTGTAACAAGTATAGAATTAAAGAAACTTGCAATGTTTCAGTAATCAAAGTATAAGAAAGTTTCTAGAAGTAATTTGATGCAAGATCAGATTTTACACAGTACATTTTACATTGGAATGGAGTATATCTATAAATGGGCGCACCTTGGCTAAAGACCTTATTCTTTTCAATGGGAATCATCATCTTTTTTGTAAAATTTGGTATATTTTGTTTCACTCAAAGTTTAGGTAACAGTTTCGTAAACATAAATGTCATTTATCAGTCCAATCATTTATATAATTAACATACGTATGTGGATTGTTGTAATCATATGTAAATCAGGGTAATTTAGAAATTTCCTCCCGTACTCCTATGAATAGTTCCACTACTACATAATTTCACCACTGTTTGCGATAAGCGAATTAATAACCAATATCAATTAATAAATAATATAAACGATAAACAAATCAAATAACCCCTAAGTGATGTATATTCCTGACAAACATATTTACCTGTTCCAGCTTCAAGTGTTCCTATGAAAATGGTCAGCGGCCACTTCGGTTGCTAGGACGATAGTGTAGTGCCGGTCTGTTGTCACGTTTTTAAATTCTCCAATCGGCGGATGTTATTTCCATATGTGGTCATAGGTGTCACGTGATGCAAAGCTTCAACGTAGCATCTGTTACTGGGGAATACATTAGACAAACATCATAACTCATCGTGTGTTAGCGACATGATCAATAACTACAGTTTAAGCAATTTTATTTTTCAAGTGAAACCGAGCCTGGATTACTGGCGATTCCTCCTATGACTTGGTCCTATTCAGATATATCTTTAGACATTACATGGTAACATATTTCACTCAATGTAATTCTTGTAGTACATGTAGTTTTATATTTACCACACAAGTAACCTAGAATGTTACCAATAAAACTAGTCAAATCATATCTTCCTCAGTGATATATGAAATAAACAAGTAAATTATAAGACCTTTTAGATAAACTCTTCTCTTTCCGTAAAAATATAATGGAAAACACCCGTTCACTTACAACACAATATTTGTAGACCTAACCAGTTAAAATAGAATGCATATATATATATATATATATATATATATATATATATATATATATATATATACACACATGACTTGAGAGACTTATTTTCATTTATTGACAAGCAGGCCATGAAATATACTATAGGTTTATTTAGAAAAGTAATGAAAATATGTTATTACTTATTTTTATGTTACTTCCATCTAATTGAAAACTTGTGTTTCATTTGTAAGACCACACAACGTTTTGGCTTGAATGATTTCTAATGAATGTTTGTTTTTTTTAAAAGACATAATGCCAAGAAAATTGGGTTTATATGTGCCATTTTCCAACAATGGAGGCCCGATTATCTTTTCGTCAAAATAATATTGTCATACATTCAAGCGAATTTTTCCGATGCCTGACGTCTGTTAACTAAATAGTTTACAAAAAATACAAAATTAGGTAAGAAACGTCGATGCCCCCGCACAGAAGCTGCATGTTTTGTTTATATCCATGTGTTTATAACATTTGAAAGGCCTGCAAAAAAAAGTCCAAACACATTAAACAAAGATGTGGCGGCAATTCAAAAGAACCAGAGTTTTACAAAGAGTGTTTTGCGAATAGTGACCTTCAAATTTCATATATAGGCAAGCAACTGCCTGAGGTTATATTTATTTCTGTTTGTCAACATTGGCACATGTATTGTGTTTACTTTAAGCTTGTAGATAAACGAGCCTTTGTTACAGAGGCATTTAAAAAAACTGTTTTTGATAGGAATTATTAACGGTTCATTGAAATGCACGCAATGTAAGCTAACCTTCACATTAATTCCATAAAATAGGTAAGTGAAAACCTGGCTTAAATGATATTGATTGGTATGAGATAAGTAAAAGAAAACCGTGCGTTTTTAGGAATATCTGCTGAAACATATAATGATCAAACCATATTGTTTGGTTTTCTTGGATTTGAGTAATGAAAAGGCAATAAACATTAGGTAAGTTTGCATTTGACAAATGTTAATTTAGCAGGTCAAGGAAAATGCTTTTGCGTGTGTTGTCGAACGCTGAGAGGTTAATTTCTCAAAATAATAAGAATCGCAAGTCAAAATGATTGGTATACAGCTAGTTAATGTAGTTTAAGTTTAAAAACTATAAGAATTTAATGAAATTTTTAATGAAACAGCTGTAAAAAAAAGAAGTAGAATAAAACGGCATTGATAATTTTCACAACGTCATTTTATATTTTTTAAACAGTTCCTATAGTCATATGTTTGTATTTATGTAATATTATTTCTAAATAAGAGCGAACAGTGATTCCTTTGATTATGATATCTACATAACCCCAAATTTTATAGAAACGCCAAAATTAATACATAAAAGTGGCTAAACAAGGATTTATTTCGTTGTAATTTTATTAACACCTGTACCCGAAAATCAAAGCAATTACTCATTTTCATGACATTACCTGCATACCCAGGTAGCAGCCAGTGGCGTATATCAGGTCATGGACCTTAATAATATACAACACAGCACAGCATTGAAACGGGACGGCCACAAAATTTACGATGACGAAAACCATACTTTAACAGTAACGTTCATAGTGGCACACGGTCTTCGCCAAAAGGAAAGCATGCCCGCATCGAAACATGGCCGACATATATCGTATCTCTCATCGCTTTATCTTTACAATCCAAATTACAGTGTCGAAAATCGGTTAATTTATAGTTAACGGGTTTACGGTAAAAATGAATTTTGTAACAGCTTTTACGCCCATCAAAAGCGGCAGAATTCAAAATAATGTGAGGTTTTAACCTGCTTAGACGTAAAACTATCATTATGGAGTATACGGGCATGGCGTATACACGTTATGTCCGCTCCTGTATATGTACTGTGTAGTCATGGTCAGGGGAGTGGTTCTAGTATCATGTTTCAAATGTCATCATGCTTGCAGCAACAACAGAGTTTGGAAAATTTATACCAACATGTGTTGAAACAATATTGCAGCATGGGGTAAATGACAGACTATTATTTTACACTTAAGTTACGCTCCAACTTGCAGCTTGAGCAATAATATTGTTATAATTTTCAGAAGAATATATTTACTTGCTACATATTCATATTACTGACCTTACGAATTCGATGGCCTTAAACTCGGAAGTTCAAAATCTCCGTTTTGTTATACCGTCTTACAGCAAACGGTCAAAGATAGGTTGGTTGGCTTTTTCTTTTTTATTTATTGCAAATTAATCTGTTGTGCATCACATAAATGGGTCTCTCTCTCTTTCTCGTTCTCTCTCTCTCCACACACACGCGTGCATACACCAAACTTTAGGTATTCTTTTTGGTAATTTCTCTTAGTAAGGGGATTGAGGGAAATTTTGTATACCCCAAAAGTAAAAGGAGAACTCTATCCCGCAAGACTTAAAGAAACACAAAGAAACCCCCGGGGATAGTTTGACGTACTAAACACCCCAAGAGAAAGCGATTAGCCAATCAGACTTACCGACATACAAAGCCATATGGTACATGAGGATGCACTTGGATAGAAAAGCAGAGTACATAGTTGTTACGTTAAGATGGCCCCACGCAGGTCCAGATGGTCTCGCTTTATACGTTTGAAACTGTGCATAATCATACAAATATGGCGGAAAGAGGGCCCATAATGACATCGTTTAAGAAAAAATACATCTCCAAAGAGAGCAGAATGTAAGTACACACACACACGGCTATTCCTTCGGGACATTGGGAAGTTGCTCGGAGGGGCCAGTGGCGTAAAATTATCTGAAACCCTGCAAGAGGTATAATGTATATATATATATATATATATATATATATATATATATATATATATATATATATATATATATATATATATATATATCGAAGCAGTGGGTGAATGGTATTAAATTTGGATCACTTTCACTCAAATTGTTAGGGGTTGATAACATCAAGATAAGGTTTGAACCATCTGCCCACCCAGAAACTTCCAACTGCCCGGGCGTCCTGGGTGGGGTCGACCGTTATAAATCTAACCGCTGCTAAACTGAGATTCAAACTTTCAATCATCCCTCCTTGAGTCCTGAGCTGTACCCCTAGACTAGGTTTCGTAGAAGTATTTCAAATAAAAACATTAAAAAGTCGTGTTTTCCTTTTACCACGATTGAAAATATAATTAAATACGAAGTCAGGTGGTGCAAAATACCTCCACTCTACCCTCGGAACCTGTTTTAGTGAAGAAAGCTGTCGGTAGCAGTTCGGCCGCGGCCCCAGAGGTATCCAAGACTATAGCTTCCTGATGGGGGTGCTTCATATTTGGTTCAAAAATAGTAGCAAATGACTGTGTATATATATGCGGGATAAGGGGCCTCCTTTAAGGCAGATTTTATAGTTATATATAGTTAAAACTTTTAATTATTAAGACTTGTACCTCGCGCTATTATAGACTTGTTCCTTGCGCTATTATAGAAAGTGGGTAATTCTGAGCCACGGGTGACTCGCATACCGTTTCCTGGATTATGGGTTCACACGTGAAAAAATTTAGTGAAAAATCGTGAAAAATAATTGAAGATATTATTTGCAATTCTATTAAACAGGAGAACTCGGGCCGGACTCTAACAATGGGCGGCTTAGTCTTGTCACGGTTCTTGGCCTTCATACAGGCCGGTAACAGAATTGCGCTAGTTTCTCCAGGAACGCCGACGTGTACAGACCCCAGGCATGGCAGACTTTGTGGTTAGTTCTTTGATACCGAGTTTAAGGGCAGTACGTTGTCCAGTGTTCTAATTCAGTTCTAAAATATCTTGGTCCGTTAACGATAACAGAATCCTTTCGTTGCAAATACTATTTTCTTTTAATTTTGCAACAGTTGATGCTTCTAAACCGACAGTTTCTGCCCATTTTTCTAATTCAGTTTTAAACTATGCATGAACATGCATATAAATACATAAATTATATTTTTAACTTTAATATGGAAAAGGACGATTTTTTAAAGGTACCATGAGTAAGCCGTGAAAACCCGCCTTAGTAGAAAACTTAGCCGATATAGGGCTAACCATGCGGACAGGACTGTATTTGGGAAATTTTGTGACGAGTAAGAGCTTTGTTATCAATTATCACGGCATGAAGGTCTGTATGTAAGTTTACTTGAGATGTGATAATTTTTAGTTCTTGACAAGGGATGAAGAATAATAATTTACTATTATATCCTGCTAGGGTCGTGTCACTGCCATAGCATAATATAGCCAACGGGCATTGAATTATGTCGTACAATATCGTAATCGTAATGGAATGTTTTTCCAGCCGAGGGGATACTGCACACTGCGCAGACTCCCTGCTGTTTAGGATCATGGGCGACACAATCCGAGCCCCATAATGCATCGCGGCTTTTGCCTACACCAACGGCGTATGTAAAAAAGTAGCCCATTGAAAAAAAAAATGCTGGATTGGAATTGTTGCAAGGCAAATTATAAAAAATGAGGCTGTTTTTTGTCACGTAATAGATAATATTTTGTTAGCATACGAATGTGACACGTAAACAGATTATTAAGAAATGTAACATTTTTTCATTATGAAATTTGAGAGTTGAGACAAGTATTACCGGCCCTCCCACGGTGCCTACCATAAAGTGGTCCGTTTCGTGTAGGGACAATCTCTGGCGGAAGGGTAAGGAGACTCGCCACGACTCGCCAGAATGTGCACATCGCGTTCATTTGATTTTACATTTCTCGGAGTGTGAATGGAATTTTATTTATTGAGCAAAATCAGTTGGCAGGTGAGACTAGCCCCAAACCATATGGAAAACAGTAAAGTAAGTATCAGACCTGGTACGTTATGAATATGCTCTTAAGTTATATTAAAAAATATTAGCCGCTCCTGGTGTATTTGAAGTGCTTTAGGAAACAAGTGAATGGATTCAATCCGTAAGCACCGCTGATGAGGACCGGGATAAGATAACCAGGGGCGGATCCTGGAGTTAGGAAAGGGGGGGGGGTCCAATTCAGGAGGACTATAATAAAACCTTAAAACAGGTCCTTAGGTCCGGAAAATGGCCGCAAATTTGTCTGAAGCCCTTTAAAAAGGTTTGCTTCGGCTGAAAAAGGGGGGTTCCAAACCCCCTGGACCCCCCCCCCCCCCCGGATCCGCTTCTGATAACGGGGGGGGGGGGGGAGGTTACACTTCCTGTCGAGTCTGTTCCAATTTTCCCTCTTACACATAAATCAAATTGCAAAATACCGAATTAACAAAGTCAGCACCTTGAAACGTGCATGCATTGAGGTGTAACGTTTGTGTAGAGGTGGTTGTTGAAAGCAAAAGAGGACCAGAGGAAGAGGTAATTGCTGACAGGAATTTTCTGGGGGAAGGTAACTACTGAGGACCGAAGATGATCAAGGAAAGAGACAGCCATCGAGGGCGAAGAGGGAACTGGCAGGGAGGTAGCTCTTGACAAGATCGGAAACAGAATCCTTGTGAAAGTGGGGTGGGGGGGGGGGTGGAAAAAGAGGGGAAGGGGGGAAGCGCAACGAGTACCCTAACACTTGGAAACAAATGTGCCGTGGGTGCTAGTAGGCGTTATACATATCTAGAAATCTGCATCCCAACAGATACATGCCTCCGCCATGGGAGCGCAAGTTTCAAAACGCTCTGCGAACACATTGGACACCTTCACAATTGCATTTAATAAAAAATATTATTTTGATTTTATTTTTTCCATAAAACACATGAGGTTGTGTGATTTGTTCTTCACCTGCTCGCACATCTGTGAGTACTGTCAACCCAGCAGTGACGTCACACACAGGGAAATCCTCTGGGGCCATATACGGCTCCGTACGGGTTTTCACGAAATGACGTTATCATTATTTTTTTTTTTTTTTTGAGAGAGAGAGAAAAGACATGGACCATGTGCACTCTTGTGTAAATAATTAGTATATTATAAGTAATTTTTTTACAATATGACCGTATGTTTACATATCTAATCAGACATTCCGGGGGGGCAGAGTGCTGCATAACACTTATCCGCATCCGTGCGCGTATTTATATATATATACAGTGGAACCCCGCCTTGCGACCAACCCCGATTGCGACTCCCCAACAATTACGACCATTTTCCTTGGCCCGAATTTTTTTTTAGTTTATTTATGTTTAAAAATGACTCAAAATTACGACCACCCCTGAATTCAGATTTCCTGGCCCCAGCGCTAATGCGACCACCGCCGAGAAGTACTGAAACAACATTTGTCACGAGTCAATGGCTGCGTCTTGTCAAAAGCGCCTAACGAAAGATCAAAGCGGGTAACAAGGTTTCTTAACCCGAGTGTTAATCTGGTCCCGCATATCTTCCCGACTCGGTGTCTTCGCTGAGACTCGTTGAGTTGTAGGTTATAGATCAAAGAGGGTAACCATCATCCTGATTACTTAATGAGCCGGTCTGACCTGGGGTCAGATGCTAATTGCCCCTCAGTGATCACCTGTATTACAGCTATCCTAAGTGTGGGGTTGCGGCCTTTATATTACAACTCATCACATATTGTTCGATCCTCATTGGTAAAATTAACGACCTAGTTAATCCTAAATGTTTTCATACCTTACTGACACTGAGTATTGAGCAGTCAGTAAAATGTATAAATAAAGCTTGCATGGGGGGGAAATCCCTCACATTAACTTGCCTTTTCTGATAGATCGTTGTCAGTTTATTTCTCTACTAGTTAAGTTTGCATTTAAATTGCTTGCTGTTAGGCAACCATGCCTCTGAAAGAGCTCTCCTTGAAGGATAAAGTGGCTTTAATCAAGGCGGCAACACCACGGCAGTCAGCACCAAATGGCTCAGCAGTTTAGCGTCGGGAAAACTCAAGTGCACGCAATACATACTCAAGCGGAAGGCTAAATATATGACAGCCACGTATTATGTTCAATATGCAATCAGTAGGTTGTAATCATATTGCCTTAGTGTTATTATTTGTTTATCATCAGTCACTACGTATGTGTACATGTATATTAATTTTTATCATGAATAAATATGTTCAGCTACACACAAAAAACATTCATAATAAGGGTCCTCCGCTAAGTAAAATATTTTGTTATAATTCACATTAAAGATATGCAATAGATAAACTCTGATACACATTAAATATCAGCGTTTTATATGCGATCACGGTAAGAGTTTCACAAATACGACCACCCCCAAAATACGACCACTTTGCTCAGTCCCCAGGGTGGTCGTAATTGTGGGGTTCCACTGTATACATTTTATATATACATGTATATATATATTTTCATAAATACATTAATGCATAACTGTCACTACCCGCAGGTTTCGTGCTCACTCTGAGGCACTCATCTGGTGACTGAGTTGTGTTGGTTCATGTTTGGGTGCGTGTATGAGATTATCAACGGTTGGCTGGTTTACGTTGTATGATGCCTACAAGTGTTTAGGTATTCACTCGTTTATTAAAGATTTGTATTTCTTTGTACGTCATGATTTGTAGCTTCTCCTGTTCGCAAAGGGTACATCTGCTTGCCATTGTTGTCATACCTGGATTAGCGATAATGGACCATGTACCTAAAGGACTTCTCGTGGTTAAGACAAAATTATAGTTGTCTATCGGTACTTTTGGAGGCCTTTGAACAGTGGCGGGGGAACTGGACACTGGTAAGGTAGTCGGCGTTGTCCTTATGGACTTATCCAAGGCCTTCAATTGTATGCCACACGCCCTTATGATAGCAACACTTCATGAGTATGGTGTGACATCAAAAACATTAAAACTGATAGCCAGTTATTCTATCAACCCTAAACAGTGTGTCAAAATTGGTTCTTAATATAAGTAACTGGCTACCTATTTATACAGGTGTACCACAAATCAACGTCCTTGGGCCGGTACTTTTTAATATATTCATTAATGACTTGTATGGATTTATTTAAGTAGCTTCTCTTTTCAACTATGCTGACAATAATACCATGAGGTTTGCTCATAAAGATCCAAACAAATTAAAGATACCGATATACATCAACCAAAAGTTGTAATAAAATGGATTTTAGATAATAATAGTATGGAAGCAAACCCCAGTAAATTTCAAACCATGCTTATAAGCTATAATAAATCCCTTCCTGAAGAGTTAATTCTTAAATTTAATGACATATTTGTCACTGGGGAACCTTGTGTTACACTATTACGTGTTGCTATAGATTATAAATTAAATAGTTTTCTAAATTAACTCCAGTGAAAACTTTTGTAGCCTCTATTTTGAATTACTTCCCCATTGTGTGGCACTTTTATAATAAAAGGGATCAACATTGCTCGAGAGTATTCAGCGTAGGGCGTTGAGACTTGTTTACAAAAAAAAACAAAACATATGATCACATGTTAAAGAAGTCAAATATGGTAAACTTATATCTGGACAGGCTGCATAGGATTGCCATTGAGGTTTTTAATTGTAGCCGGGGGCTTAATCCGGATTATTTGTCTAAGTTATTTATAAGAAACAAAAAAAAACAACTTGGTGGCGCTAGGTAGTCTCTAGACCGAGGTGGACGAAACGGGAGCATCCAAGGAGAACCACGGCATCGGACGGGCCACTACAACCAACTCTCATTGCCAGGCCAGATTTTAAAGGTTTCTTCTCTGCTGAGGCGTTACGTTGGACTAAACAGTCATTGTATGCATATTGAGATAAAATGTATGCAATTGAGGGATAATTAATATTTTGCCGATCATGAAAACCAGCCATAAGAAAACGTGGGACACAAGTGGGCGATAATGCAGAACCTGTCATGGGAAGTACGGTACTATAAATAAGGACAAGGCAAATCGTACTTATTAGGTGCGAAGCTGTAATCCAGAAAAAATTATTTGGGCCAAGGGTCAGCTTTAAAAATGAAAAACATTGGGGATCTAGTGCAAAAAAGAAGCAAACAAAAAATTAATAAAGAATAAATGGTTTTGCACTCTTGGTTTTATTTTATGTGGGTGGGGGGGGGGGGTACGAAATCCATCCATGAAACAATTTAACGCAGTTATAGATATAACAATGAACTCGTCCACCCGTACAGGCCTCACCTAGATACGAAAGGAGAATAATCAATAAAAGAAAATGGCGGAAACAGAAAGTGGCAGAAATAAAAAAAAATTGAAACGGGTTTGCACTTGGGTGGGCAGGCGCGGATCCAGGATTTTTTTTCGGGGGGGGGGAGGGGTCAACAGTTGTCATGAATAAAAGTTGTCTATAAAGGTTTTTGGTTGAGAGGTCTCGCCCTCTGGAACCGGGTAGGTACAACAACAAAAAATAAAGCATGGTGCATCATCTACACAGATTGCATTCTCAAAATATAAACATGATTTCGGTCTTATTGATTCTGGAAATTTTCATAAAATGATATAACATCCCGTATGAAATTTCTATTTTACGCTTTTAACTCTATTTGGGGAACGTCTAATGACAACAGTCGTGTCGATATCTCAGCCGTGGTTAAATTAAAAGCCCTTAAACCTTGTTTGTTTACTAATAATTTAATAGCTGAAAAAAAATGGTTTCACGTCTGTTATCTTCCCCCTTTTTATGCACAGTGCCAGTTATTTTTTTTCTAGGGCGATCAAATAGCTGAAATGATGCAAGTTTATCAGCTGTGCTTTGAGCTAGAATTCTGTAATTATAAGTTCTAAACGGTAGTTTTTTGAGGCCTTCGCTGTAGGTCACGGAGCGCTATCCTGTCGAAATTTATTATGTTAATGTTCCTGAGGAAACCTTAATACATATATATGCCATCTGTTGGTGCAGTATTTTTCTTTCGTAGCTTTCCGCCCTGAGATCAGGAAGTGCTTGCACAAAAAACTCTCAGGTCGACACAGTGGTACTCTTGAACTTCTGTACCTGGCAAGTTCACTTGAATTATTTGTAACAGGAGGTATCAATAAACACTCAACTATTGGGTCGTCATGCATGTTGAAACCTACTGAAACCACTAATTAAGTATCAGCTTGAATCTTACATAATTGTAACAACTTTACAGTGATCCACATGACCACTCGTGCTGCTGTTAATTGCACTTTTAAAAGATGATTGACACTGACAAACAGACGTGTTACACAAACAGTTGCTTGTTTCTATGTAAACACAATGTCTGGCATCTATTGAAAGTACAAATAATATGGTAGTGGTAAGTTTCGGGCAAGCAGCGCTATGTACATATAGTGACAGAAAGACATAACAGCCATGAAAGGTAGTACAAAAAGGGATTAAAAAAACCATATGATTATTATATATAAACTTTATTTATTTTACATGGATTGTACAACTAGTCATAATAACTAATACGAGACACACCGGAGATCGAACCATGGTCGCCAGCGGAGAGCGCCGAGCGTTTTACCCCTCGACCGTCCAGGCCCCATTCTCCAGATAACCAGTATAAAATATATGGTAGTGTAAAGTAACATGATGCTTCATATAGCTCACAATTATACATACAATAGAGCCTCGAATTTTAGCATCTCTTTTTTCCTTAACTTTGTTTATCGGAAATTAAATAAGGAACTGAAATTCACCATTATTAAATGCTTCGTACCTTTGTAAGGAAAATAGGATTAATGATGATTAAAATGATCTGATGAGTTCACGTTACTGTATGTCAGGATCAGCATATTAATGGAACCTTAATAATGATATGCCCATCAATTAACCAACGTTAATTAAATGCGGCACCGAGTCAGGTACATACACATAAACGAATATCTCGCCGATAATCTTTTAGAAATTATAATAACCACACAGGAAATATCAACATGTAACTCTAACCCTGTACGGCGATAATGAAAGTCAGTGTTAAAAATTCATTATACACCGACGCCACTACTCAATGTTTATGAACAAGCTAACATCATCGGCCATTACTTGCCAATTTAAGAAAGCTGACGTGATGTTACAATCTCATGCATGATCAAGATCCTTTAAAGGGGCTCATCACCTATCTGACCTTTATAAACTAAAGGTCATCCCTCGGAACTTTTAATAAAAATAGCCCAGAAAATGTAGTTATTAAAGTACACAGGCTGTTTTTTTTTATATCAACGCCTTTATAATAAGTGGTGGCCGCCAAGAAAAATTAAAACAAATTTCACGAAGGCATCCGGCGGCAAGTCAGATAAGCCAGAGCTTTGCACATGGCGTTTTGCAACAAGTGACCTTTCTACCTCCGCATATATGCAATCTACCACCTTAGGTTATATGTTTTACCTGTTTGTCAACATAACACACACGTTGTTGATAAGCAAATTCATACATCCTTCACGAAGGCGTTATAGAACTTGTCACCACAAAAATTACACTTATATCATCAATATATACACATAGTAAGCCAGAAAGCACATAATTTTTTTTCAAAAAGGTAGATGAATGGGCAGCTTGAACAACGTTTTACCAAGAATAAATAATGAATAACATTTGATAACAATTACTACATACGTCACCTGAGAAGGTTGCGACCTTCACTTCCTGCCGAAAACATTATGCACATTGTTTCAAACCAGTCACCTACCGACCGAGATCGCCATCTTTGCCGCCTGTAAACTATGTTATAATAACTGATGGTTTCGTTTTTACATCTAAATTGAGAGTTTAAGCCAGGGGTATTTGCTAGTTTTAATTCTCTCTGAATGTTTCGTTTAGATGGCGAATCTTTCGGTTCATTTTATCGAAAAAATACATACCAGGGAATTGGTGTGGTCAAGTTAGAGTCTACAGATAAAACAACTTCTTCTCAGCGCTCAATTAAATTCTCTAGAATACTATATGTGTCCCTGTATGTGCGGAACGTGGTATGCTTATCCACAAACAAAATAATCATGATCGCTTATTGATGGCGGGATTTTTATCCGTTGAGTAGAGCATGGCGCCACCTGGTGGAGGGGAAGTTTCCAAAGTCCAATGGAATGATTTCTGGCGAGGCCCGGCGGTCCGTCACGGGCCATACATAGAGGTGGCTCCAAAGATATTGGTGGTATTTCGAAATTGAGATGTCTGTATCTGAAGGTTCGTAGGCTTTCCAAGTCAACATTTTTCTGAACCCCTGGGTTTGTTGTTAACAAGAGATACTGCCCAGCTTTGTTCAGGTTAGTGAGCGTTTTCATCACCGCCTCATACGGAAGGTGGTTTAACATGATTCTTGTCATCACCAAATCATATTGTCCAGGGGGCGGGGCTTCAGCGATGTCTCCTTGTATGAATGTCCAATCAGGGACGTTCTTAAAGGCTTTCTTGTGATTATCAATTAACAGAGGTACAATATCCATTCCAGTGTAATCTATATCATTTCTTTGAACCAAGAATCGGAACATCCATTGGAAATCTCCGCATGGGATATCAAGCAGGCGTATTTTTGGCTTATTCAAGACCATCTTTAATTCATTAATCACAGTATGTAGAACACCCATCATTTCCTGTGTGAAATGCAGGGTAGAACTTGGACCGGATCCTTCCACGCGTTTCAGTCTCTGGTCAACGTTGTGAGTTATGCCTCGCCATTCATGTTTCTTGTAAATCTCCACAAAGGAATTCTTCCTCTCATCTGGTGTTTCTCTATTCTCCACCTGCAGAGTGACGTCATATTTCTGGGTTGGCTTGTTTAATGTAGAGCGAATTGTAGCACGGGTGACACAGTGTTTAACTGTACCACCTGGCGTCAGGAGACTGCTCTGAAGGGCAGTGTTTCGCTCGAACATCGACCATGGAGTGACAGACTTGCTCTCATTTTGCCGATGAGCCGTACGGCCAGCCGTAAGGACGTACAAACCGATTACACAAAGGATGAAACACAGGGGCACAATCAAACCCTTCTCTCTGGTCAGCCTGGAGAACCTAAAAATATAAATCAAGTGTCAAAGTGTACACTCTAAAATATTCATATATTCTTAATGAAAAGTTTATCGAAAAAAAATCATATCTGCCGTGAGGCGTTTAATGAAAATACTTTCATAATCGTCTTAAAATGGTGTTTATAAAGGTTAAACTATATCAAACAACTGCTATGTACAGAATGTTTCTTACGTTTATTAATATTATTGAACAGCAGGAATAACATACTAAAACTAGGAAAGCACTCAGAGAGCGCAGACCTCCGCCAAGTCAGCTCAGCAGCCTCATATGGAACTGTCAGAAATGCAACATTTTCCCTTTTTAAAAAATCCTGGATCAAGAATGTTTCCATATCAAAATTTAATCGATTTTTTTCTCCGGCAAATCTCTTGGCTTCATACATATAATGGATGTATATGTTAATAAATAGATAACACAGTATGGATTGCCGTGATTTTCATGATCGATGTGACATTCCACCATTTGTACCGGAACGTATTCGTCTAAGTCATCCAGACTCAGATAGAAGGTCAACTCAAAGACAGAACACACCAAATGTTCTTATGGCGGTAACATTTTTCAACCAAAACATTCGACTATGAAAGACTATTTGGCATCAGAACTGCTCGCCCCAAACCGTCCGTAGTACGGGTCATCGCTAATCTAGGTGTAATTTCCAAGTGCCGTATGGACCAAGCATGCCTGTCCACGTTCTGCAATTGGCCCCAAAAATCTGACTCATCAGCGAGTTATTAATCAGTCCAGAGAGGATTGACAGCTGTATTAATTAGAGCTCTGTGATTATCACCAATTATCGATCAATGGAATTGATGTTTTGAAAATCTTCGATTCTCGGTTATCTGTTTTTATCCTCATGAATAGGTCCACCAAATTTCATAGATTTGTGCCGTAATATTGCCCATTTCCCAATTAGGCCCGTGTATAGAATCCGGTCTTCCTTTCCAAGATTGGTCTAAACTGACTGAACCGTCTCATATTAGTAGTAATCAACATTTATAAGCCATGACATGACTGATGTTATGACATCGACGTGCCTCCTACTTCTCCATTACACGAATCCTAAACATCATAACGTCCGTCCATATACACCCATAACCTCGTCCATGTAGACCGGATTCTATACTTGCTCCGAAAATTATATTCAAGGTCAGTCTCTCAGTATCTAAGCTCTGCTACAATATGATCTAGAATGCTGATTCTAGAATTCACAGGGTAAAAAAATAAATTGTAGTTTATTCTTCACTTCCAAGGTGGCAGCAGCGTTACTGTAAGCAGTCCCCATACTGTCCAACTGTCATGTAATATGATCGATTATTAATCGATAATCGGTTGCCACAAGTTTCGATTAATCGATTACAAATTTTGGATCCGATTCTTAGCTCAAGTATTTATTAGAAGTGTTGTTTTGATAGCTTAACTTACCCCGGGAATATTGTCCTCATCCTTGACTTTGCCTTTCCAGTAAAAAAAACAATAATCCAACACTAATGTTAGCTTTTACACGTGTGAAACGGTGACGTCGGTGTGAGAGAGGGGGCTGCAAACTAATATATGGGGGCCTTAAGCCCCGTTCACTTAACGACGGTTGCTAAGCCCCACATTTGGGTGCAAGTGGGCGCACGTTCTCAGTTGACGATAGCCCGCTTTAATCGTATTATCTGGCCCTGCCGTTAATTGAGTCTGATAGCCATACAGTGAGAGTTTCTACAATATAAGCCTCAGACTACACACCACCCAATCAATGCCCTTGTAATCAGTGTCAACAGTGTAATGCCGCTCATTAATTAATTAGCTAACTGATCGGTGTCGGCTTCCGAGTGAGCAGGTTCCCTTCCTTCGACGTACTTCTACAGGTAACAAGGTGGCTTACATCAACAAATGTTGTTTGGTATTGATATCGTTTATTATGAAACAAAAATTTTGTTATATATATTATTATTTTATAAATGTCAAGCAACAAGAATTAGATGTGTAACAATAGCGTTCTAGGTCGATTTTGTGTCTTCCTAACCTGGGAATTTTGTTATTTAGTATATATACCGTTCATTGAAATGCATTCACGTGCGGCTCATGAAAAACCCACTTATCGTCAACCAACTGTTAAAATATAAAAATACTGAGGGAATAAGTAATATTCAAATTTCATTCGAGCCGTCTCGTCCATGCCCAGCAGCACCAATCTCGCTTTTTATAAACCGGCACGCCCAGCCCGACCACGCCCAGGAACCGCGCGCCCATCCCGACCGCGCTCATTACGACCGTAATCGTCATACCTGGATTAGGGATAATGGACCATGTAATCCGGTGTGAGGTGCCTTGTCGTTTGAGTTTCCAAATATATTTGTATAGTTCTGTTCATTTCTCATATTTTTCGTACTTAAAGGACTTCTCGTGGTTTAGACAAAATTATAGTTGTCAATCGGTACTTTTGGAGGCCCTTGAACAGTGGCGGGGGGAACTGGACACTGGTAAGGCAGTCGGCGTTGTCCTTATGGACTTATCCAGGCATTCAATTGTATGACAAACGCCCTTCTGATAGCAACACTTCATGAGTATGGTATGACATCAAAAACATTAAAACTGATAGCCAGTTATTCTGCCAACCTTAAACAGTGTGTCAAAATTGGTTCAAATATAAGTAACTGCCTACCTATTTATGAAGGTGAACCACAAATCAGCGTCCTTGGGCCGGTCCTTTTTAATATATCCATTAATGACTTGTATGGATTTATTAAAGTAGCTTCTCTTTTCAACTATGCTGACAATAATACCATTAAGTTTGCTCATAAATATCCAAACAAATTATAGATACCTCATATACATCAATCAAAAGTTGCAATAAAATGGATTTTAGATAATAATTGTATGGAAGCAAACCCCAGTAAATTTCACACCATGCTTATAAGCAATAATAAATCCCTTCTTGAAGAGTTAATTCTTAAATTTAATGACATAGCTGTTACTGGAGAACCTTGCGTTACACTTTTACGTGTTGCTATAAATTATAAATTAAAATTTCATGAACACATAAAACTATTGTGCCAGAAAGCTGGATCCGAGCTCATTGCTTTTGCTAAAAGTTCATGTTGTTTGGATTAGTTTTCAAAATTTATTCCAGTGAAAACTTTTGTAGCCTCTATTTTGAATTACTTCCCCATTGTGTGGCACTTTTATAATAAAAGGGATCAACATTGCTCGAGAGTATTCAGCGTAGGGCGTTGAGACTTGTTTACAAAAAAAAAAAAATATGATCACATGTTAAAGAAGTCAAATATGGTAAACTTATATCTGGACAGGCTGCATAGGATTGCCATTGAGGTTTTCAATTGTAGCCGGGGGCTTAATCCGGATTCTTTGTCTAAGTTATTTATAAGAAACAAAAAAAAAACAACTTGGTCGCGCTAGGTAGTCTCTAGACCGAGTTGGACGAAACGGGAGAATCCAAAGAGAACCACGGCATCGGACGGGCCACTTCAACCAACTCTCATTACCAGGCCAGATTTTAAAGATTTCTTCTCTGCTGAGGCGTTACGTTGGACTAAACAGTCATTGTATGCATATTGAGATTAAATGTATGCAATTGAGGGATAATTAGTATTTTGTCGATTATGAAAACCAGCCATAAGAAAACGTAGGACACAAGTGGGCGATAATGCAGAACCTGTCATGGGAAGTACGGTACTATAAAGAAGGTCAAGGCCAATCGTACTATATTAGGTGCGAAGCTGTAATCGAGAAATAATATTTGGGCCAAGGGTCAGCTTTTAAAATGAAAAACATTGGTGATCTAGCGCAAAAAGAAGCAAGCAAAAAATTAATAAAGAATAAATGGTTTTGCACCCTTGGTTTTATTTTTGTTGGGGGGGGGGGGCTACAAAATCCATCCATGAAACAATTTAACGCAGTTATAGATATAACAATGAACTCGTCCACCCCTATAAGCCTCACCTAGATACGAGAGGAGAATAATCAATAAAAGAAAATGGCGGAAACATTAAAGTGGCAGAAATAAAAAAAAATTGAAACCGATGGGTCTGCACTTGGGTGGGCAGCGATGATCAAGGATTTTTGGGGGGAGGGGTCAACAGTTGTCATGAATAAAAGTTGTCTAAAAAGGTTGTTGGTTGAGATCAGGTGGTTGGGGGGGGGGGGGGGGGCTCGCCCTCTGGAACCGGGTAGGTACAACAACAAAAAATCAAGCATGGTGCATCATCTACACATATTGCATTCTCACAATATAAACATGATTTCGGTCTTATTGATTCTGGACATTTTCATAAGATGATATAAGATCCCGAATGAAATTTTTATTTTACGCTTTTTACTATATTTTGGGACCGTCTATTGACAACAGTCGTGTCAATATTTCAGCCGTGGTTAAATTAAAAGCCCTTTAACCTGGTTTGTTTACTAATAACCTGTTTTTTTCAGCTATTAAAAAACTGGTTTCACGTCTGTTATCTTCCCCCTTTTTATGCACAGTGCCAGTTTTTTTTCTGGCAATTAGCTGCAATGATGCAAGTTTATCAGCTCTGCTTTGAGCTAGTGTTCTGAAACCTGGTGTAATTATAAGTTCTAAACGGTAGGTTTTTGAAGACCCTTGGCGGTACCTGTAGGTCACGGAACGCTATCCTGTCGAAATTTATTAATTTAATGTTCCTGTGGAAACCTTAATACATGCATTTGCCATCTATTGGTGCAGAATTTTCTTTCGGAGCTTTCCGCCCTGAGATCAGGAAGTGCTTGCACAAAAAACTCTCAGGTCGACACAGTGGTACTCTTGAACTTCTGTACCTGGCAAGTTCACTTGAATTATTTGTAACAGGAGGTATCAATAAACACTCAACTATTGGGTTGTCATTCATGTTGACACCTACTGAAACCACTAATTAAGTATCAGCTTGAATCTTACATAATAGTAACAACTTTACAGTGATCCACATGACAACTCGTGCTGCTGTTAATGGCACTTTTAAATTATGATTGACACTGACAAACAGACGTGTTACACAAACAGTTGCTTGTTTCTATGTAAACACAATGTCTGGCATCTATTGAAGGTGCAAATAATATGGTAGCGGTAAGTTTCGGGCAAGTAGCGCTATGTACATATAGTGACAGAAAGACATGACAAGCATGAAAGGTAGTACAAAATGGGATTACAAAAAAAAACCATATGATTATTATATATAAACTTTATTTATTTTAAATGGATTGAACAACTAGTCATAATAACTAATACGAGACACACCGGAGATCGAACCAGGGTCGCCAGCGGAGAGCGCCGAGCGTTTTACCACTCGATCGTCCAGACCCCATTGTCCAGATGACCAGTATAAAAATATATGGTAGTGTAAAGTAACATGATGCTTCATATAGCTCACAATTATACATACAATAGAACCTCGAATATTAGCATCTCTTTTTCCCTTAACTTTGTTTATCGGAAATTAAAGTAAGGAACTGAAATTCACCACTATTAAATGCTTCGCTACCTTTGTAAGGAAAATGCGATTAATGATGATTAAAATGATCTGATGAGTTCACGTTAATGTATGTCAGGATCAACATATTAATGGAACCTTGATAATGATATGCCCATCAATTAACCAACGTTAATTAAATGCGGCACCGAGTCAGGTACATACACATAAACGAAAATCTCGCAGATATTCTTTTAGAAATTATAATAATCACACAGGAAATATCAACATGTAACTCTAACCCTGTACGGCGATAATGAAAGTCAGTGTTAAAAATTCATTATACACCGACGCCACTACTCAATGTTTATAAACAAGCTAACATCATCGCCCATTACTTGCCAATTTAAGAAAGCTGACGTGATGTTACAATCTCATGCATGATCAAGATCCTTTTAAGGGGCTCATCACCTATCTGACCTTTATAAACTAAAGGTCATCCCTCGGAACTTTTAACAAAACTAGCCCAGAAAATGTAGTTATTAAAGTACACAGGCTGTTTTTTATATCAACGCCTTTATAATAAGTGGTGGCCGCCAAGAAAAATTAAAACTTATTTCACGAAGGCATCCGGCGGCAAGTCAGATAAGCCAGAGCTTTTTGCACATGGCGTTTTGCAACAAGTGACCTTTCTACCTCCGCATATATGCAATCTACCACCTTAGGTTATATGTTTTACCTGTTTGTCAACATAACACACACGTTGTTGATAAGCAAATTCATACATCCTTCACGAAGGCGTTACAAGAACTTATCACCACCAAATTTACACTTATATCATCAATAAATACACATAGTAAGCCAGAAAGCACATATTTTTTTTTCAAAAGGTAGATGAATGGGCAGCTTGAACAACGTATTACCAAGAATAAATAATGAATAGCATTTGATAACAATTACTACATACGTCACCCGAGAAGGTTGCGACCTTCACTACCTGCCGAAAACATGATGCATAACTGTTTAAAACCAGTCACTTACCGACATCTATCGGTGGAGAGACAAACTTATCCCTCTGCCGCCTGTAAACTATGTTATAATAACTGATGGTTTCGTTTTTACATCTAAATTGAGAGTTTAAGCCGGGGGTGTTTACTGGTTTTAATTCTCTCTGAATTTTTTGTTTAGATGGCGAATCGTTCGGTCCATTTTATCGAAAAAATACATACCAGGGAATTGGTGTGGTCAAGTTAAAGTCCACAGATAAAACAACTTCTTCTCAGTGCTCAATTAATTTCTCTAGAATACTGTATGTGTCCCTATATGTGCGGAACGTGGTATGCTTATCCACAAACAAAATAATCATGATCGCTTATTGATGGCGGGATTTTTATCCGTTGGGTAGAGCATGGCGCCACCTGGTGGAGGGGAAGTTTCCAAAGTCCAATGGAATGATTTCTGGCAAGGCCCGGCGGTCCGTCACGGGCCATACATAGAGGTGGCTCCAAAGATATTGGTGGTATTTCGAAATTGAGATGTCTGTATCTGAAGGTTCGTAGGCTTTCCAAGTCAACATTTTTCTGAACCCCTGGGTTTGTTGTTAACAAGAGATACTGCCCAGCGTTGTTCAGGTTAGTGAGCGTTTTCATCACCGCCTCATACGGAAGGTGGTTTAACATGATTCTTGTCATCACCAAATCATATTGTCCAGGGGGCGGGGCTTCAGCGATGTCTCCTTGTATGAATGTCCAATCAGGGACGTTCTTAAAGGCTTTCTTGTGATTATCAATTAACAGAGGTACAATATCCATTCCAGTGTAATCTATATCATTTCTTTGAACCAAGAATCGGAACATCCATTGGAAATCTCCGCATGGGATATCAAGCAGGCGTATTTTTGGCTTATTCAAGACCATCTTTAATTCATTAATCACAGTATGTAGAACACCCATCATTTCCTGTGTGAAATGCAGGGTAGAACTTGGACCGGATCCTTCCACGCGTTTCAGTCTTTGGTCAACGTTGTGAGTTATGCCTCGCCATTCATGTTTCTTGTAAATCTTCACAAAGGAATTCTTCCTCTCATCTGGTGTTTCTCTATTCTCCACCTGCAGAGTGACGTCATATTTCTGGGTTGGCTTGTTTAATGTAGAGCGAATTGTAGCACGGGTGACACAGTGTTTTACTGTACCATCTGGCGTCAGGAGACTGCTGTGAGGGGCAGTGTTTCGCTCGAACATCGACCATGGAGTGACAGACTTGCTCTCATTTTGCCGAGGAGCCGTACGGCCAGCCGTTAGGACGTACAAACCGATTACACAAAGAATGACACACAGGGGCACAATCAAACCCTTCTCTCTGGTCAGCCTGGAGAACCTAAAAGATAAAGCAAGTGTAAAAGTGTATACTCTACAATATTCATATATTCTTAATGAAAAGTTTAACAAAAAAAATCATATCAGCCGTAAGGCGTTTAATGAAAATACTTTCATGTTCGTCTTAAAATGGTGTTTATAAATGTTAAATTATATCAGAGAACAACTTAGTCCGGACAATTTACAGTTTAAATCCAAAAAAAATTACTTTGTACAGAATGTTTCTTACGTTCATTAATACTATTGAACAGCGGGAATAACATACTAAAACTAGAAAAGCACTCAGCGAGCGCAGACCTCCGCCAAGTCAGCTCATTAGCCTCATACGAAACTGTCAGAAAAGCAACATTTTCCCTTTTAAAAAATCCTAGATCAAGAATGTTTCCATATCAAAATTTAATCGATTTTTTTTCTCTGGCAAAACTCTTGGCTTCATACATATAATAGATCTATATGTTAATAAAAAGATAACACAGTATGGATTGCCGTGATTTTCGAGATCGATATGACATTCCACCATTTGTACCGGAACGTACTTGTCTAAGTCATCCAGACTCAGACACAAGGTCAACTCAAAGACAGAACACACCAAATGTCGTCTTCAAAGAGATCTTATGACGGTAACATATTTCAACCAAAACATTCGACTATGAAAGACTATGCGACATCAGAACTGCTCGCCCCAAACCGTCTGTAGTACGGGTCATCGCTAGTCTAGGTGTAATTTCCAAGTGCCGTATGGACCAAGCATGCCTGTCCACGTTCTGCATTTGGCCCCAAAAATCTGACTCATCAGCGAGTTATTAATTAGTCCAGAGAGGATTGGCAGCTGTATTAATTAGAGCTCTGTGATTATCACCGATTATCGATCAATCGAATCGATGTTTTGAAAATCTACGATTCTCGGTTATCTGTTTTTATTCTCAAGAATAGGTCCACCAAATTTCATAGATTTGTGCCGTAATATGCCCATTTCCCAATTAGGCCCGAGTATAGAATCCGGTCTTCCTTTCCAAGATTGGTCTAAACTGATTGAAGCGTCTAATATTAGTAGTAATCAACATTTATAAGCCATGACATGCCTGATGATATGACATCGACGTGCCTCTTACTTCTCCATTACATGAATCCTAAACATCATAACGTCCGTCGATATACACCCATAACCTCGTCCATGTAGACCGGATTCTATACTTGCTCCAAATTATTCAAGGTCGGTCTCTCAGTGTCTAAGACCTGCTACAAGATGATCTAGAATGCAGATTGTAGAATTCACAGGGTAAAAAAATAAATTGTAGTTTATTCTTCACTTCCAAGGTGGCAGCAGCGTTACTGTAAGCAGTCCCCATACTGTCCAACTGGCATGTAAAATAATCGATTATTAATCGATAATCGGTTGCCACAAGTTCCGATTAATCGATTACAAATTTTGGATCCGATTCCTAGCTCTAGTATTAATTAGAAGTGTTGTTTTTATAGTTTAACTTACCCCGGGAATATTGTCCTCATCCTTGACTTTGCCTTTCAAGTAGAAAATAACACCCAACACTAATGTTAACTTTTACAAGTGTGAAACGGTGACGTCGGTGTGAGAGAGAGGGCTTCAAACTAATATATGGGGGTCTTTAGCCCCGTCCACTTAACGACGATTGCTAAGCACCACATTTGGGTACAAGTGGGCGCACGTTCTCAGTTGACGATAGCCCGCTTTAATCGTATTATCTGGCCCTGCCGTTAAATGAGTCTGATACCAATACAGTGAGAGTTTCTACAATTTAAGCCTCAGACTACACACCACCCAATCAATACATTTGTAATCAGTGTCAACAGGTGTTTATTACCCCGTGCCAGCGCGTCATTCTTCAGAGATGGGCCTGTTGAAACAAAATGTAACAACATTCTAGCTGTCAATCACTGGAGTCAGCGAGGCTCCCAGTAAGGTAATCAACCGCGCCCATTCGACTGCTCTTCTCTGTTCCTACTAAACTCACTGACATGCCTCTGGTAAAAAGATCAGCAAATGTTAAAAACTGATTATCTAAGTTTTAATTTTAAATGCTATCGAAACAATGAAAACAAAGGCCTACTTACTGGTATCAAAAAGGTGTAATCCTGTGTCTTGTTGTTATAACCAGTAAACAGGCAGTCAAAGAAGGGGATCATCTCAGATGGACGCTGTTCAGATAGACGCCATTGTATCACCTGGACGCTGTTCATTTGGACGCCATGAAAATGGGCGCTGATCTTATAGACGCCTTCGTATTATAAGCCAATACACCATTAAGACCCCTAAAAACAGGCCATATAGCCGCTTAATTTACTAAAGTAGTGTTATACATTTCCTTGAACTGTGTATATGGTGTGATTAAAGATGGACGTTAACAAAGATGTCTTAGAGACCATCGTATTATAGACGCCATCACATATTGTTTCCTTAGATTTGAGACCTAATTTACTAAAATATTTATCAATACTATTGTGATGTTTTATATCATATACTGATATCGTGCGCTGATCATATAGACGTTACCGTATAATAGACGCCATCGTCTGCATCCACCCTTCAGAAAGACGCCTAATGACAAGTCATGAAAATAATTCTTATTTAATATTTCTGTAAAAAGGAGTCTCCATTTTTTAATAACCATGGTATGTTTTAAATCATATTGTTCGTTTGTGCGTATTTCGTGCGAATGAGGGTCTTTTCATATCGTGCGAATGTAAATGAACGCCGATCATATGGACGTTATCGTATTATAGACGCCAACGTCTGCATCGCCCCTTCAGAAAGACGCCTAATGACAAGTAGTGAAAACAATTCACATTTTAATTAAATAATTCCATTCAAAGGAGACCAAATTTAATAATAGCCATTTTATATTGTGTGTGTTTGCGTATTTTGTGTGCATGAGGGTCTTTGTTTAATTAACCAAACAAATTAAATTTTAGATAATGGTCACCTCTAGTTTCAATTATATAAAAGTAATGTGAAGTATAAATTATATTTTCCATTGGAAATTATTCTATCATTCCTTAAAATGCTATGTATAGCTAAAATTAAAGAACTTGATGCAGTGAAATCATGTACATAATAGGTTTAATTAGTCAACATCAAAGAAAACCTACCTCATTATCGGTGTCTCCGGTTAATTAAATGATCAATTGGATTACCAGGCTCTAGCTGACACTGTACCCAGAACTCGTTTATTGTTAAAACAACATCATGTGATCACTGATCCATGTCCGGTTTAGAATATTTGACGTATTTCACAGAGCTACAAAAAATTTTGGTTAAATCTTGTTAAATGAAAAATCAATAAGGTTACGGGACTTCCCTAGCTAATTACATTCTAGGGTCTCATTTATTGTTAAAATCACATTATAGTCTCTAGTTAAACGAATTAATATTTTATATTTCACCACATTCACCACATATACAATTCCCACACGAATTACACAATAATAAATGTATTGCCATTTCAAACTTATAAACTTGCCAGACATGTACGGAAAGAGGCCTTGGAAATATTGATGCTGTTCAGATAAACGCCGCATATCATCAGGCAGACGCTATTGGTAGAATACATTGCGTGCCCTCAAATTATTTATATAAAGAAACAAATCTAAATAAAGGTTGCACAAGTTAATATTCACATAAATGGAAAGACTTTTTTGGAATGTTTGCTTTCAGTTGAACGGTGTAATTCCAGATGAACTATATCCACAAACTATTTGTTCCACAAAGCGTCTCTCTCTCTCTCGCTTTCTCCCCCTTTCTCTCTCTCTGTCATTGTATAGAGAAAATGAACATGATACACAGAAAAGTCGGATCACTGCCGATGGGAATCGAGTCCATGACCTTCCGATTGCCGATGATGCGAGAGAGAGAGAGAGAGAGAGAGAGAGAGAGTGGGCGGAAGCACTTTGGAAATGGATGCTGTTCAGATAGACGCTCTGTGTGCGTATTTTAAATATTTTGGAAAACGAAACGATTCAATAATCTGACTGTGTTAGTTTTGTTAGTTCAGTGTTACTACGACATCAATTGTTAGTTGTGTGTTTTCTCATCTGTAAGTACTCAGTTAATGAAAAAGTTTTCTACTCCATGCTTCTCAATTGATGCATCTTATTTGTTTAACCATCTAAACGCAATGGATCACCAAGTACTTAATCCCGGTAACATAACTATATCTTTTGATTGTTACATTTCAAACGGTATATGTTGTTTAATTAGTCAATGTTAATGTAAGAATTCCCATTGAAATATATTCGTATTAATATTCTTTATTGTCCCTTCATGAGAACTTCAAGAAAAGCTTGTTTAATTCCACTTTTGGTATATACATGAGTAGGCCTATAAAGTCTAAGCAAAAATCACTCACATGATACTCACAACATGTAAAAAAAGCCGTATTAGTAAAGAAGGGACGAGGGTTTAACCTTATCTACAAGGAATATAGTCACAAGAAGGACCGCCGACATCGTACAAAATGCACTGAAGGTGATATACAATTTATACATAATTTACTTTTTTTTGGGATATGACCATAAAATATATATACACTTAAGTATTAAAGGTTACGTTTAACATATACTATGTTTAATTTACAAATTCATTTACACATATAATGCACAAACCAAAAAGAATCGGTAATTCGGAATTTATATACATTTATTCCAAACATGTGTAAATCTTTTTTTAACTTCGTATATAAACGACTTTATATTATATATAAGAACACGCACATATATGCGACCAGTACGGAGGTACCAGCCATGTCATGTGATGATTACAGATATGCTCAATTAGCAGAAGACCTCAAGTCGAGAGTTATTGTTATTACAGCACTAATAAATTTAAAGACGGCAAACGGCCTTTTATCCCCGCTACCTACTGGCTAAACTGATAGAGTTCCGGGAAACAGCAATGTTTCTCTGATTATATGTGTATAGTTCACATTACTAATTAAACTTTCTGATTATATGTGTATAGTTCACATTATTAATTAAACTTTTTATCTTGAATGCACTGGTGTCTAAAGTCATCAGATTGTCTTTGAAAGATAAGTAATTGAAATAAAAAACGCATATACAAAATCACATAACAATATACAATGCATGTGTACACACAAGCATGTTTATTCTCGTCATATCGTGTTTCCCTATACAGGTAAACGTCTACAACGTAATGCTGCTGGAAAGCTTCGTATTTAACAAGCATAAAGATTGTCATAACAAGTGATTAAAAAAGCAATGATTGTTACCAATAATTAGAAGTTCTATCTCCTACAACATTGTTCTAATTGTTAAAAATATCAAGCTGGAAAACACGGGACGGATAGTTGATCGGACTGGTTACCCAGGTGTGTGCAGTTCAGAACAATCGCCCTTGGAAACTATAAATCATTGCGTGATGAAGCGTTTGGTGGTATAAAAAAAAAAAACACAAAACACACGTTAACAGAAAATTCTTTACTGATACAGTTCAATTAATCTTTGCTGTTCCGGTCGTCCATTAATGGTACATGTTTTCACAAATGGTCGACATAGGCCGATATACATATGTTTCCGAAATTGACAAAACTGCATAATATAACAAACAATGACAATGGGTGGAGTTGGTGGATTAACAGTTCTTTCTTTTGTATGGTTATCCCTGTTTAATTCTTATAGTGTTGGGAAAGCGTCTAAATGAATAGCGTTCAGCTGATCAGCGTCCATTTTCATAGCGTCCAGCTGTCGGCGTCCATTTTTATAGCGTCCATCTGAACAGCGTCCAGGTGACATGGACCCAAAAGAAGCCGTGGCTTATATTGTAGAAACTCTCACTGTATGGCTATCGCATTCTATATATGCCAAGGCCTAGCAATATTGAGTCCAAATAAATCGGGCTACCGATAGCCATACAGTGGGAGTTTCTTCAATATAAGCCTCAGACTACACACCACCCAATGCCTTTGTAAACAGTGTCAACAGATGTTTATAACGTTGTGTTTCCATGTATCCGTAAATCTCGTACATCTCGTACGCAAAAAAATGCATCTCTCTTTTTAAGATGAACTGTTTCCATGTGTACGTTTTAACGTGCTCCGCATGGGTATCCCCCAAAAACGGACCGTTTTGCGGATGGCAAAAAAGGCCTACATTTCCAAACAGTGCCCCGGCGCCACGTCACCGGGTTCATTTAAAATAAAATTGTCCATGTGGGGACAGTTTCAAAAGAGGCACACGAAAGGGTATCCGCAAGAAAAACGTTCGTACTTATGGAAACAATTTTTGCAGACTGCGCAATATAAGCGTACATGTGTACGTCTTTTGCGGATACGATATTTGCCGATACATGGAAACACAGCTCCCGTGACAGCTCGTCGCTCTTCGAAATGGGCCGTTAAACACAATGTAACAAAATTCTAGCTCTCAGTCAGCGAGACTCCTAGTGAGGTATTCAAATGCTCATACGACTGTACACCAGTCTCCCAACTATACTTGGTGTGACTGAAAACTCAGTTTCTTGTTAATAATACAGTTATCATTTTATAAAAATAGGATTGAAACCATAAAATGCATACTGACTGCTTTGTACTAGTATATTTAAGTTATTCTCATAAAAAGGGGGGGGGGGGGATGTGTGTGATGATTACATTAATCATCCCCTCCTAGCCAATAAGTGGGGGGATACATACCCCCCCCCCCCCTCTTCCTCACCTCCCCCAATAAATTGACGCCCCTGAGTATAGGTCAGCTGTATATAATAAAAGCGATATGAACGCAAATTAGAAACATTATCTAGGACTTGGTTTTCATTACCCAACCCTCCCCCGAAAATAAAATTATTAGCGATAAATATAGAAAAAAATCTTTGAACAATACCTTTTTCATGTGTCATTTTATTTTTATCATAGTATGTGAAACCGCCTTAAGTGCGCAGTGCGTATGCGTTGTCCGCAAAAATCGCTTGGTAGACTAGGCCGTTTCCATTCATCCGCATACGTAGTCCGCATGCGTAGTCCGTTAGCCATGACAACATGACACTCAGGCCTTCGGAAATAAACTGATAGGGCCTGGAGTCATGATGGCAGTCACAACAGAACGCCCATTCTAAGGGTCGGTCAAAATAATTCATGTCTGGTATTATTTGGCATCACAGGTTTATATAGTCGTATTATATGTGCTTAATATCGAAGAAAAAATGTTGTTACACAAAAATAATATCCTTTTTTACCTCCTTTCATCACTGTGGCAGCGATTCACGTGAAGCGGTACTTCTTATTCAAAACTAAAAGTGTCATGGCGCGGTCGTGTATGTAAACTTGGAAGTCGGAAGCCGGAAACCACGGAATTGTTTTATAAATAAAGCATTTTAAAGCATATAAAAAATGCTAACGCTTCAATACCGTTTTGTTTTTCCCCGACAGAATAAGATATTTATTATCATTCTGTGAAAAATAATAGTGATCCATTCTTTAATCTGAACGTTATGGACGATTTTGTGCTCGGAAGCCATCTCGGAAGTCAGTCAGAAGTGCTGGGATGTGATCCAATGTGTATAACTATAGGAAGTCACAGAGACGCACTGGTTAACTCGTGGTCAGTTAAGAGCCGCAGCCCAAATGCAGTTTTATTATAATTATAGTTGCATGCATATATTAAAATTGCTTGTGCATGAACTGCTTTTAATAAGTGAATAAAAATATTAAAATATATCTTAGAAAAGGGATACAACAGTCCAGATGATATATAAAATACTAATACATGTGTGATTATAAAATCTGATCGATTTGTATATTTAAGTAAATATTTTTTTTTAAACTAAAATTAATTCTTTTTCAAGTTTTTAACTCTTTCTTTCAAACTTTTTCAATCTTGATATTTATATATAAAAAAATCACTCCTGATGTTTCAACATAACATTTCAACTTCAAATAAATGGATATTTATTAATATTTTAAAGTATATTTGCAAATGATTTCACTCCCAAACGTTATAATATGTGCATGATAAGGGCATCTAAACAGAATGTGCTCCCTTCAGCTTCGGATTACTGTACGATTACAAGGATCTCGATAAGAAATTACAATTTTGTTTACAGAGGAGACCGTTGAATGTAAAATCTTTGATAAATGACCATATAGAATCTTTATCGACACGTAAGACAAGTAAAAGTCTGTCTAGAGGTGACCTGATGTCTTAAAGATGCTACGGGATTTTTATTGTACCTGTTGCTCATCTATATGATTCATTCCTTGAAATTCCACATAAATTCTGACAGCATGCAATAATTAAACCAAACCGTTTTGATAAACCAAGTTAGATATTACCGCTAAGATAAATATTTCAATAACAAATATTAGTTATTCCCATTGTCCTTTTGCTGTATTTTTTATCTTTATAAAAATCCATGCACCTGAATAGTCCGTGTATACTCACTATTTTTATTTGATTCTTATATTATTACCCTCAGAAACAAAATTAACCGGACTATAGTCGGAATTCTCGATACAGTAGTATACCGTGCGCTTTCGGACCTCCTTCTCTCCGAACTTAATAGTTGCTGATATCAGGTTCTATAATTAAACAGAATTTTTTTATATCTTTAACATTTGCTCTGTAACAATTTATTTTTAAACATTTACTGAACTTTTTTTCCACCAACATTAAATACGGTGACAGCATAAAATATTGATGAGTTAATATAATCTTGCTTTACAAAATGAAATAAAATATCAATATAATATATTATAAAAAAACAGCATCATGAATGTTACAAAGCAGATTGAGTTTATGAAAAATATGTCATATTGAAGGAATTGAAAATGCTTGACACGTTTGCTGACGATATGATGACCAGTGCATTAGCCATTACTGACTTCCGAGTTTTACACATTTGGACCATAACCGGGCATTTCTGAGAAAAAAAAATAGTCTATAACTTCGGATGGACGACTTTGATTTTTTACATAATGATAGAAAAGACCTTATTCAAGCGTCACGCGTCAAATCCAGGAAAAGTCGCTCCACTCTATTTTTTCAATGTCACGCGCGCGTCAAGCGTCAAGCGTGAGCTATCGCTCCACGATCGATTTTTGACGCGTGACGCGCGCTTGCAGCGTGGGGATTCCTGATAATGACATAACTTAAGAGAGGGTTTCCCTTCCCAGCATTCGCATTCTATATTAATTTGCAGGTTAAACGTTTGTTTTAATTCAGTGAACTATAATTATTAATTTGTATTTAGATAGAAAACGTGCAACAAAGCAACTGAAATATATAAATATCAATAAGAATAGTAACTGAGTTCTGTCATATTTAGAACATGTTTTATCACAAACAGATACATATTTGTATACAAATAATCCAAAGCTGATTATAAAAATTACTGTTTCACAAAGATAAACAAAAAATACATTAGGTGCTTGGTTAATACCATCCAATCTGACGCGTGACGTGCGCGATGTAGCCGCGTTAGTGTGTTTTGATTTTGTCGCGAGCCGCGCGAGTTACGAGCGCGTTAGTCAGTTTTGAATTGTATGCGCGGTCGTATAGGCACGCTTCCGAGAGCGATTTTTGCGCACTACGCATACCAATTGCGTTGTCAATTTCAGATATAGCATATAATTTTCCCAATCAGGCCGTGCTGTATGCACAATCTATATTTTTAACTGGTATAAATGTCATTTCCGGCATCAGTCTCTCGGAAACCAAACATGTTTTCTCAATGTTTGAAACGTAAACATCATTACCGCGTACAAAATATTACTAATTATGATCATTTTTTTTTTATTATTTTTTTTTAATTTCATCATTTTTACTATTGAAGCTAATATATACAAATGTACAATAAATGTATGGTGGAATGGCTTGCAAAACAAAAAAAAAAGAAAACTTAAGCTATCGAGCATTTATCAACACGGAGTACGGACAACGCATATACGTACTAATGGAAAACGAACTTTATTACGGATTTATACTTTATGTACCGAAAAAAACCGTTTTGTGGTAGCCGGACCAGCAGAGTTCAGGAAGAGAAAACCCGTGGTCTGCCAAATGGACCCCCACTATGAGTAAGTATAAATTTACGCTCCCGAGGCAGCGGAAATCTTGCGCTTCTGAAGAAGCTACTGATTTTCACGCTGCCTGCTATGACCGTTTATGATGCTTTTAAACACCAGGTGGCTTGTCAGCTAAAAAAATCTGCTGATGTGACTAGCAGCCAATCAAAGGCAAGTCAACAAACATTCGACAGGCATCAGGCTCCGCCCAGAAACGACGTGTGGGGCCATTCTCTCTGAGCCTATTGCCTGTTCAAATGGTTGCCGGGGCCATGAGCTGTCACTCAAAACGAAATGAACAACATTAGCTTCGTGTATTCCTCGCTTGGCTGGTAAACCGTTTTGTCAACAGCACAGGGTCTCATCTGATTGGACCAAAGTACAGTGCTCCCCTCTGGTGTAGAGATTCAAGATACGAGGTCATAACAAACAGAGTTTACGATATAAGTAGTAGGCTTATAGGTAAAGCGCTATGGAAAGAGCGTAGAAGTCTGTTACTTGAGAATGAGACTATGGCTTTGATTGGTTAGACCTATTGACTTATCTTATTGCCCAAAGCTTTGGCGTCTCATTGTATATTTAGTCAATGTCCAACATATGGCCGGGCATTTATCATAATTAAATCATATCAAATTTTTATTTTAAAGTTTTGACGGTTGAGACAAGTGGTTCCGGCTGTCCCACTTTCCCCAAACAAAAGTGATCCGTTTCGAGTAGAAAAGACCTCGAGCGAAAGGTTGGAGGCGGCAGTTTAAAGCACATCAGAGGTTGGGCGAGGGAGAGCTGGCAGTAGCCGAAGGCGAAAACGAGGCTAGAGGAGATGCACTTGAAGAGGATAAGTGGCGATGAATGGGCCGGGTAGGGCGCAAAGGCAGAAACTGACGAAGGACGCCCCCGAGAGTTTTCGTGGCATGATGAACATGAGATGCTGTTGCTGCTGCTGCTGATGATGATGATGATGATGACGCAGAAGAAGGGGATGATTTTGATGGAGCTGGCCGGAATGGTGCCTTGTACAATCCCTGACGTTAAATTAAGGTTTCTTTTTTCAGTTATAAATTTATTATCCGTTTGCTCTACTTGAAAGCTATCCAAATTCACTTTTACAGCTAGATGTGCGAGTGTGTATTTGTATTTATACACTACATTGCCGACATCTGAAGGCTTAAGTGAGAACTAACAGGGTTTACCCTGCGGCAAACTCCTCCATTGGCAACAAAATGAATCAGTTGAATTTATAAACTCTGACTGCAATCTAGTGATTGAAAGGCGAACTACAATATCGATAATACAAATACTGATTTTCGTCTAAGGTAAGCTTGCTGAATATATAAAATAAGGTACATGTATTTAGATTTAGCAAAGGAAAATATCGTTCCATGTTTCAAAGAAACTTCATAATCACATTTAATTCAAACTGTTCACATGTCGGGCAGAACGCACCCAGGGCGACATATCATCTATTTCATGTGGGCATATGTTCAATCATACAAGGGGATACGGCAAGTTACGAAATGACACGACCAACCATAGTTGGAAGTCACAGACGGTCGAAAGTCGGTCGTTACTCTTATTAAATAATAGGTCATTACATTTCCACATTGTTCCCACTTCATCGAACTGTTATGACATAAAGACTATTTTATCGTAGTCATGTATACATTGCCACGAAAATAAAAAACGATAACCATCCCAAGTGGCAAGAACCAAGGTTGTTACATTTCATTTTGAATGACAGCACGCCGGCCCGGCAACCTGTGTGCACAGGTCCCTATGCCGGCGATGTGTCGGGCATTCTTTTCGTAGGCCTGTGTAATAAAATATTTACTTTATTATGTGAAATTGAGAAAAGACTTACTTGATTATGTGAAATTAGTAAAGGATTTACTTTGGAATTCATGTATTAATTTTTAGTCTTTTGAAGTTTGCAAAATTATATTTACTGTAATCAGTTATGTTATTTGCTTGAAAATAAAATTTAAAAAAATGTCACTGTTATCATTTTTTTCAGGGTTACAGGACAGGAGTGCCAATAAGGGCCATTGTTTTATAGGATTGTGGCTTACTTTGCAAATACAATATGAAATTATGAAGATGTTAATTTAACGATATAACAAGGTAATACTCAGTTAATATACATACACAATATACAGATGAAACCAAACCACTAGTTTGTCTGACGAGTCTTCAATACACAAATGTCTTAATATTTCAGGTGGTTTTTCTCCATTAGGCATTTTTGTCATATATAAATTTGGTTATGGTGAGGCAGTATATTTATAAGATAGGAAAGGACGTTGGACCATGTGATGCTGCTTGGACGTATAGTTATATAAAAGTCTCAGATTTTTATATATGAAATGAAAGTACGATTTAATCAAATTTAAATCAAAAATTTAAAAAAAATACTCAATTATATTTTACCTTAGGTCGAAGAACGACCCTACACATAATTGAAGGATTGCTGTGTAGAATTCTACAGCATTGCTTAAATTTTTTGTACGTTTCATATATAATTCCTTCGTCAGCATGTAGCTAAAACGTTTATAAAACGGTATTGATATTTAATGGGATCACAAAAGACATTTTTAATCAAAGAAGTATAAATTGTGCTGCCAACAGACACAGGAGGAAATTCCTTATAATTATATGAGAAAATACTTGAAGCTCAACAAGTTAACTGATTGTTTCAAGCTTTATACACAGAACTAGTGTTGAGGTTTTGCATAATTTATTGGGTTTTACCAAGAAGTGAGTACGTATCTTAAAGTATATTTACAATGTTTCCAGAAAGAACTGATAGGTTTTTGTAGGTTATATGGTTAAATTTTTTAACTTATACTGTGCGCTGAAGGAACATAAAAGCAATTCAGAGGTTTAGTCACTTAGACAACAAAATTGGCACAAATGCCAGTTTTCTCAGGAACAGCTTGGCGTACTGTCAGGTAATTCAGATTACTATTTGTCTTAACATATTGTAGCCATCTGTATATATTCTGAAGGGTACAAATCTTATTGTAAGTACTTGCAATTTGACATAATGTTCTATTTGCTCCTCTTAAAATGATACCAGTGCGATCTAGTTTCGTCAAGTATTAAACAAAAATATAGGATTTTACATGTATTATTTAAGAATAATAGATTTTCGTCTTTGGTCCATCCATCAGTTTTAATTTGACATATCTTAAAGGTTATCTCGAGTTTCAGGAAAAGAAGTCTCGGTTTTCTGTTTTCTTTGAGTTATAGATAACATCGGGTATTTGCTGAGTTATTGGTAATCCTGGGTTTTCTTTAAGTAATGGGTAACGTCGTTTATCGTTTAGTTATGGGTAAAAGCGTGTATTGTTTGAGTTATGGGTTACACGTTTATTCTTGAGATTTGGGTTACACCGTGTAATCGTTGAGTTATAGGTAACACCTACTGTTATTAAATAATAGGTCGAATTTTGCACCCAGGCTCAGACAGACAGGCCCAACACAGCGCCGGCTCAGAGCCATGTGAACGCAACCGGCGGGGTGTCGGGCGTGTCTGTCTGCCTGTGGCCTATGGCACCGGGTTACTGGGTGGGGAGGCGAGCTGTCAGTCAAAACGACAGCTACGATAAAATAGTCTTAATGTTATAAGAGGTCGATAGAGGGGGAACATAGTGGGAGCAAATTCGACCTTTTATTTTATTAGAGTAGGTTACAACATGTATTCGTTCAGTTATGGGTAGTGCCGCCCGTTCTTTGAGATATGGATAATACCGTGTATTCTTTGAATTATAGGTATAACACCAAGTATTTTTTGGGTTATGGGTAACGCTTGGTATTCTTTGAGTAACTGGCATCGCCGTGTACTCCTTGAGTTATGGAAAACACCGTGTATTCTTTGAGTTACGGGAAACACCAAGTATTTTTTTATAGTTATTGATAATGCGGTGCATTCTTTGAGTTATGGGTAACACCTTGCATTCGTTGAGTTATGGGAAACACCGTGTAAACGTAGGGTTATTGGAACACCGTGTATTCGTTGAGTTAGGTGTAACGCTTGGTGTTCATTGAGTTATGGATAACATCGTGTATTCTTTAGTAATGGGTAACACCGTGTATTCGTTGAGTTATGGGTAACGCTTAATATTCTTGGAGTTAGGGCTAACGTCGTTTATTATTTGAATTACGAATAACAACTTGTATTCTTTAAGTTATGGATTTTATGTATGTTTCTGTATGTTTCAGTTGTTAAAATGAATTCATACAATAGGGAGTTATGTCAGAAACGGCTGAATGGTACACATTGGTCTTAAACAACGTTAACTGTTGCAAAAGACTGATGGCGTCACCTACGTTTTCATTTTATCCATTTTACCTGCATATTTCCTAATCTAAGTTATTTATCACTTAGCAAGGCAAAAATCGTAGCTGTTAGATGCAAAGTTTGAGCTTTATACGAAGACGTAATGGGATTTTACAGGAGACCTGAATTTAGATACTTTTGACCTATTTGGCAATGACATACGTTTTAGTACTTAAGAATCTCATAGGTCATATATATCCATATCAGCCATAAACTTTACATGTAGTAGGTTGTGGTGAATTCGTTCCTTGAAGTCCGAAATTAAGAGATTATCATGTTTTTATATATCTTAAAGTTCTATCAATCAGTAAGGACGTGGATAAAAATAACGCCATGCGTATATAAGATAAAAATGTCCCAAAGATGTCTTAAATCAAGGAATATAGACTACGCTTCTATCGCAGTGGTTATACACTACAATCGTCCCAGGTTTCAAAAATCAAAGATTTGTAAGTTGACCATTCAGAAGGATGTATCGCTGTGTGCATCAAGCTCCAAACTTTAACATGCGACTTACAAGAGCTGGTTTTGAAAATCGGAGTAGGGTGCACGCGGAGATACAACTCCATAAGTCTGATTACAATGCGTTGCTCTTTGCCCACCCTGATGATCTTACAAAGAGATCCTCGCCGAACAAAGCAGAGGTTATAACAAAAAAGGAGGCCTGAGACGATCGTAGTGTATAACCGATCCGTGAAGAGCGTAATATAAACCAACTCAGTCTCTAGTTTAACGCAGGCTTTGGTACACATTTCATTCAACACTTTCTTTTCGCATGATTTATAATTATTTTTTTTATTTAGTTTTGAGATCAATTGTAATTTTCCAGCAGTATTTACACTGAATGTAGCTGGCAAACTATCATGTTGTTAATAAAATATCTCATGATTAGATTGGCATAACGATGAGCGGAGATACTTGTTACCCAGCTGCCTATAAACATCCCATCACCAGATGTTAACCATAAGGAACCAGAGTCAATAATTATTGCTGTTAGTCCTCCCTTAGGCCTCCAGGTGTCGGGATCAGTAATATGTGCGGGTGCTATGGATATTCTAATACATGTACATGTAATCCAGCTTACACAGGAAACGAACATACTCAAGCTCACATCATTAAAAAAGGACTAATAGGTAGATTATTCGCAAAGGAAAACACGAAACAAAATGATAAAAATACGGAAGCGTTTATTTTACGACATATATATTAATGCGGCTTCATCAAAAGGAATTCTGTCTCCAGCGCCATCTCCTCCGCCACCAGCGTCATCTCCCCCGCCACCAGCGTCTTCTCCTCCGATACCAGCGTCACCTACTCCGTCACAAGCACCATCTCCTCCGTCACCAGCGTCATCACCTTTGTCCCCAGACCCATCTCCTCGGATACTTGCGCCATCTTCTCCGTCACCAGTATCATCTCCTTCGTTACCAGCGTCATCTCCTTCGTTACCATCACCATCTCCTCCGTCACCATCACCATCTCCTCCGTCACCAGCGCCATCTCCTCTCTCACGAGGGGCATCCTTTCGTCACCAGCGCCATTTCCTCTGTCACCAGCGTCATCTCCTACCCACCAACACCATCTCCTTCGTCACCAGCGTCATCACCCTCGTCATCAGCGTCATCTCCTCCGTTACCAACGTCATCTCCCGCGTCACCAACAGCATCTTCTCCGTCACCAGCGTCATCACCTCCGTCACCAGCACCATCTCCTCCGTCACCAGCACCATCCCCTTCGTTACCAGCGTCATCTCCTCCGAAACCAACACCATCTTCTCCGTCACCAGCGTCATCACCTCCGTCACCAGCGCCATCTCCTCCCTCACGAGAGGCATCTCCTCCGTCACCAGCGTCATCAGCTCCGTCACCAGCACCATCTTCTCCTTCACAAGCACCATCTCCTCTGTCATCAATCACCAGCGTCATCTCCTCCGTCACCAGCACCATTTTCTCCGTCACCAGCGTCATCTCCTCCGTCACCAAGGTCATCTCCTCCGTCACCAGCGTCACCTCCTTTGTCACCAGCGTCATCTCTTTCGTGACCGTCACCATCTCCTCTGACACAAGCACCATCTCCTCCGTCACCAGCACCATCTTCACCATCACCAGGGTCATCACCTCCATCATTAGCGTCATCTCCTGCGTTACCAGCGTCATCTCCTCTGTCACCAACACCATCTCCTCCGTCACCAGCGTCATCATCTCTGTCACCAGCACCATCTCCTCCGTCACCAGCACCATCTCCTTCGTTACCAGCGTCATCTCCTCCGTCACCAACACCATCTTCTCCGTCACCAGCGTCATCACCTCCGTCACCAGCACCATCTCCTCCGTCACCTGCACCATCTCCTCCCTCACCAGCGCCATCTCTTCCCTCACGGGAGGCATCTCCTCCGTCACGAGAGTCATCACCTCCGTCATCAGCACCATATTCTCCGTCACCAGCGTCATCTCCTCCGTAACTAAGGTCATCTCCTCCGTCACCAGCGTCACCTCCTTTGTCACCGGCGTCATCTCCTTCGTGACCATCACCATCTCTCCTGACACAAGCACCATCTCGTCTGTCACCAATCACGCGCGTCATCCCCTCCGCCACCAGCACCATATTTTCCGTCACCAGCGTCATCTCCTCCGTCACTAAGGTCATCTCCTCCGTCACCAGCGTCACCTCCTTTGTCACCAGCGGCATCTCCTTCGTGACCATCACCATCTCCTCTGACACACGCACCATCTCCTCCGTCACCAGCACAATCTCTTCCCTCACGAGGGGCATCTCCTCTGTCACAAGCTACATCTCCTCTGTCACCAGCGTCATCTCCTCCGTAACAAGCATCAATTCCTCCGTCACCAGCACCATCTCCTCCTTCACCAGGGTCATCTCCTCCGTCACCAGCGTCATCACCTCCGTCACCGGCAGCATCCCCTCCGTCACTTGCGCCGTCTTCTCCTACGTCACCAGTATCATCTCCTTCGTTACCAGCGTCATCTCCTTCGTTACCATCACCATCTCCTCCGTCACCATCACCATCTCCTCCGTCACCAGCGCCATCTCCTCTGTCACGAAAGTCATCTCCTCCGTCACCTGCGTCATCTCCTTTGTCACCAGCGTCATCTCCTTCGTTACCATCACCATCTCCTCTGACACAAGCAGCATCTCCTCCGTCACCAGCACCATCCCGCCATCACCAGCGCCATCTTCTCCGTCACCATCGTCATCACCTTTGTCACCAGCGTCATCTCCTTCGTTACCATCACCATCTCCTCTGACACAAGCACTATCTCCTCCGTCACCAGCACCATCCCGCCATCACCAGCGCTATCTTCTCCGTCACCAGCACCATCCGGCCATCACCAGCGCCATCTTCTCCGACACCAGCTTCATCTCCTCCGTCACAAGCGACATCTCCTCTGTCACAATTGACCATCACCATCTCCTCTGACACATGCAACATCTCCTCCGCCACAAGGGTCATCTCCTCCGTCACCTGTGCTATCTTCTCCGTCTCAAGCGCCTTGTCCCCCGTCACCAGCGTCATCTCCTCCGCCACTAGGGTCATCTCCTCCGCCACTAGGGTCATCTCCTCCGTCACCTGTGCTATCTTCTCCGTCTCAAGCGCCTTGTCCCCCGTCACCAGCGTCATCTCCTCCGCCACTAGGGTCATCTCCTCCGCCACTAGGGTCATCTCCTCCGTCACCTGTGCCATCTTCTCCGTCTCAAGCGCTTTCTCCTCCGTCATCGGCGTCATCACCTCCGGAACCAGCGTCATCTCCTCCGCCACAAGGGTCATCTCCTCCGTCACCTGTGCCATCTTCTCCGTCTCAAGCGCTTTCTCCTCCGTCATCGGCGTCATCACCTCCGTCACCAGTGTCATCACCTCGATCAGTTCACCATCTCCTGCGTCACCAGCGTCATCTCCTCCGTCACCAACGTCATCTCCTTCGTTACCATCACCATCTCCTCTGACACAAGCACCGTCTCCTCCGTCACCAGCACCATCTCCTCCGTCACCAACACCATCCCGCCATCACCAGCTTCATCTTCTCCGTCACCAGCGCCATTTCCTCCGTCACCAGCGTCATCTCCTCCGCCACTAGGGTCATCTCCTCCGTAACCTCTGCCATCTTCTCCGTCTCAAGCGCCTTCTCCTCCGTCATCGGCGTCATCACCTCCGGAACCAGCGTCATCTCCTCCGTCATCGGCGTCATCACCTCCGTCACGAGCGTCATCTCCTCCGTCACCAGTGTCATCACCTCGATCAGTTTACCATCTCCTCCGTCACCAGCGTCATCTCCTCCGTCACCAACGTCATCTCCTTCGTTACCAGCACCATCTCCTCCGTCACCAACACCATCCCGCCATCACCAGCTTCATCTTCTCCGTCGCAAGCACCATCTCCTCTGTCACCAGTCACCAGCGTCATCTCCTTCGCCACCAGCACCATATTCTCCGTCACCAGCGTCATCTCCTCCGTCACCAAGGTCATCTCCTCCGTCACCAGCGTCATCTCCTTTGTCACCAACATCATCTCCTTCGTTACCCTCACCATCTTCTCTGACACAAGCACCATCACCTCCGTCACCAGCGCCACCTCCTCCATCACCAGCATCGTCTCCTCCCTCTCCAGCACCATCTCCTCCGTCACCAACACCATCTCGCCATCACCAGCTTCATCTTCTCCGTCGCAAGCACCATCTCCTCTGTCACCAGTCACCAGCGTCATCTCCTTCGCCACCAGCACCATATTCTCCGTCACCAGCGTCATCTCCTCCGTCACCAAGGTCATCTCCTCCGTCACCAGCGTCATCTCCTTTGTCACCAACATCATCTCCTTCGTTACCCTCACCATCTCCTCTGACACAAGCACCATCACCTCCGTCACCAGCGCCACCTCCTCCATCACCAGCATCGTCTCCTCCCTCTCCAGCACCATCTCCTCCGTCACCAACACCATCTCGCCATCACCAGCTTCATCTTCTCCGTCGCAAGCACCATCTCCTCTGTCACCAATCACCAGCGTCATCTCCTTCGCCACCAGCACCATATTCTCCGTCACCAGCGTCATCTCCTTCGTCACCAAGGTCATCTCCTCCGTAACCTCTGCCATCTTCACCGTCTCAAGCGCCTTCTCCTCCGTCATCGGCGTCATCACCTCCGGAACCAGCGTCATCTCCTCCGTCATCGGCGTCATCACCTCCGTCACGAGCGTCATCTCCTCCGTCACCAGTGTCATCACCTCGATCAATTTACCATCTCCTCCGTCACCAGCGTCATCTCCTCCGTCACCAACGTCATCTCCTTCGTTACCAGCACCATCTCCTCCGTCACCAACACCATCCCGCCATCACCAGCTTCATCTTCTCCGTCGCAAGCACCATCTCCTCTGTCACCAGTCACCAGCGTCATCTCCTTCGCCACCAGCACCATATTCTCCGTCACCAGCGTCATCTCCTCCGTCACCAAGGTCATCTCCTCCGTCACCAGCGTCATCTCCTTTGTCACCAACATCATCTCCTTCGTTACCCTCACCATCTCCTCTGACACAAGCACCATCACCTCCGTCACCAGCGCCATCTCCTCCATCACCAGCATCGTCTCCTCCCTCTCCAGCACCATCTCCTCCGTCACCAACACCATCTCGCCATCACCAGCGTCATCTCCTTCGCCACCAGCACCATATTCTCCGTCACCAGCGTCATCTCCTCCGTCACCAAGGTCATCTCCTCCGTCACCAGCGTCATCTCCTTTGTCACCAACATCATCTCCTTCGTTACCCTCACCATCTCCTCTGACACAAGCACCATCACCTCCGTCACCAGCGCCACATCCTCCATCACCAGCATCGTCTCCTCCCTCTCCAGCACCATCTCCTCCGTCACCAACACCATCTCGCCATCACCAGCTTCATCTTCTCCGTCGCAAGCACCATCTCCTCTGTCACCAATCACCAGCGTCATCTCCTTCGCCACCAGCACCATATTCTCCGTCACCAGCGTCATCTCCTCCGTCACCAAGGTCATCTCCTCCGTCACCAGCGTCATCTCCTTTGTCACCAACATCATCTCCTTCGTTACCCTCACCATCTCCTCTGACACAAGCACCATCACCTCCGTCACCAGCGCCACCTCCTCCATCACCAGCATCGTCTCCTCCCTCTCCAGCGCAATCTCCTCCCTCACAAGCGACTTCTCCTCCGTCACCAGCACCATCCCGCCATCACCAGCGCCATCTCCTCCGTCATCTGCGTCATCTCCTCTGTCACCAGCGTCATCTCCTCTGTCACCAGCGCCAATTTCTCTCAGCCACCAGCGACATATCCTTCCTCACCTGGGTCATCTGTTCCGTCACCAGCACCATCTCCTCCGTCACCAGCGTCATCTCCTCCGTTAACAGTGTCATATCCTGTGTCACCAGCGCCATCTTCTCCGTCACCAGCGCCATCTTCTCCTTCACAGCGCCATGTCCTCAGTCATCGGCGTTCATCACCTCCGTCACCAGAACCATCTCTCCGGTCAACAGCGTCATCTTCTCCGTCATCAGCGCAATTTCCTCTATGACCGGTGCCATATCAATCTTCACCAGCCCATCTCCTCCATTACCTTCGCCATATCCTCCTTCACTAGCGCTGTCTCCTCCGTTATCAGGGCCATCACCTTCTGTGCCATCATTTATCACAACTCCTTAAGCCCGCGAAATGATAAGCATTTAATAAATCAATTGTATATTCTGTATTTGATCTCAAATATGGATACTGCGTTTTGCTTCATCGGGCCTATGCATCTGACATCAGGGAAATATGAACAAACTCCTGTAAACATATTTTTAACATTTACAAATTTCTTTTGAACCATTTTTTTATTATAATATTACACATATATCATTAATCTGTTTTAAATCACTAGCTACAGATTCGACGCGCTGCGTATGACTTAAAATTACAGAAATCAAAATATTTGCACCAAAAAATAATCAAATATATCTGGTCATTCTGTTATTCACAAGTCACAATAAAGGGACGTGACTTTATTTTAAACCCCCTCCCCCCCCCCCCCCCCCCCGCCCATTCCCCGAACCCTTGCAGGTTTATTTCTCAGTGTTTCGAACCGCTCATTCAGACTGTCATTTCGGATATACACTGAAACTTAGACGTCACATGTCGCATCTCGAAAGTATGCATAAACCGCTGGTACTCAATATAATCACTTCACAGATCGCCAGTCTTTTACATCCGTACTGATTTTTGCTTCCGTTAGGAGGGTATACGTTCATCCCCGTTCGTGCGGGTGTTTGTATTATGTGTTTTTCACAACATAACCCAAGCAATTATAAACGGAAGGCATTCCGGGAATCGGTCATTGAAGAATTAATTATATTTTGGTGTCGATCGGGCACCTTAACCGGATTGAGGAACGTCATCAAGAAATATTAACAAATGCAAAGTCACTTATGGACGAATAAACCTGGGAATATGGGCCGAACTAGAATACTGAAAGTTCAGGAAGGTCTCCGCTAAAGGCCCATAGGCTTCCAGTGTGGTCCGACTGATGCTTGGAAAAAAAACATAATAAAGGACCTGATAACACATTAAACAGAATTTTTACATCTGGCAGGTGGGCTATATGTGCAAGATGGAAGGTCTGGGAAGAAAAGATTTGCTTAAAATACATCCCTGACTTTTAAAGATGTGGGTCCTGTGACCTTGACCTTGACTTCATACCCCCTAAATCAAGTTCTTGCTTTAGTAGTTTGACAAATCTTAGGACAGACCGACGGTCAGACAGACGGCAACACAGAAGGACATTCAGACACACGTGCGGACGGACAGGGTGATATCTTTAGGGCGCCCTCTTATTCAAGCGGGAACCTAATAAGTGAATGCAAACATGAGTTCGGGTGCATCCCGCAATAGGGATACTTCTCGTGACGGAGGCTTGCATTTTGCTGATTTATGGTCTTAAGACACTTCAACAACCAAAACTTTAGTCAAACAAATGGATTTATAATGAATAAGTATATAAGATAAAATGTCTCACCCACTTCCTTTTGAGTTCGTAAAAATATTCCTTCCTATACAGTTTCCTTAAGTATATTTAGTCTGGATATTTAAAAAAATTGTCACAGGTTCTGTTCATCAGTTATGGGGCGTAGTCCATGAATAGCCTTTACCATAGTCCTTTCGACTAATTTGTTAAATATAAAATGGGGTATTTGCTACTGTTATACCTTAGGCATGCATTTCTCTATGCCATAGTTGATTTCCCATTATTATTCACGGACTTGGGGGAGGGGGGTTCCAGTGATCTATCGGGAACTGTAAGCATATATAATTAAATAAGAACTGATAGGCAGGTTTCCCCTCAATGGAAAAGAAAGCATAATGATATATACGACAGACACTTTAATTTTATGAAAATTTATGTGGCTTCGTCACCGCCAGCTCCGGTATCTCCTTCGTCACCAGCGGCATCTCCTTCGTCACCAGCGGCATCTCCTTCGTCAGCAGCGGCATCTCCTTCGTCAGCAGCGGCATCTCCTTCGTCACCAGTGGCATCTCCTTCATCCCCAGCGGCATCTCCTACGTCCCCAGCGGCATCTCCTTCATTAGCAGCGGCATCTCCTTCATCAGCAGCGGCATCTCCTTCGTCACCAGCGGCATCTCCTTCGTCACCAGCGGCATCTCCTTCGTCACCAGCGGCATCTCCTTCGTCACCAGCGGCATCTCCTTCATCAGCAGCGGCATCTCCTTCGTCAGCAGCGGCATCTCCTTCTTCACCAGCGGCATCTCCTTCGTCACCAGCGGCATCTCCTTCGTCACCAGTGGCATCTCCTTCATCACCAGCGGCATCTCCTTCGTCACCAGCGGCATCTCCTTCATCAGCAGCGGCATCTCCTTCGTCAGCAGCGGCATCTCCTTCGTCAGCAGCGGCATCTCCTTCGTCACCAGCGGCATCTCCTTCTTCACCAGCGGCATCTCCTTCGTCACCAGCGGCATCTCCTTCTTCACCAGCGGCATCTCCTTCGTCACCAGCGGCATCTCCTTCGTCACCAGTGACATCTCCTTCATCACCAGCGGCATCTCCTACGTCACCAGCGGCATCTCCTCCATCACCAGTGGCATCTCCTTCTTCACCAGCTGCATCTCCTTCATCAGCACTTGATATGATTATTTTTATCTCACCAGCGGCATCTCCTCCATCACCAGCGGCATCTCCTTCATCACCAGCACCATCTTCTCCATCAACACCTGATATGAATTGATTAATATTAAAAAATAATGATATAAGTTTTAATTCATGCATAAATTACCGCTTTGATCACCATGCTTTTATATGTTTTTGTATAGATTGTGGAACGCATGATTCACAAGCCACATACATCCAGAATAACAACTTTTGTCAAACAAATGGTTTTTAATATATGAGTTATATATAAATCCTTGTAAACACTCCGATTGCTCATCAGTGTAAATCCAGATAATGCTGTTAACTGATGACGTCATCTTCTAATTTCTGAAGCAGAAAGATCTGCTGAGTCAAAACACAAGCGTGGTATGAGAAAGCTAGGGCCTCAAAACGGAAGAGACAACATTTGTTCCAGTTTTGTGTTTACTTCCATTCCGGGACTGGAATACCGTAGCAGCGGAAATCTTGTGCTTCTAGAGAAGCAACTGATTTTCACGCTGCCTGCTTTGACCATTTATGATACATTTGAACACCAGATAGCGGTTCGTTTTCCGCTGAAAAAAAAAAACGTGCGTATGATGTGACAAGCAGCCAACCAGATGCCAATAAACAAACACTCGACAGGCATCCTGGCTCCGCTTCAGCTGCGATTCAAGCGACGCTTGATGACAGTTTATGATCGAATTTTAATTTGCTCCCTCTGCATTCTCGCATCATCGACCGATTCGATTATGACATTATGAATGTGTTAGCGAAGCCATGTATCTCTTGTCTGCAGAACTGAAACCAGCCAGCGAAGTGTGCACGTAGCCTTTGTTGTTACGTAATACGTTTCGTTTGAATTACAGCTCACCGGCCGGGCATCCTTTGTGCCCAAGGCCTTAAGCAAACCACGTCTGGGGCCATTCTCTCTGAGTTGGCCTGTTCAGACGGTTAACGGACCGATGAGCCGTCACTCAAAACGAAATAAACAACATTGGCTCCGTGTATTCTTTGCTTGGCTGTGTCTTCCAGCACAAGGTCTCATCTGATTGGACAAAAATACAGTGCTCCCCTCTGGTGTAGCAATTCAGGATACGAGGTCATAACAAACAGCGCTTGAGATATAGGTAGTAGGCCTATAGGTAAAGCGCTGTGTAAAGAGCGTAGGGACTGGACTGATCCACCATCCTCGAACTCGCAGCTACCCATTTACCAATCAATCACTGAGGAGGAAATTGCTGGATACAGAATACAAGAAAGCAGAACACAAAGCGATAAAATGAAACAGAAACTTTAATCTTACATCATACATCATATACTTTATCGGGCTTTATTCCCTCATTCTTCATCAGCAGCAGAACCGTCTCCACCCACTTTCGCCATCCGCTGATCCGCTACATTCAGCGCCGTCAGGTCCTGCCTCTTTTGCTTCCATATCAGCACTTAAACCTCCAGCTCTGTCTTATCGAACCTTTGTTTCGCTTGTAGTAAATAGCAGCCCCTTTTTCTCTCTCTTCAGGGGGCGTCTACGTGTTCAGCATTTGAATCCTCACTTCAAGCCGCATTATTTCTCCAGCAATCTCCTCCCACCGTCTCATCTCTACTTCGCCTTCAGGGTCGCCTTCTTTCTAACAACCTATGCTGTGGTATCCTCTCTTCCAGACGCCTCTTGGTCTTCCCAAGCCGTGTCATCTGCTCCTACTAGAGCATTGCCTTCAGCTGCAACCTCCTCTCCTCCGGCCGCGTCCCTGCATGCAGCATACACCAACTGTCCCTTTCCTCCTCAATCGGGGCTGCCTTTTGTATTTTTGCAGCGTGTTCGTCTTTTTTAGTTGATTCTTCTCCTTTAATTTACTTTTTCGACTTTGGTAGCTAACTCCTCTGGACAAATCTCAGTTTCGTCTTCAGAAGCGGCCTCCTCTTCTACAACCGGTTGTCCGCTTTAAGCAAACTCTTCTCTTATTCTGCTGCGTGATTGCTTTCATAGGACGCCTTCTCCCCTGCAACCAACCCTTCTTCTTCAATGACTGTCTCCTCTCGTCTAACGTCTGCATAGCATTTAGCAACCGCCTTCTCTCCGTCAGCCTCTCCTCTGCCTAGATTTACCGCATTATCTACTCAAGCCGCGCACCGCATTCAGCGACTGCTCTCTGTTCTGGCCTCGGTTTCGTTTCCATTGACCGCCTCCGCACCCCTCTGTTGCTTTCTATCATCCATTCTATCCTTCGCCATCAGCAACCGCCTTATTTTCATCCAAACCTGTTCTCTGCACTTAGCAATAGTTCTTATTCATCTGACTACGTCATCGCCTTGACAATGTCTTGATTACGGTCTATAGCAACCGTCTCCTCTCCTACAACTTTGGCTATGCATTTATCTCACCCTTTTCTCCTCCAACCTTTGCTTTGCATTCAATGGTTTCTGGTTCAAACTCCGTTTTGAAGTTTCCGCAAGGTTCGTCTCCGTATTAAAGGCCGTTTAAAAATGTTTAATGTTTCTGGTGCCCTGCAGTGTGTTTAAAAATAGGAGATGGCCCTCATTTCTGACCATACTCTCTCATGTTTTATTGCCTGTCAAATATTTTATAAATTTGATAAAAAAAAGTTACCACATCAAGAACTAAATCCTATCACATCTCAAGTAAAATTACATGTCCTTATGCCATGATATATAATAAAAAGGCCTTTTTCGTCACAAATATGTCCAAATATCACTCCAATAACATATCCTCGCGGAAACAGGTATGCGGCAGTTGAACCAGACCAACTTTCTCTCTCGAAAACTGGTAATGAGGAAACGAGAGGAGGTATCTCGCACCACCTGACTGTATTTAAGTATATATTCAATCTTAGTACAAGTAAAACACGACATTTTAGATTCTAACAACATTCACCTGATGATCGGGTCGCATCCCGTGATTCAGACTGTAGTGAATTTACAGTGTTGTTTTTCTTCAGAGTTATACAGCTCTGGCCTAGTCTGTAGGCCATAGAGCACTTTACAACGGAGGGTAACTCTACCTTCTATATATATAAATATATATATATATATATATATATATATGTATATACGTATGTATATGTATATGTATATGTATATATATATTGCGCAACATATTCCCAAGTGTGAAATTGAATGGATAGTTAATGGGCTCGTAGAACAAATGACACGGCAGTTCAGATAATTACCCAACACCGAAATTCATTATGGCTTACGCAAACGAGGCACCATATATAAAGTACACATGTTTAAATGTTATTAAATGCCAGTGAAAACAGGTGTTAGCTTATATTTTCTCTTTCTTTAAGCTGACGAGAAAGATACATATCTCATCTTATCATACCTTTACCTACAAATTCCTTTTCTTTCAAATAATGAGAAAGATATGCCTCTTATCATATCTTACCTAACTTTTCCTTTCTTTAATCTGACAAGAAAGGTATGCATCTTATCTTACCTTCACCTCCGCCTTCCGCATCAACGAAAGCTTGCAGTGAGGCAACGGCATCCACAGTCACGTCTGTCGCGGCCTTGACCGAGATCAGGATTTCAAACGAGGCAAGTTTGAATTCCTTCACCGTTTCTTCCTCAACACCTTCGCATGCTGCATATATAAAATAAGCAAAATCACCTGGTCGGACGTCTTTTAATCTATACTGTTTTCATATTATTTTCTGCTCTTTCATGATTTGTTTAACAATATACAATGCAAAAATCGATTTAATAATCGACAGTTTTAGAGTAATACAACTTTTTGGTTTCCAGTAAATTTTCATATCATCAGCCAACATTAAATGATAAAACATCACCTAAAACGTATTTATCATTTGCTCGATCGTATGTATTTTTATCTTAAAAACTCAGTATGCTGCATAAACGATTCCCTACTAAGCCCCCTACCCCCCTCCCCCCCCCTCCCCGGGATTATAAGACCCTCACTTGCAGCCAACTAAACCCAGGTACCAGACAGTACCATTGGACTCTTAACTATTTAGCTGTTTCCGAAAGAAAGCCAAATCCTAATCTTTTACAAGAAGCAGGAATAAGCTGAACGGTGCCTTAATAATATTGGTATTTTAAGAAGAAAAAGGTACTCACAGTCTGTAAGTTTTCCGACGACACGGTCAATTTTTTCGATGCACGCTGACAATTCTGTAAGGAAATATAAAACCTGATGTGCATTTGTCAACATAAGAACAAATCAATTGCCACATGATGTCAAACCAATTGCCAGAAAATGACCAAACAATTGCAATATAAGGACAAAACTTGACACATGAGGTCGAATCAATTGACATATGAGGACACAACACTTGTCACATAAGGGAAAAACAATTGCAACATGAGGTTCAAACAATTGCTGCCTAAAGACAACCAGATTGCCAGCTAAGAACTTATAAGGGCAAATCAATTGCCACATAAGGAAAAAAAAACTCTTGTCACATGAGGTCAAATCAACTGTCACATATGTACGAATCAATTCACACATGAGTACAAACCATTGCAACATGAGAACTAAACAATTGCAACTTGTGAACAAAACACATGAAGTCAAAACTATTGCCACATAATGACAAATCAATTGCCTTAAAGCCCACATTATTAATCCAAGGTGAGTACATGATTGCGCCTCCGATGGGCTGCTGATTTCACCCGATAATATTTGTCATTTTGACCATAAAACTAGAAGCAATCAGGAGGCGATATGCTCATGCTTGTAACAAAAAACGTAATATCTATCTATGTTTCTATCAGCTTAGTAACTGGTCTTAAGCGACCATGAGCTTATGCACGACATTTCGGCTGCTATGGGCTTTTGTGTGGTGGATAAGATTGTCATTTATGATTTTTGCCCCATCACATGTTCCAAATGTAGCAGGCGAGTAGGGCTGCGCGATTTTATCGATATATCGGTATATCGAGATACGGTGATTCGCATACTGAGTATCGCGATGCAGTTTTTAAATATGGCTTTTTTTCGATATTTTGTTAAACGTGCCTTAAACTGATTTTTTGCAGAAAACTATATGTCTGTTACAAATTTAAACATCTAAATGGATTAGGATTAAAAAGATGCTTAAAGTGAAAGCTGTTACCGTGTCTTAAGACGTTTTGTAGTAAATGTTCAAGTTGGCCTGATAAACCATATCTCAAAAGTCCGCCCCAGGAAATATACGTCTACTCTATGACATACTGGTATACGAGAATATTTCCATTCAACAAAGGGAAAGAAGTACTGAACACAGTCCTCAGAATAAATCATTCATTAACATTCTCTCATTACATCTTATGATTCCTGAATTAAGATCGATTTTAATTCTCTGATTTTAAGTAATGTCAACAACAATTAAGTACTTCATTAGTACATCAGTAAGTGATTTTTCTCACTAAACATATTTAACACGAGAAAGTTCAATGATTATAGAATTAATACATATATATGTATATAACTTTCATTACCTATCAATTTAATGCAAAAAAAATCACGATACGTATCGCAAATCGCTAACACATATCCAATATATAACAATACAAAATTTGTAGGCGATACCCAGTGATACCTCAGATTAAAATGTTCAATAATAAACAATAATCACGATAAACCTTATCCTTACTTTCTGCTTGGTCTATAACTTTCTCTTTCAGTTTCTCTATCTTCTCTGCAGCCACATCTTCCAATGTCGTCAGCAGCACCAGGGCCACACCGATGGTCAGGAACAGCCTTGTCATTGTGGTAACTAAATTGCAACATAAAAAAAACCGTTATACACATCACCTACAGGGGGGAGGGATCTATCGATTTCAGATTACTTCCCTACGTTTTCAAGAATACCCCTAAAAATTTTAAGAAGACCATTACATGTTTATTTATGTATATTTACTTACTTATAACATTTCTTTCTTTTGATTTCTTTAATTAGTTTGAATCTTTTGATATGTAGTGATTACATATATCAAATTATATTTATTGGTGAATTTTACAAATAGTTATTATAACTTATACTAGTTATTGTCCATGGCTTGGGTGGTGGTGTTCGGTAGTATCTAGAGGTGAAGGAAACCGGAGAACCCTGAGAAAACAACCGGACAACCACAACCCACTCTCATAGTAACTCCGGGGATCGAACCCGGGTCGCCAGCGGAGAGAGCCGAGCGTTTTACCACTCAACTGTCCAGGCCCCGTTTTCATTTTCATAGATTGGTTCTATCTTTCAAATCTCCTATCCTTCACGTGATTAATGGAATCATAGTAATATTTCAACGATTTAAGCAAAGGAATTTATCATTTCCTTAAGTCAGTGAGAGGACAATCTGAGCAGTTTGGGGGTAACCTGAAATAACGTTACCAAATTACTACCATCGGGGTAATCTGTCCAGGCCTAAGGAATGATATTAATCTGAAAACAAGGGACCCATGGGTCACGGCGCTCAGCTGATCGTGATTGGACTATAATGTTTTTCTCCACTGTGATACTATATCGAGTCGATAAAGCTTATGAATATCATGGAAAAGTTGGGCTATTATAAAGGTATGTAATGTAATATGTGAGTAAATGATGAATGAAATTACCTGACTGATGGCTTAATAGAGTCAAATATAGTGGTTAATTTTTTATTTATTTAGGAGGGGTTGAAAACTGTGATATATGTGAGCAAATATAAATTGCAATGGCAGCAGTAATAAGCAGTAGTAGAATGATGATAAGGCTATTTGTTGAAGGATCTAAATAGTATGGTAGTCTGCAAGCTTTCAATTTGACAGATATGATGTTATGATTAACTATGCTGATGAAGTGATTTATGAATTTTTGACTGTATGACACAATATCTCTTTAGTCTTGACAAGGTACATTATTGTGATGCCCACTGTGTCTACATATTACACAATATTGACATAATGGACGAATAGTTATACAAAATATTAAAGTATGAATATATCTGATTCATCTTGTTCTTGCTTACTGAGGCTGACTTTGGGATGGGGTTCGGAGAAGGGAAAAGTGAGGGCAGCACGAAGGTGGATGTAGAAATATTCTACTGTAATGTTTTTCATTTACATAAGAATATAAAAAGCTAAGAGGAAAGGGGCCCTCCTACTTGGTTATAGTAAAGTTCTAAATAAATGATTGCAAACTAATACTCTGACAAGACTGTCATGAAGAAAAACAGTAAAATTTTGAGATACTGTGATGCATATGAAAATTTACAGGTGGACAGGCAAGTGGACAGAATGGACTAATACCTTTATTTCACCTTCAAGGGAATAATGCATTTAAGTTTATATATAATCCTATTTTTTTAAGCATATCCACTTTTTCCATTAAGAAGTTTTTATCTTAATCATTTTTTTATTTACAGGTTTTATTAATTTTTAATAAAAAAACCTGAAAATATAAGTTAAAATATTAGAATTGTTGCAAAAGTTGCAATCATTATATATACAGAGTAAAAAACTGAAACTATAAGTTTAAATATTAGAATTGTTGCAAAAGTTGCAATCATCATATATCCAGAGTGTAGCTCAAATTGGGTCATATTATGCATACACATATATTTTATTATTTTTAAATCATAAATGTTTGAACTGAATTTAAAATAAAATAATGCCACAACATGGCATCTACAAGAATATTCCTTGAATCACTATTAAAAAGTTTTGCACATTGGAGTTTTCAGTACATGCTTAATTTTATTCACCAAAATAAAATAAAAATAAATTTGATAAATAAAACATCTTTTCAAATAAAGTATACACACTGTTGGTTGAATGAGGGACAAACAATATCATTGTGCTAATTACTATCCCAGTTTTAATTTATTACTGGAATTAATAGTCAATTTCACACCTGGTGAAGTTTTTACTCTTCTGAAGTAATGAATTACTTATCTGATGAACATCCACACTTTCATAGCGATACACTACTTTTTGGACACAATTAAATGTACACTTTAATCATTGTAACCCTGGTGGTACAACACAAAATCTAAAATGTAGCATAGCCTAGAATAAGAATGAATCAAATACAGAAAATAATAACATTCATCTAGTTTATGCACCATCTGGGGGGGGGGGGGGGGGGGGGGGGTTGCAGGGGAAGCCTGCTGGTAGTGGCCAGGCTGACCTAAGGCAAGCTGCCTGGGGTGGGTTACATAATGCAAGTGAAGGCTGTACTACTAGGTGGGCTAGATGTAAACAACACTTGACATGGTGTATGAAAACATCAATAAAAGCTATTCTTTCCAATCAATTTCTTTGAAATTTCAGATTTTAAAAGATTAAATCCTTATGTATATATGCTGTGAAAATTAAATCAACAGTGCCAAAGTTGGACAAAATTTAAGGTATTGATTTTTTATTTATGCTAATAACTTGAAAATTTGCAAAATTCAGATCTAATTTTGGGTAAACAATTGAATCTTGATTAAATAAAGTTATATTCCTGAAAAAAAGTCTCTAGGTTCAGCAATTCTCATGTTAGGTAAGTTAATATATTTCCTGATTTTTTTAAAAATTGCATTATGTTTTGGCCCATAACTTCAAAATAATACCCAATACTGACCTAATTTTTGGTATGTTCATAGAAAATGTATGAAAGAATGTGAATACTAAATACGATCAAAAACAGATCAGTGGTTTTGATATTAGGCAGCCTTGAAGTGTAACAATGACTTTTTTATGGAAAACGGAGTTTTTTTCCTTAATATCTCGAAGGAACGAAGCCCTAATGACCCAATTTTCGGTATGGTAGGAGATTTTGGGGACATCTAAAATTATGCCAACAGCCTGGGGAGCATAGAGATGTGCACTGAATGACCTACAGTCATCAAAGTGGACTGCTTGACAATGTAAGGGAATACAACAAGAGCCTCCAAAAAAATTCAATAACTAGCCTAATTTTGCAGCTTTTATTTTCAAATTACAGATTTTACCAGATTAAATCCTTATGTATACATGCTGTGAAAAATTAAATCCACAGTACTTACAGGAAAAAAACGTGCCGTGGCCAAAGTTGGGCAAAATTTAAGGTACCAATTTTATATTTTTGCCAATATTTAAAAAAAATTAACAGATTTTGATCTAATTTTTGGTTTACAGTTAAATTTTGATTAATTTAAGATGTATTACTGGAAAAAAGTCCCTACCTTTAACTCTTTTGGTCTTAAGTGACCAAATATCTTCCTGATTTTTTTACAAAGTCCATTATGTTTGGGACCATAACTTTTTTAAATTATATAATACTGACTTAATATCTGGCATGTACATAGGAACTATATAGAGGAATATTTATGGTAAATATGAAGAAAACCAGATGAGTGGTTTTAATATTAGGCAGTCCTGAAGTGTGAAAATAGATTTCTAATAAAAAAATGAGGTTTTTCCTAAATATCTCGAAGGAACGAAGTCCTATTGACCCAATTTTTGGCATGGTAGTAGATTTTGGGGACATCTAACTGTATGCCGAATTTCAGATTCGTAGGTCCAACGGTGTCGAAACGTGCCAGTCTTACGGATTGACATCCGGACAGACGGACGGACGGACGGACAAACCGACGGACGGACGACGGACAATGGACCACGACTATAGCTCAGATGACTTATAGTCAGCTGAGCTAAAAAGTCGCGAGCAGCGGTTTATCGTTAACATCCCGTCTTGGTGCGGGCAGAAGCGGATCCTGGGGGAGAGTCGAAGAGGAATGGACCCGCCCCTCCACCTTAATCTACCGTCGCAACTTTTTATGGGTTTCAGACCAATATTTGTCGCCTGGACACCCCCCTCGCCTCCTTGGATCTTTTATTAAATTTTGCTCATTAGTGCTCCGGAGTTAGACCCCTCCTTTTCCTTAATCCTGGATCCGCCGATGTTCACGAGCGTCTATCGAGTAACAATCGGCCTTTTCCGAAGCTCCCCGAACCACTTTTTTGTTCACCACAAGGTATAATAAAGGCAGGGGCCTCATCGAGATAAAGAATGTCGGACAAGTTCCGAACAATGCAAAACCGAGGCTCGGAAGAGTTTCCAACGGTCCCTGTCGGACCAGTTCACATTTCATCGGTAAGTTTTTGCCTTAAAATTACCAGTGACACATTTATTTAAAATGGTACATCAAAGGTGAGCGAATTTGTCCACTTAATGAAAAAGTCACACTGGACCCGTTCCTTTCCCATGATCCGTTGGAATATTTAATGTAGACTATACCGGCTTGTGTTTTACGACCATCAACCCTTTCCCCCCCTAGGATTTGAGATAATGGACTCTGTTGGTTTTGAAATCCTTTTAATAATAAAACCAAGAATAAACAATGGTCAAAACATAACCTGCTATGCGCAAGAAATAGTTTTAGTAAAACATCATTAAGGTACAGAAATGCATAAAACAGAGGAATTCTTAACATATTGTTATTGATCACTGCAACGTGTTTGCCACCAAAGAACTGCAATGATAATCTGTCACGTGACCATATCAATAAAACAAAATAAGTTACGTTTCCAATAAACTCTTGTGTATAATTCATTTCAGCTCCATGTTGTTATGAAATCTGTACCAGAAATGGCACTGACAGGAGCTTTAGTCTACCCTTTTTCTGAATATCTCTCTCATATATATATATATATATATATATATATATATATATATATATATATATATATATATATATATATATATATATATATAAATATATATTCCTGCAAAACCTGTTTGACAATGTGTCAAATACACAGACCGGTAATTTAATAATCGGCTTATAATCGCTTTCTTTTTAGTTATCTATTCAGTAAATTTCTCATCTCATATTCTACATTACCTACTTCCGCAGTAACGCATGAAAAGATATAATTATAACTTTGTTTTATAATGCATGATTAACCAGCATAGCCTTCTCATCATATGCTGTTTTGCTATATGATCCGGGTAAATGGGTCGATTGAGCACATGGTATAAATGCACATATGGATACATGTATAGGCCATTATATAAAACTAAAATTTAATATCGTTATGTAGATTTGCGTGCATGGTATGCAAGTGAAGTCATGACTAAATACAAACAATCTGTGACCAAATAATATCAATAGATTGCGGTTTTTAAATAAAATAAAAATATCCTAGGTTGCAATATTTGATATTCATGTTAAACCGCGTGATCGGAAAAACGATAGTTAATACAATGACGACAGATATAAAAATCATGAAACGTGCAATTGAATGAGTTGCTCACACAAACATTTTACCGGCGGATATTGTATTTACCTGTATAGTTTGCAGTCTTCGTTACTATGGAAATGGTCTGCGGCCACGGCAGCTGTCAAGAAGCTACTGGAGTGCGGGCCTGCTGTCGCCTTTATAAAATACAATGGCGTTATTTCTTTTCCATTTATGGTAATGCGCGTCACATGAGGTTGCACGTGACATTTGTGGGTGGATTATTGGTTATGACTGACATTGACTGGCCACTGGTATAAGTGGGATGATTGATACCAACGGTTTATTGTATTTATTGTTAAACTGAATTAATTAACTGAACATGAATTACTGCTGATGTACTTATTATTCGTGTTGGTGGTTGTATTTACAAATTAAAGAGACGATCTCAAGCTATACATTTTTTTTAAAATTCTAATAAATAATCTGGGCCTGTTTACTCGGCAAATGAGTTAACTTGTTATTAGTCTTCAAGTGTAACATATTAGGCAAAATTATATTAAATTGGAAATATGGTTATTTATGTAACTTATATGTCAGAATTTCAATGATCACATTTGTTGCATAGTTTTCTGAAAAATGCATACATGCAACTTTCTCTTTAAAAACTAGATTAAACACAGGTCTGAGAGGAGAATATATGGAAACTGAGTTTGGAAATATTTAACCTACCAAGACAAATAACCTATAACTTCCTCCTCATTACCAAGACATAAAATCCTCTAATCAAGCAAAAATTAATAGATAATTCTTATCTATTTGACCCCACCACCAGAGCCCTTATGCCTCGCACTTTTGACTTTGTTATTATAAAGTTTCCCCAAAACGCTCCTACACAGGTCTTCCTTGCGAGTGTTGTTCAAGGAACAATAAAGACGTCACAAAGGTCGATGAAGTCGCATTGAATGACGTCATCAACTAGAATCGCTCAGCTGATGAATATATCGCAGTCATTGTGAACTGTCTTGCAATTATTTGGATTATTTGTCTCATACGAATTACGTACCATGCAGGTAAGAGATTATCATTCTCTCGGAAGTCGGAGAAATGGCTCCTGCAACCTTTGGCCTAGAACTTTTTATACTGTCTACTTTGTATAAAAAAACAAATAGCCCATGGACCATAACGTTCAGCTTAATTTGACTTGGTGCTCATTTCATTTATTAATGTTATATATATTGTCTGTGAGAAAAGCCTATGGCTAATTTTACTATGTTGAAAAATTGACAGAAATAAAAATTTCAGGATTCATAGGAGACCTACTCAGGATTGATTTCACAATAGAGGGTTCCAAGGAAAATAGATGAAATTTGTACCCTGTCTGTCTGGGTGCTCAAAATCATGTATCTGGCCCAAAGCTCGCCGAATATAGGTCACCATGACCCAAAGTCCGGTTTCCAAAGATTATTGCCAAGGACTTCTCTAAATGTCATATTAGAAGAGTCTAGGGCTAGTGGATACAATTTGTGCCCCGTCTGACTGCTCAGAATCATGCTTCTGGTCAGTAGCTTGGAGGATATAGGTAACAATGCCCCAATTTTAAATTTCTAAGGTGATTTGCCCAGGACCTAGGTCTAATGCATACAATTAGTACCAACTGGACGTTAAACGTACTCATATTATGTTTTTTGGCCTGTCACATGGATATTTTCAGTCTGATTTGCAAAGATCTCCCTGGATGTTGTGTTGGAAGATTTTTGGGCTTAATTATACAATTTATGCCATATCTGACTGTATTTGACATGTATTATAAGAATTATGTTACCTAATTTCAGGATTCAAAGAAGACTTGCCCAAGACCTCCCTCGACCTTTCAATATGAGGTTCAAAGGAAATTAGAAACAATTTGTACCGTTTCTGTCTAGATTTTTAAATTTATATATTTTATGGGCTCATAGCGTATAGAATATAGCCTGCGCACCATGGCATAATTACTGCTTTCCAAAGAGATTTGCCTTTAACCTCCATGGATGTTGCTTTAGAAGATTCTAGGCCTAATGCATACAATTTGTACCCAGCTGACATTCAGGGTGCTTATTTGACGCCTTTTTTCTCCTGCAGGTTTCAGAATATCGGTCACAGTGACCTATATTCATGTTTCAAAGGACATTTGCCAGGGATCTCGCTGAATATTATGTTAGAATATTCTAGGCCTAATGGATACAATTTGTACCCCGTCTGTCTGGGTGCTAAAAATCATTTTTTCTGCCTAAGTTGCAAACTATTGGTCACCATGACCTTATTTTAGGTTTCAAAAGAGATGTGCCTAGAACCTCCCTGGCTGTAAGAAGATTCTAGACGTAACAGACACGATTGCCAAGGTTGTAGAATACAGGTCACCATGATCTAATTTCTAATTAAATGACTTACAGTCAGCTGAGCTTTCAAATATCCCAGATAACATGGAAACATGGGTGCTGGTACAGACTACACGTGTTTTGTTTGGGAGAGGTCTCCCAGATTATGCAAATTTTACTATTGGCAGGTGACTGACGGCTTACAGTAATATCGGCGACCTGATTGGCACCACGGAACAGTTTCATTACCGTACACTTAATTCGCAGGTAACAATTTATACACAGAAAAAGATCTGATTCTCGGTGACGTAATACCTCCAATTGTCATGGGATAACTAAGAAACTAAAAATAAAGAATTATGCCTCGATTTATATATATACAGTAAATAAAAGTTATTATTTTCAAAAGTTATTGACGGATTTTGATGAAATATTCGGTATACTTCGGCAATGACACAATAAATAATTGATAAAATTGTAGGGTTGGTCCAGAACACAATCTGGAGTCGGGATTTTAAGGACAAATACTGCATTTCTTACAATGCCAATGGGTGGTTATGAGCTGCTATGGCGGAGGAATGCGCTCTCTGAGTGCTCTTTTTCATTTTATCTGTTATTCTGATCTATTCATTTCTTACAAATACCGTTAATTTTAGCAACCGGAAGGTGAAAGTTGCCGTCATATTTGGCTTTCTTAATAACTTAACATTTACAACAAAGTAGAAGGTCGAGAAAATAGTTTGAGGTCTTTGTCTTTTTATGTATAATTTCCATTTAATTTCCCTGTCATATTGTACACCCAGTGACTCATATAAGGCCATTGAACAGAACAATATACACTGTTACCAAGTATCCTAAAGGGACGGCAAAAATACGATAATGCAACAAAAAGTTACGCAAATATGTAAATTGCAACACATAGGGGCAGGCAATTTTAACGAGAGAAAGCATGCCCGCATCGAAACATGGCAAAACATATTGCATATCCCATCGCAGTTCGCAGTTCGGATTCGATTTATTTTGTTAAGAATTTCTAAGTTTACAGTTCACAAGAGGTTTACCTGAAGCCATGAATTACGCAACAGCTTTAACACATAATACCAGCGACCTAATTCAAAATAATGTCACGTTTCTATCCACTTAGACACCGTTGGTAAAAACAGAGTATACGGGCATAGAGTACATTTAATGTCATCTGCTGGCTTTACAGTCCGTAATCCGGGTCAGATGAGTGTTTTATGGTATCATATTTCTAAACATATTATGGTTACAGCAACAAAACAGTGTGTAAAATGACACAAACATGAGTTAAAACTGTATATTTGCTTAGCGAAGGTAAACTATTATACTGCACTAAAGTTACGTTTAATCAAACAGCTTAAGCAATGTTACTGTATGCTTTTCAGACATTTTCATCAGTGACATACCCCCCCCCCCCCTGTAAAGATAATTTTTTAAATGATCTGCATGAAGGTTCCCATCGAAAACAGCCGAACTGTATTCGGCAAAGACCGTCTTACCTGTGCGGTCCAATACAGCAGGGGATTAAGGACTATTTTGTGCAAATGAATAACCAAACCTTTCATTGAGGCCTGATCCTTTGACCAAGGCTCTGACCCACATGCGTGGTCAGTCAATGTGAAATACACATAAAATTCGTTTTAATGAAACGGAGGGGCACAACCCAGGGGGATATACGACAAGACCTATAATACAAGGTCCCCATTTCCGGAAAAAAGTGCGGGGTGGGTGGGGGCGTGGTTTCTTGCAGAATCGGTCTGATAAGATTAAAATTGTTCCGACTTTACATGGGTTCGCTTCTACTACTAACGAGGTATGCATATTTCCGTATCTTTCTTCGGGAATAGTCAACTTTCTTAGAACGTACGTTAAATTCATCGTTCATGTCCTCCGCCCATCAACCTATTCTTTATACGTCCAACAATAGTAACCAAGCAAAGATCATCGTAAACCTGATGCCCCCGCGTCCCATTCCGGTTAACAAATGTAAACATAATCACTCATCAGGTCTTAAGGTAAACATACCGGTAATGAATTTCTTGCCGCAGCGCCACATAATAAATGCAAAAGTGTACATATAGTTTTTTTCGACAGTTTCCCACTGAAAATCTATATTTTCTCGTAACTTTTAGAACTAAAAAATTGAGCTAACATTCCTCATATTAGTTTATTCATCTCCCCAACCATGATAAAAAAGCCCGACACACCGGGTTTATCAGCTTATAAGTATATAATACTGGATTATGTGCAATTTGTTTTATCTAAATTAATAAACATCTGAATTTTAGTCTGGCACCTCTATTTTAACGAATTATTTTCGTAGTTCATTTTCAAAAAAAATTTATTTTTTCTTTGTAATAGTGACTTAGAGCGCATCATCGTGGAGTTTACGCTTTACAAAATAAAGCATTATTTTTATTATTATTATCGTTATATAAATAAATTCTACAAGTAAGGCAGGCGAACAACTTGCTTTAATATGACCCTTTGCTAGCTCTTGGTTATGGCGGCTTGGAATCTTAAGTTGTTTGTGCTAATTTGTTAGTCAGCAGTGGTTTAAGGCTCTGGAACTGGCCGTATTCTTGTGGGGGAAGAGAGAACCCGAAAGGCTTCAATACTTCACAATACCAACCTAAGCGTGAAATTTATCTCCAAAAAGGAACACAACTTTCGCCAATTGACATGGATCAACCTTCCGTGTGGATCATATTTCCGCGAATCGCAAGGTGTTTTCTTTTAACTTAAGTTGGAGTTTTAAAGAAAATTATTGCATCAACAAATGATAAAGCTGACAGAGGATGAATGGTCAAGGCTTATTTGTTATTATGTGTTTTGTTTGCTTGTTTGTCAATCAAGAGACAAATGTCTGAATGGAACTCTAAATTTGTTCATCTGTCCCAAATTGTATATGTTCTTAAATAATGCAATTTTCGTAGAACTAGAACTTTACATAAGAGGCGTCGGAAACAAGACATACATGTCGAACGAGGCATGCTCAAAATTCAATTACTTAAAAAAAGGCTTGCTGCAATTCGTGCGAGAACCGGAAGTGGCTCATGTGCGCCGACAACAACGTGCATGTTTTGACAGTTAAATGGGGCGAATAGGTTTTGGCTCGACCGGACATCAACAAATATTTTGATTTTGTAAACGGATCTAAAATGACATGTAGCCTAACCTTCTCAGTGAATACAAAATCCTAAAATACCCTAATCACGGCTACTGTAATGACGGGGCGTTTATAAAATAACTTTCACAGACGTTGACGTCATATAATATTGGTATCTCGTTAATAATATGGAAACTTGCGTTAGGTACGTTAAGCGTACTTTTAAGTATGCAGCACAAACTCTTTGTAATTGAATGCCTGAGGACTTTCAGACCACTGGCTCTATTGTCTTTTTTCATAAAGAGATTAAAAACCTATTAATTTTGGCGCGGGGTTAGCTAGTTTTTATAGGTATATATTCTATTATATTCATAGGCTTTCAGGTCAGTTTGAGCCAGCCGACTTTTTGAAAGCAGATTCAGGCTGCTGAACTACTTACGCGTTACTAAGTTTTCTACGTAAGTCAGCCATCTTTCTGTTCAGGTCAGCCACATTTATGTGCCTAACACGGCTCCGGCTTCTAGAATGATCAGCACATTTTCTGTCACTGCACATCTAGAGAAAACAACTTCTTCCCAGTGCTTAATGAATTTCTTTACAACACTTCGTGTGTATGTGCCAAACGTGGTATGACTTATCCACAAACAAATGGCGGGATTGATGGCGGGATTTTGATTTGTTGGGTTGAGCATGGCGCCACCTGGTGGAGGGGAAGTTTCCAAAGTCCGATGGTATGAATTCCGGCGCTGCCCGGTGGTCCGTCACGCGCAATACATAGAGGTGGTTCCAAAGATATTGGTGGTATTTAAAAATTAAGATTTGTGTATCAATTTAGGCGCAGATCTTTAAGTCAACATTTTTCTGAACCCCTTCGTTTGTTGATTATAAGAGATACTGCCCTTCTTATTAATGTTTTGAAGGGTTTTCAGCACTGTCTTATAAAGAACATGGTTTAACATAACATCGACTTTACCAAATCCTATTGTCCCGAGGGGCGGGGCTTCAGCTATGTCACCCTGAATAAATAGCCAATCAGGGACGTGCTTGAAAGCTTTCTTGTGGTTATCAATTAAGATTGGTACAATATCAATGCCAGTGTAATTATATCATTTCTCTGAACCAAAACATCGGAACATTCATTGGATATCTCCGCATTGGATATCAAGCAGGCGTTTTATGGCTCATTTAAGACCATCTTTAATTCATTAATACAAGCATATGGAACTCCCATTTTTTTGTTGAGTGTTAAAGGCAACTTGTTGCAGACAATTTAAAATAACTCATTCTTATATTATGCAGGGAAGGCATTTAAAATAAAGCTCCCTTGTTAGATGTTGTATAGATCAGGCATGGATCAGAGACAGGGTCTAAGTTGGTGGTACTTAAAAAGTCATACTTAAAGTTGCATTGTGATGGCTTTTTTTTTTTAAAGGTTGCACTGTTATGGCTCACTTAATCATCGTAAAAAATTATCAGTGCACAGTCGACAAACTTAAATTTACTACCTTCAGCTAATTTTTCAACTACACTGTTTTTTTTGTGTTTTTTTTTTTTTAGCGATCCGTAATAGTGCCCGGGGCCGGGGAGGGGGGGGGGGGGTCGAAAGATACCTATTAGCTAGATCAGATAGCTATTTTGGACCTTAATGTAATTTTCAAGCTACACCTGGTCAGTAATAACTAGTTGGTTACACTTGTATGTCAGAACTTGGTCGTTCTCCATGCGGTGAGTGGTAGAGAATTGACTGTGTGTGGCCTTTCGGCCTCGTACAATGTAGAAGAACACACCCGATGTCACTTCCGGTCATGCACCGCTGCATTCCGGACTTGAACTCGTCTCCATTTTGTTTTGGACTCGGACTTGGGCTCGTGTCCACTTTGTTTTGGATTCGGACTTGGACTCGTGTCCTCTTTGTTTTGGACTCGGATTTGGACTCGTGTCCTCTTTGTTTTGGACTCGGACTTTGACTCGTGTCCTCTTTGTTTTAGACTCGGATTTGGACTCGTGTCCTCTTTGTTTTGGACTCGGATTTGGACTCGTGTCCTCTTTGTTTTGGACTCGGATTTGGACTCGTGTCCTCTTTGTTTTGGACTCGGATTTGGACTCGTGTCCTTTTTGTTTTGGACTCGGATTTGGACTCGTGTCCTCTTTGTTTTGGACTCGGATTTGGACTCGTGTCCTCTTTGTTTTGGACTCGGATTTGGACTCGTGTCCTCTTTGTTTTGGACTCGGATTTGGACTCGTGTCCTCTCTGTTTTGGACTCGGATTTGGACTCGTGTCCTCTTTGTTTTGGACTCGGATTTGGACTCGTGTCCTCTCTGTTTTGGACTCGGATTTGGATTCGTGTCCTCTTTGTTTTGGACTCGGATTTGGACTCGTGTCCTCTCTGTTTTGGACTCGGATTTGGATTCGTGTCCTCTTTGTTTTGGACTCGGATTTGGACTCGTGTCCTCTTTGTTTTGGACTCGGATTTGGACTCGTGTCCTCTCTGTTTTGGACTCGGATTTGGATTCGTGTCCTCTTTGTTTTGGACTCGGATTTGGACTCGTGTCCTCTCTGTTTTGGACTCGGATTTGGATTCGTGTCCTCTCTGTTTTGGACTCGGATTTGGACTCGTGTCCTCTTTGTTTTGGACTCGGATTTGGACTCGTGTCCTCTTTGTTTTGGACTCGGATTTGAACTCGTGTCCTTTTTGTTTTGGACTCGGATTTGGACTCGTGTCCTATTTGTTTTGGACTCGGATTTGGACTCGTGTCCTCTTTGATTTGGACTCGGATTTGGACTCGTGTCCTCTTTGTTTTGGACTCGGATTTGGACTCGTGTCCTCTTTGTTTTGGACTCGGATTTGGACTCGTGTCCTCTTTGTTTTGGACTCGGATTTGAACTCGTGTCCTCTTTGTTTTGAATTCGGATTTGGACTCGTGTCCTCTTTGTTTTGGACTCGGATTTGGACTCGTGTCCCCTTTGTTTTGGACTCGGATTTGGACTCGTGTCCTTTTTGTTTTGGACTCGGATTTGGACTCGTGTCCTCTTTGTTTTGGACTCGGATTTGGACTAGTGTCCTCTTTGTTTTGGACTCGGATTTGGACTCGTGTCCTCTTTGTTTTGGACTCGGATTTGGACTCGTGTCCTCTTTGTTTTGGACTCGGATTTGGACTCGTGTCCTCTTTGTTTTGGACTCGGATTTGGACTCGTGTCCTCTTTGTTTTGGACTCGGATTTGGACTCGTGTCCTCTTTGTTTTGGACTCGGATTTGGACTCGTGTCCTCTTTGTTTTGGACTCGGATTTGGACTCGTGTCCTCTTTGTTTTGGACTCGGATTTGGACTCGTGTCCATCTCGAGTCGAGTAGGAGGAAGGAATTCTCACATTTCCTCTCGCCTTTCTTAACACTTTAGACCCACATCTTGACAGGTGAGCTATATATGCAAGATTAAGGGTCTGAGATGTAAAGTCTGGCTTAAAATGCATCCGCAATGTTTTGAAGATGTGGGTTCTGTGACCTTGACCTTTGCCCTTGTGACCCTAAAGTCAATAGTTTTCTTGCTTTTTTTAATGGGACATTTATAAATCAAGTTTGACACCCATATATCAATAAAAGCTGGAGTTATCATCCGCAAATTATTTTTTTTACAGATGGCCCCTGTGGCCTTGACGTTTTATCTTGCGACTCAAAAAATGATATGGATCATCCACTATTGCCAGGTGAGCTATATGTTCCAGATGGAAGATCTGGGATGAAAAGTTTGGCTTAAAATGCATCCAGAATATTTTTAAAGATGCGAGTCCTGTAACCTTGACCTTTGACCTCATGACCCTAGAACCTTAGGGTTTTTACTAAAGTGTTAGGCCGTACATAAGTCAAGTTTGAAATCCATATTGCTATCAAAACTGGAGATCTCATTAGGTGTGTGATTTTCAACAAATATGGAAATATTCAAGGTCAATTCCACTCTCATGGGAAAGGTCATAACCCATGTTTAAATAGACCTTATCCCATAACCCATCTCTCTACATGTTCATAATATGAAAGAAGTCCATTAGTTATAACTTTAAAAGCTCACAGTCTGTCAAGTGGCAATGATGGGGGGTTTTAAAAGGCGCGAAAACAAGAAAGGGCGCTCCATGCATTTTCCGGCTTATCACAAGCTATTCAAGATCTTCGGTCACTTTGATTTTTTTATCAATCCATGCAAGATTTCTCGAGATATTTCAGAATTTGTGTAATTATTAAGCAAAAATGGACCTATTCAAGGTCGAGGTCCCTCTCCTATCAAAGGTCATGACTCCATTTTTTATATGCTTCGTCCTCTTACCTATATCTATACGCATGTAAAGTTTAAAAAAGATCCGTAATACATTTTTTAGTTATCTCGCTCACAAGACTTTTCTGCGGCGGCGGCGGGACCGTCATGAAACCATGGTATCCCCCGACTTCGTCTGGGGATACAATTACAACACCGAACAAGACTAAACCAGTAGCGACATCTGTCGCTCATAAAGCAAAGCAGTTTAACAGATCAACTACAGTTTTGAGAAAACTTACGTCATTAATAACAACAATTGCAGACTGAACCATTTATTGTGAGTATGCCATAGATAGAGAGAATTGCTAATTAACTGTATATGAAAATACCCCGGTCAGCTTTGCCAAAACGACTAAACCTAAAAAATGACAGATAAATAACACAGTTTCGAATTTGTAAGAAAGAGAAAACTAGAATGGCTTGTTTTCGCACTTGCAAAGACAGATGTCTCCCCCATTGCATATATATAATTGTATCAAGAAAGACATGGTGAGAAATGTGAAGCGATTCACAGGTTATGGGACTCCCAAAAGATTTACATTTCGGCATATTTGACCTTGAAGATGAAGGCCAAGGTCACAAGTTTTCAAACTCGTCCGAGCTTTTATGGAGGAAAATATGTAGCCCTTCAAAAGTTCTCATGTTCACAAGACAATAACTATAATTCGGCTATTTTGACCTTGAATATCCTGGTAAAGGTAACCTGTCTTCGAATTCGCCGAAGAACTTAATTGGCAGGCACAATTTGTGTACCAAATTTGAGGACGAAATGTAAAGCGGTTCAAAACTGACGGGGTCCCAAAAAGTTTTTATTTCGGCAGATTTGACCTTGAAGATGAGGATCAAAGTCACCGGATTTTTAACTCGGCCAATAACTTGGTGGGAACAATTTGTGTACCAAATTTGAGGAAAAAAATTTTAAGTGCTTCAAATGATATAGGATTCACAAGAATTTTAAATTTCGCCAGATTTGACCTTGAAGGTGAAGGTCAAGGTCACCGAGATTTTGGTATGAACAACGAGTGTTTAAAATTGTTGAGAAAAATATGCAGCCCTTCAAAAGTTATCACGTTCACAAGATATCCTACAGACGATGGCACTGAAAACAACGTCTCCCCTGGAGGAGGGGGAGGGGGGACAAGATTAAGAACTTAGCAACTTATCTTCCAGCCCAGCCGTCTGAATGGCTTCATTCAGTATTTGTGTCACAGTGCCCGCCTCAACTGAGCGTAAAGGGTGCGATCATGTTAGCTACTTATTCACTACATGTTAAGTAAAATTAAATAAAATATATATCAATGAAGTTAAAAAGAACTTATCCATCACAATACTGTCTGAACACCTAATGTATTATCAAGTAGACTTACATGTCTGTTGGCTCACAAATGAGTGAGAAAATATTTAAGGTACACTTTTCGAACAAAAACAAATTTGCACCTCCGTAACGCTGCTATAACGCTGATCGACCTTCTACAAGTTTCTTTGTCCACACTATATATCGTTTTGTTGCAGCACTGAATACTAAGCTTGTGAGAAATCAAATATACCAGACCCTCCCATGTTGTCCTACGAAGCCCGTGAAGGGACGTGTGCTATATTCAATATATTGTTTCGTGTATAGTGATATCATAATTATAGCTATATATTAGGTAGACCAAGCGTCAAATCAGATTGTATTCCCATTCACTTCAGTAGTTCGTTTAAACTACAAAGTCATATCTTCGTGCTTTAAAAAAATGTCAGCCCAGGTCAATAAGTCATTTCAATTTATATGAAACTCAACTAAAATAATATTTTTGAAAATTTGCAATCAGATTATAAGATATCCTGTGTGTTGAAACATACAATTCAGTTAGAGGGATTAAGCACCATTTCATCTCTGTTTACCATGCTAAATATAACACACAGAAGTGATTGGCCAGAGGTAAACATTGTGCATTTCCCAACTTTACATAAAACTTCAAACGTACTTAGAGGACAGTGCCCAGTCTAGAATCTGAACAATGTATGGTTGTAGAGATCATAACCAGGATGCATTTTCGACAAACTTGCAAAGTCTCTGAGGTGATGATTGGCTGCCAAGCCAATGCTAAGGGCTTGGCCCCCTGTTTCTAACTGTAATCAAACTGAGCTGTCATGTAATCAAGGCTAGGCAAATTACAGTCATTGTGTAAAAATGTATACGGCAACTCAGCTAAGGCATATCTCAGGTCTGACACTTGAATCAACAATTAACATTAACTACTACACTTTGCATATTATATAATGAGAATGAAATATACAGAGAGTGAGAATTGTATATATAATTAAATCACTGGCCCTCTGTACCTTACATGGTGGCAAGGGGACGTGTCCCAAAGTTTAGAGTGGAATAATGGTTTTTTTGTAACGCATCCAAATGGATTTCTTATGAATAAATGCTGGCCTATATGGATTAAGACAATTTATGAGACTGGGTGCTCAATTCATTGTCATGTTAGTAGAACTTTCAATCCCTGTTCATACCTGTAGTAATCCCTTTCTTCATATGGTTTCCGCTGTATATAGGTTTGGAATATAAAGTTGATTTTCAATATATTTCTTCATTGTTTTGAAGAGAGACTGTTTCAGTTGCCTGTACATCTGCATTTTAACACCACAGAATGGTCACAACATATGGGACAAGTTTTGAACTCTCCAACAACTTATAGGACAGCACCTAGTTCACAATCTATCTGCAGTACAGGCTTCATTGATTGTCAAATTTCTGGCAAATAGGGGTATTAAATTTTCACAAAGCCTGTTCTACCCTCAGCACAAAGCTTTTGAAACAGGAGTAGAACCGAAGTGACTGAATTCCTTATTTATCACCAGACCCAATCCATGAAGGTGGTGAGATAAGCTTCCTTTGCTTTTGACTCATTGACTATGCCATGCTGTAAAGAGGCTAATGGATATCTTTATTTTCACTCAAAATGATTGCACTGAAATTAATCATTTGGTGTAGATAGTCTTAGAAATACAAGAGAAAAGTTAGAAGGTGTGAGTCTGTTATGTCGAGAGAATCTCCATAATGAGAATGCGGCCTTGTCTCTAGTTTGGCATTCAAGATTGTCACAGACTTGGACATACTACCCAGATTCATTTCAAGATTTCATTGAAGAGAAAAAACTTTTAAAAACATAAATTTATTTTGAATCAGCAATTAATACACAATAAAGCATTACACTCATAATTTTATTCTCCTTTCATGAGTCTGGTTACGCCGGTATGCATGAATATATCAACATTTATATGACAGTGTATCACTGGTGTCTACAAAATAAACATATTACATATGTTTGGTCTTGAGTATCATTGAAATATCACTTAATATTAGCATTTGTTCCGCAGATCTTCTGGCAGTGTGTCATTCAAACCCTCATTTAAATGACGGGTACTGTTCAGAAAGTGTTACAGGGGGGGGGGGGGGGGGGGGAGGCAGGTTCAGATCCCTACATCCTTCTATCTCTGGGTTTGGTTCTACTTGTTCCAGCTGCACATATTTGGTCTACATGCAGATATAATATATGAATTATACATTTATATAATAATATTGTATTTATATTTAAACTTTTAATCTGTATCAGACTTAAAATCCTGGGTTTTGTTAAATATAACCGTACATTTATATCAAAGCATTGCAATGCTAACTATTTTAGTTGACTCCAATGTTCCAGGCACAGGGTAATAGATAAAATGATAATAGATATCGTCACCCCTAATATTTACATAAGATATTCTCATCATAATAACGATAAATTAATTCCTGGTATATATCACACAGGTTATGAAAAACAAGGAAAATTAAATGAATATGCACTGGCATCAACTGTCAACCTAGTTTCTATGAGCAAAATGGTCTTTTTAAACTATTGCTTGGTATTCAAACCATATAATTTTCGTGATATAAAAACATATAAAACATCTGATATGCCCATCACAGTTGACAAGTCCAGTTGCTCAAAAGGAAATAAATTTAAAAGAAGTTTCTCTTATTTCCTCCATAATTTGACATGGTTATACATCAGCAGCAAGTCGTCGGGATATCCTTTAAATACACTGTGTACTTGAAAACATGCATCAGTTTTTTTTTTTCAAACCTTTCAGCGTCAGAGTGGAGCAATAGGTTAAAGATAATTTATACTATCTCATAGTGGGGGTCCATTTGGCAGACCACGGGTTTTCTCTTCCTGGACTCTGCTGGTCCAATTACTACAACACGGATTTTTCAGCACAGGTACATCCCAATTCTGAGGTATGCTCGTGCTGAGCTCAGAAATACTTCTAGTTGTGGAGTTCAACCCCCTGGAGGGATTTAAGTGGGCCAACAATATAGGAGCAGCGCCCAGCGAAAATAAGATTCATTAATACTGCTACAGAAGGACTGTTTGGGCATTCTCTAAAGGTGGCTTAAAAGTCAGGGCCACAATTCATGTGTTCCACCCCCCCCCCCCCCCTTTCGAAATATAGAGGGGGGGGGGGGCATATCCCCCACCTTTCGACGCCCATGGATGGAGTTGTCCTGGCATAACGAACCTGACATGTTCGAAGGGATATTTGGATGTGCAAGCGAGTCTTTAGGCGCCGTCATGTTATTGTCCGATTAAAGTGGACTCTACGATAAAAAAAAAGTCTTATTTTGAGTCCGATAACCATACGATGCGAATTCCGTGTACAATAAACCTGGCCCTTGGCGTATGGTTTTCCATATAAGTGCGTAGTGCGTATCCGAAGTCCGCATGCGTAGTCCGTATGCGTAGTCCGTATGCGTAGTCCGTATCCGCAAAGTTCGTTTTCCATTAGTACGTATGCGTAGTCCGTAGACTCCGTACTCCGTTTTGATAAATGCTCGATAGCTTAAGTTTTTCCACCATACATTTATTGTACATTTGTATATATTAGCTTCAATAGTAAAAATGATGAAATTAAAAATAATTATTTAATATTTTGTACGCGGTAATGATGTTTACGTTTCAAACATTGAGATAACACGTTGTGTGTGATAAAGATAGGAAACCAAAATTCAACCAAATTTCAATATGTTTGGCTTCCGAAAGACTAATGCCGGAAATGACATTCATACCAGTTGGAAAAATAGATTGTGCATACAGCACAGCCTGAATTGGAAAACTCTATGTTAAACCTGAAATTGACAAGGCGATTGGTATTCGTAGTGCGCAAATATCGCTCCCGGAAGCGTTCGGATACGGACCACGCATACAGTTTCAAAACAGACCAACGTGCGCGGCTCGCGACAAAATCAAAACACACTAACGCGGCTACAACGCACACGACACGCGTCAGATTGGATGGTACATAGCACCTAATGTATTTTTTGTTTATCTTTGTAAGAAATAGTAATTTTGATAATCAGCTTTGGATTTTGTATACAAATATGTACTGTTTGTGATAAAACATGTTCTAAATATGACAGAACTCAGTTACTATTCTTAACGATATTTACATATTTCTGTTGCTTTGTTGCACGTTTTCTATCTAAATATAAATAAATAATTATAGTTCAATGGATTATAAAAAAAGGTTTCACCTGCAAATTAATATAGAATGCGAGTGCTCGGGAGGGAAACCCTCTCTTAAGCTATGTCATTATCAGGAATCCCAACGCGGCAAGCGCGCGTCACGCGTCAAAAATCGCTCCAGGAGCAATAGCTCACGCTTGACGCTTGACGCGCGTGATGCCCGCGTAACGCACGCATATGTCTGTTTTGTCATTGAAAAAAAATAGAGAGGAGCGACTTTTCCCGGATTTGACGCGCGTGGCGCGAGCGTTAGTGTGTTTTGGGGTTACGGACTACGCATACGGACTAGTACATATGCGGATGAATGGCCCAGTTAAAAAGTCTACTAAGCGATCTTTCGGACTACGCATTCGGACTACGGATACGCACTATGGAAAAGCACCTTTACGCGTAAATCAACTGCTAAATACTGCTTAATGGAACGGCTGATATCCTTGTACAAAGCAGTCAGTATGCATTTTATGGTTTCAATCCTATTTTAATAAAATTATAACTGTATAATTAACAAGATACTGAGTTTTAATCTTAGAGTCCGATTCAATCAGACCACATGTATAGTTGGGAGAGTGGTGTACAGTCGTATGAGCATTTGAATACCTCACTAGGAGCCTCGCTGACTGAGAGCCAGAATTTTGTAACATTGTGTTTAACGGCCCACTTCGAAGAGCGACGAGCTGGCACGGGAGCGGGAGCGGTGTTTCCATGTATTGGCAAATATCGTATCTGCAAAAGACGTACACATGTACGCTTATATTGCGCAGTCCGCAAAAAAATGTTTCCATAAGTACGAACGTTTTTCTTGCGAATACCCTTTCGCGTGCCTCTTTTTAAACTGCGCACACGCACAATTTTATTTTAAATGCACCCAGTGACCTAGCTTGCGCCGGGGGACTGTTGGGAAATTAGGCATTTTTGCCATCCACAAAACGGATGAATCGCTCACCGATCCGTTCCGATGCTGTCCGTTTTTGCGGATACGCATGCGGAGCACGTTAAACCGTACACATGGAACAGTTCATCTTTAAAGAGAGGGATGCGTTTTTTGGGTACGAGACGAACGAGATTTACGGATACATGAAAACACAACTTTATAAACACCTGTTGACACTGGTTCCAAAGGCACAGGGTGGTGCGTAGTCCGAGACTTATATTGTAGAAACTCCCACTGTATGGCTATCGGTAGTCCAATTTAAACGGACTTAATATTGTTAGGCCTTGCCATATATTGAGTCCGATAGCCATACAGAGAGTTTCTATAATATAAGCCACGGCTTCTTTGACTGCCTGTTTACTTCCTAACAACAAGACACAGAATTACACCTTTTGACACCAGTAAGTAGGCCTATGTGTTTCATGGTTTCGATAGCAACTAAAATTAAACTTGGATCATCATTTTTAAACATTTGCTGATCTTTTTACCAGAGGCATGTCAGCGAGTTTAGTAGGAACAGAGAAGAACAGTGGAATGGGCGAACTTGATGACCTTACTGGGAGCCTCGCTGACTCGAATTATTGACAGCTAGATTGTTGTTACTTTTTGTTTCAACAGGCCCAGCTCTGAAGTATGACGCGCTGGCACGGGGTAATAAACACCTGTTGATTAGGTGGTGTGTCTCTGAGGCTTATATTGTAGAAACTCTCACTGTATGGCTATCAGACTCAATTAACGGCAGGGCCAGGTAATACGATTAAAGCGGGCTATTGTCCACTGAGAACGTGCGCCCACTTGCACACAAATGTGGGGCTTAGCAACCGTCGTTAAGTGGGCGGGTTTAAGGCCGCTATATATTAGTTTGCAGCCCCCTCTCTCACACTGGCGTCACCGTTTCACACTTGTCAAAGCTAACATTAGTGTTGGGTGTTATTTTCTACTGGAAAGGCAAAGTCAAGGATGAGGACAATATTCCCGGGGTAAGTTAAGCTATAAAAACAACACTTCTAATTAATACTAGAGCTAGGAATCGGATCCAAAATTTGTAATCGATTAATCGGAACTTGTGGCAACCGATTATCGATTAATAATCGATAAGTTTACATGACAGTTAGACAGTATGGGGACTGCTTACAGTAACGCTGCTGCCACCTTGGAAGTGAAGAATAAACTACAATTTATTTTTTTAATCTTGTGAAATCTAGAATCTGCATTCTAGATCATCTTGTGGCAGGGCTAAGATAGCCTACTGAGAGACCGACCTTGAATATAATTTTCGGAGCAAGTATAGAATCCGGTCTACATGGACGAGGTTATGGGTGTATATGGACGGACGTTATGATGTTTAGGATTCATGTAATGGAGAAGTAAGCTCTATAGGCACGTCGATGTCAATCATCAGTCATGTCATGGCTTATAAATGTTGATTACTACTAATATGAGACGGTTCAGTCAGTTTAGACCAATCTTGGAAAGGAAGACCGGATTCTATACTCGGGCCTAATTGGAATGTGGAAATGGGCAATATTACAGCACAAATCTATGAAATTTGGTGGACCTATTCTTGAGGATAAAAACAGACAACCGAGAATCGAAGATTTTCAAAACATCGATTCGATTGATCGATAATCGGTGATAATCACAGAGCTCTAATTAATACAGCTGTCAATCCTCTCGGGACTAATTAATGACTGGCTGATGAATCAGATTTTTTTGGGCCAATTGCAGAACGTGGACAGGCATGCTTGGTCCATGCGGCACTTGGAAATTACACCTAGACTAGCGATGACCCGTACTACGGACGGTTCGGGGCGAGCAGTTCTAATGCTAAATAGTCTTTCATAGTCGAATGTCTTGGTCGAAAAATGTTACCGTCATAAGATCTCTTTGAAGACGACATTTGGTGTGTTCTGTCTTTGAGTTGACCTTGTGTCGGAGTCTGGATGACTCAGACGAATACGTTCCGGTACGAATGGTGGAATGTCATATTGATCTCGAAAATCACGGCAATCCATACGATGTTATCTGTATTTTAACATATAGATCCATTATATGTATAAAACCAAGAGATCCACCGGAGAAAATAATCGGTTATATTTTGATATGGAAACATTCTTCATCAAGCATTTTTTTAAAGGGAAAATGCTGCTTTTCTGACAGTTACATATGAGGCTACTGAGCTGACTTGGCGGAGGTCTGCATCCTCTGAGTGCTTTTCTAGTTTTAGTATGTTATTCCCGCTGTTCAATAGAATTAATGAACGTAAGAAACATTCTGTACAAAGTAATTTTTTTTGGATTTAAACTGTAAATTGGCCGGACTAAGTTGTTCTCTGATATAATTTAACATTTATAAACACCTTTTTAAGACGAACATGAAAGTATTTTCATTAAACGCCTTACGGCTGATATGATTTTTTTCGTTAAACTTTTCATTAAGAATATATGAATATTTTAGAGTATACACTTTGACAGTTGCTTTATCTTTTTAGGCTCTCCAGGCTGACCAGGGAGAAGGGTTTGATTGTGCCCCTGTGTGTCATTCTTTGTGTAATCGGTTTGTACGTCCTTACTGCTGGCCGTACGGCTGATCGGCAAAATGAGAGCAAATCTCTCATTCCATGGTCGATGTTCGAGCGAAACACTGCCCCTCACAGCAGTCTCTTGACGCCAGATGGTACAGTAAAACACTGTGTCACCCGCGCTACAATTCGCTCTACATTAAACAAGCCATCCCAGAAATATGACGTCACTCTGCAGGTGGAGAATAGGGAAACGCCAGATGAGAGGAAGAATTCCTTTGTGGAGATTTACAAGAAACATGAATGGCGAGGCATAACTCACAACGTGGACCAGAGATTGAAAAGCGTGGAAGGATCCGGTCCAAGTTCTACCCTGCATTTCACACAGGAAATGATGGGTGTTCTACATACTGTGATTAATGAATTAAAGATGGTCTTGAATAAGCCAAAAATACGCCTGCTTGATATCCCATGCGGAGATTTCCAATGGATGTTCCGATTCTTGGTTCAAAGAAACGATATAGATTACACTGGAATGGATATTGTACCTCTCTTAATTGATAATCACAAGAAAGCCTTTAAGAACGTCCCTGATTGGACATTCATACAGGGAGACATCGCCGAAGCCCCGCCCCCTGGACAATATGATTTGGTGATGACAAGAATCATGTTAAACCACCTTCCATATGAGGCGGTGATGAAAACGCTCACTAACCTGAACAAAGCTGGGCGGTATCTCTTGTTAACAACAAACCCAGGGGTTCAGAAAAATGTTGACTTGGCAAGTCTACGAACCTTCAGATACAGACATCTCAATTTCGAAATACCACCAATATCCTTGGAGCCACCTCTATGTATGGCCCGTGACGGACCGCCGGGCCTCGCCAGAAATCATTCCATTGGACTTTGGAAACTTCCCCTCCACCAGGTGGCGCAATGCTCTACCCAACGGATAAAAATCCCGCCATCAATAAGCGATCATGATTATTTTGTTTGTGGATAAGCATACCACGTCCCGCACATACAGGGACACATATAGTATTATAGAGAAATTAATTGAGCACTGAGAAGAAGTTGTTTTATCTGTAGACATGAACTTGACCACACCAATTCCCTAGTATGTATTTTTTCGATAAAATGGACCGAAAGAAGTCGCCATCTAAACGAAAAATTCAGAGAGAATTAAAACCCAGTAAAAACTCCGGCTTAAACTCTCAATTAAGATGTAAAAACGAAACCATCAGTTATTAAAATATTAAGTTTACAGGCGGCAAAGGGATTAGTTTGTCTCTCCGCCGATAGATGGCGATCTCGGTCGGTAGGTCACTGGTTTTAAACAATTTTTGCATCATGTTTTCGGCAGGAAGTGAAGGTCGCAACCTTCTCAGGTGACGTATGTAGTAATTGTTATCAAATGCTATTCATTATTTATTCTTGGTAATACGTTGTTCAAGCTGTCCATTCATCTACCTTTTGAAAAATATTATGTGGTTCTGGCTTACTATGTGTATATTTTAATGATATAAGTGTAATTTTTGTGGTGACAAGTTCTATAACGCCTTCGTGAAGGATGTATGAATTTGCTTATCAACAACGTGTGTGTTATGTTGACAAACAGGTAAAACATGTAACCTAGGGTGGTAGGTTGCATATATGCGGAGGTAGAAAGGTCACTTGTTAGCAAAACGCCATGTGCAAAGCTCTGGCTTATCTGACTTGCCGCCGAATGCCTTCGTGAAATATGTTTTAATTTTTCTTGGCGGCCCCCACATATTATAAAGACGTTGATATATGAGGAATGACCTCTAGTTTATAAAGGTCAGATGGGTGATAAGCCCCTTCAAAGGATCTTTACCATGCATGAGATTGTGACATCACGTCAGCTTTCTTAAATTGGCAACTAATGGCCAATGATGTTAGCTTGTTTATTCACATTGAGTATTGGCGTCGGTGTATAATGAATAAGCAACACTGATTTCCATTATCACCGTACAGGGTTATACATGTAGTTACATGTTGGTCTTTACTGTGATCATTTTAATTTCTAAAAGATTATCGGCGAGATATTCGTTTATTGGTATGTACCTGACTCGGTGCCGCATTTAATTAATGTTGGTTAATTGATAGGCATATCATTATCAACGTTCCATTAATATGCTGATCCTGACATACAGCAACGTTATCTAATAAGATCATTTTAATCATCGTTAAACCTATTTTCCTTTAAAAGGTAGCGGAGCATTTACTAAAGGTAAATTCGGTAGGCGAAATTTCTGAAAATGAGATGCTGAAATTCTAGGTTCTATTGTATGTATAATTGTGAGCTATATGAAGCATCATGTCACTTTACACTGCCATATATTTTTATACTGGTCATCTTGACAATGGGGCCTGGACAGTCAAGGGGTAATACACTCGGCGCTCTCCGCTGGCGACCCGGGTTCGATCCCCGGTGTGTCTCGTATTAGTTATTATGACTAGCTGTACAATCCATGTAAAATAAATAAAGTTCATATAATAAAGGTCTTATGGGTTTTTTGTAATACCTTTTTGTACTACTTTTCATGTTTGTCATGTCTTTCTGTCACTATATGTACATAACGCTGCTCGCCCGAAACTTACCGCTACCATATTATTTGTACCTTCAATAGGTGCCAGACATTGTGTTTACATAGAGACAAGCAACTGATTGTTTAACACACCTTTTTGTTAGTGTCAATCATCATTTAAAAGTGCCATGAACAGCAGCACGAGTTGTCATGTGGATCACTGTAAAGTTGTTACAATTACGTAAGATTTAATCTGATAATTAATTAGTGGTTTCAGTAGGTGTCAACATGCATGACAACCCAAAAGTTGATATTAATCAATACCTCCTGTTACAAATAATGAAAGTGAACTTGCCAGGTACAGAAGTTCAAGAGTACCTCTGTGACGACCTTAGTGTGTTTTTTTGTGCAAGCACTTCCTGAACTCAGGGCGGAAAGCTCCGATAAAGATGAAATACTGCACCAATAGATGGCAAATATTAAGGTTTCCACAGGAACATTAACATTTATAAATGTCGATAGGATAACGCTCCGTGACCTACAGGTACCACCAAGGGTCTTGAAAAACTTTCCGTTTATAACTAATAAGCACATCGGTTTTCAGAACACTAGATCAAAGTATAGCTGATGAATTGCATCATTACAGCTATTTGACCGCTGCATAAAAAAGGGGGAAAATTACAGACGGCGAAACCAGTTTTTATATTAGCTATAAAAACAAGTTGCATGTATAAGTAAACAAACCTGGTTAAAGGGCTCTTAGTTTAACCTCAGCTGAGAATATGACACGACTGCTGTCATCAGACGGTCCCAAATGTAGAGTAAAAGGCGTAAAACAAACAAATATATATGGGATCTGATATCATCGTATGAATATGTCCAGAATCAATAAGACCGAAATCATGTTTATACAGTGAGAATACGATATGTGTAGATGATGCACCATGCTTTGTTGTTTGTAGGTGAACCTACTCGCGGGCCCACCCCAGTGCAAACCCGTCGATTTCAATTTTGTTTTCTTTCTTCTGCCATTTTCTGTTTCCGCCATTTTCTTTTATTGATTAATTCCTCTCTCGTATCTAGGTGAAGCTTATAGGGGTTGATGAGCTTATTGTTATATCTAAAACTGCATTTAATTGTTTCGTGGGTGGATTTCGTCGCCCCCCCCCCCCCCCCAACAAACAAAAACAGGAGTACAAAACCATCTATTGTTTTCTTCTTTTTTGCGCTAGATCTCAAATGTTGCTCATTTTATAAGCTGATCATGACCATTGGCCAAAATATTATTTATAGATTACAGAATTGCACCTAATATGTACGATTGGCCTTAACCCTATTTCCAGTACCGTACACCCCATGACAGTTTCTCCATTATCGCCCATTTGTGTCCCCCCCCCCCCCCCCGTTTTCTTATGGCTGATTTAAAAAAAGCGGCAAAATATTCATTATCCCTCATTGCATACATCTTATCTCAACATACGTACTTTGAGTCCAACGTAACGCCTCAACAGAGAAGAAATCTTTAAAATCTTGCCTTGTTATGAGAGTGGGTTGTAGTGGCCCGTCCAATGCCGGTAGTTGTCTCTGGATTCTCCCGTTTCGTCCACCTCTGTCTAGACAATACCTAGAGCCACCAAGATGTTTTTTTTTCTCTCATAGATATGTACATAGATATGTATATAAATTTGTATTCTGTGGCAAACGAATCATAAGCTAATACTATTTCAAAACGTACCTCTATAAGCTAACTAAGGAACCATTGATAGTTATGTGATCTGTGTTTCATATTCATATCTAGTTGTTTATTTTAAAAGAAAGCCTGTTACCTGGTATGGTTGAGGGAGCGAACATTCACTAAAAAGTGGGTAGCTATTTTTGGGTTGTGAATAATTCTGCGATTGGTTTATTTGATCATTATTTTGTCATTTTGATAGATGTTATTAAAAAATGCCCCCGCTCCCATCCCGTACTCCCCGTCCTCCGTGAATTTCATTTAGTTTAATAATGATAAAGTTTTCTCGTATCCGCAGATTTTCAACTTATTTCAATGTAAAGCATTGCACATGCAGTCGTAAATGTATTTTTTATTGATAGATCTACAGTTCACCAGGTTTTGATCCCGCCAATATGATGTTTTACTGAACTATGACAAAGAGAAAGCTCAGCTCAGATTGCTGTCATTTTAGCATATTCCCTTCTGTGTGTAGGATGGTGTTTGTTTGTGTTCGTTCACAACATCGTGAAAGCAGTCATGAACTTCACGCAATCATGAATGGAATCCAATGAAATTATAAAGGCACCTCTTGAATTAGCCGATGAAATACAGATTAGATTCTGGTGAATGTCCGGCTCAAGATCCAGATCCAGGAAGGAATTAATATTAACCAAAGTTCAGTCACAATTCCAGATTGAACAACGGAATTTGGGCCGAATATGTGAATGAAAAAATCGGTTGATTCTGTTACTACTTATACTTCATGCTTCGTACTCATTGAATCGAGTCTCGTTGGTATAGGTTTGTATGGACCAAGTCAAATGCATTAATAGTCAGAACATTAAATATGATTTACTCATTAAGCAACATACATAAATTGGCAATATACATACATTGGCAAATAAATTATGCTATGAAAGAGAAACCAGCCAAGCATAAACTCGCATACGATGATTTTATCATCTTTACATTTAGTCGGTTTACGAAATAGTGAACATTATAGTTAAGGATGCACGTGCAGCTATTTTATCTATAAGCATTTTAATATGTAAGTATTTATTGATTTCAAACATACCTGTAAATTTTGAATCCAAATGTTGCATACATATTTATACGCACCAGTAAATATGCAACGTGCGTATGTATATGCCACGTAGGCTGTTAAGAAAGAAACGTAAGTTCCAACGAGGAAGGAATATTTGCCCTGACGAACCAAGTAGTCGCAACAAATAATGGGTAGAAGAGCAAACATTGTGAGTACGTTACCTGGTCCTTGTTTCTCAAAACTTGAACACTGTGGTTGCCTTTAAGTTTGACTGGGTTTTAATTCCCGAATGAGAAATAATGGCAAATATGAAACCCTCGGGAATAAAATGCCCCATTAAATGATATGAACAAGAGTTATGATTGTATTAGTAATAAAAGGTAGTTGTACAATCCATGTTAAATAAATAAAGTTTATATTCAAATAAGAGTAAATCGCTGCCTCCCCCCCCCCCCCGTATCTTTGTCATGCACTAATTATGGACTGTTATTGATCGGTTTGTTCTTCATTGCCTTTTTATTCGCCCGTCTATGACGGGACCTATTACCCTTTACCAACGGTCCGTCCGTTTATTGTTAGTGTTGCCGTGATATCTTACCAGGTCTTTGATAGATTTTCACGAAACTCACCATAACTACTTAACAACAATTATCTATCTGAATTCAGTTTATGGGCACAATCTACACATATTCATCAAGGTCAGAGGTCATCTGGCTACCTTGTAATGTCGCTAACTGACCAGTATTATGCATGATTGATTTTGATCAATCTCAACAAAATTATTAATCTATATGATGTTTCGCCTTAGTTTGACTTCCAGCAAAATCTTTGCCATTTGATCAGGTCCGATGTCACCATATTTCGGTGACGCCTTGATGACTTACCAAAAATCTGATGGGAGTTGGTTCAGCTGAATGTAAGTCAACTGAGGTATTGGCATGGCGCTTTGTCCGTCGGGCCGTCGGGCCGTCCGGTCGTTCGTTAGAAGGGCATAAATCGTAACTACTGGTCTCCTAGAAACTTCTAAGTGAACATCCAGGGAGGTCAATAAAAAATGTCATTGGAAACCTGAAATTATGTCACTGCGACCTATATCCTTGAGCTATTGGGCTTGCGAATACCCGCAAGAATAATAAAAATAATGATACAAATCCTCCAATATCTTTATAATTAATGCATTGATTGTCATGAAACTTGCCTTGAATATTGACCATGACTAGTTTGTCAATTACCGAAATGTGCTTGCGCCACCTGTTTTTATCCTTATTTTAACGAATATTTTTTTCTATTCTTTTATACTGTAAAATGACAACAGTCATATCAGTTTCTCAGCTGTGATTCAAACTAGTGTCCCAAACCAGGTGTGTTTATTGATCACAAGTGGATGGCATATAGTAATCACCCTGTCTGTCCGACTTTCTGTCTGTCCACCGTCCATCCACACAAATCTGTTTCCAGATGATAACTCCAGGTTTGATTGAAATGTGGATTTCAAACTCGAATTTAATGGCCCACTACTAAAGCAAGAATCTGTATAATTTTTTGGTCATGAGGTCAAAGGTCAAGGTCACAGGACTCACCTATTCAAAAGATTATGGATGCATTTTAAGCCAAGCTTTCCATCCCAATTTTTACATCTTGCGCATTTAGCTGACTTGCCAGTATGGGGAGAGCTTTAATGAATTTGGGTCACAAGGTCATAGGTCAAGGTCTCAGGGGCCATCTGTTCACAAATTAGTTTCCAGATGATAACTCCAGTTTAGTTTGACATATTGGTTTCAAATTTTACTTATATATGTCTCACCACTAAGAATCCTATCAATTTAGGGGCCCAAAGGTCAAAGATCAAATTCACGGACCTATTACTTTAAAAAAAGAATGTATGCATTTGAAGCCAAATTTTTCATCATAAACCTTCCATCTTCAAGATATTGCTCACCTGCTAATAGGTAAAGATGCTTTTGGGTTAAGGGGTCATAGGGTCAAAGGTCATCCATATTAGCTTATGGATGATAATTCTGCTCTGGATAGACAGGTCTGCTTCAAACGATTTGTTAATGACCCACCACTTAAGTAAGATTCATTTTGATAATCAGTGTCCTGAGATCAAAGGTGAAGGTCTCAGGAGCCACATCTTTAAAAAGATTGTAGATGCACTGTAAATTAAATTTTTCATCCCAAACTTTCCATCTTTCACACATGGCTTACTTGCCTAAAGTGAGGAAGTCTGTAGATTTTGATGTTTTCTGGTCAGTGGTCAAGGTCACTGGATCCACTTATTTTTAAAGGTTGTTACAATAAACTTTATGGTGCAATTTCAAGGATAATAAGGTATCAAATGTTTTGGTCACAAGGCTATTGGTTAACTCACAGGACCGTCATTCTGAAAAATTTCTAAAAAAAAATATTCTTATAGACAAATTCAGCTGATCGTCGAGACCCACGGGTCCATAGTTCATGAAACTCGCTCTGCATATGATCCAATACAGTTTCTCCCCTGTATTACATTCTCATCAAATTACACGCATATTTAATCAGGAAAAAGGTCACAATAAAAGGGACGGTCGTATTATGTACTATTTGCGTTGCTCTTGTTTAGTGTTGCCCTTAGTGCCGAGAAACAGCCCGAGACCTGCAAGGCCGACGGACGATAGGGGTGCCGCAATATCTAAAGGAACGGAATATCCTACACACATTTTCATATTATTTTATTTAACAACCAAGTATTTTGTCAAAACACTGAACATGTACAGTAACTCCATTTTCATACAGCATTCGAGTAAAACACTTGAATAGTGTAAAACACGGCGCACAAGGGTAGGCATCATCTAACAATCATAGTCGCAGCATGTTGTCGTATTCACCCACAGGCACTCAACAAATCCTGTGGGCGACAATAGAAGCATTACAGAGCTCCATCCGTCCTTACTGTTCAAACAGTTCTTAGTACTAATCAACTTGTGTTTCCTCACTTTGAGTTGCTTTTCATCTGGTGTATGCAGTTATCTCATTAAAAGGTCATATTCTTATAACACGGCTTCTTGGCTTCCGATCAATCTCATGAACGATTGACCCCGTACACTGGACAGGTCAGCAGTATGAGCCATTAAAGAAGATCGTGACACAGTTGCGTCTATGCAGACATAGAATTACGTTTATGTGACTAACATAATTATCAGTTTTTTTTCATATAATTCTCGGCAATATGACGCGTACATTTTATATTTAGTAAGCACGAGATTCTAAAGTCTGTGCAGGCAATACGTGTAGTATGCACACAGGAATTACTGTGAGTTATCATATTTATATATATATATATATATATATATATATATATATATATATATATATTGTACATATATACATATAAATATAATATTAAGCACCTTTTGTTACAGAAAATAGCATTACAGACAGTAAGGCAGTTCTAATAATAAATTCCATTTAACATTTCCTAGTTTTACAAATATATTTGCTTTGATTTTTGTAGGTGATTGGAAAATAAAAGATGTACAGGCAGACAAGTTTAATTGTTGTGGTGTGCGTATTAATTAGCGTGATCGTACTGTACGTCGTCCCTGCGAGACGGGGTGCCACACAAAATGACACTAAATCTATTATTCCGTGGTCGATATTCCAGCAAAACATCGTTCCAAAGAGCAGTCTCCTAACGTCAGACGGAACGGTAAAACACTGCGTCACCCGTTATACGATTCGCTCTACACTAAACAAACCAACCAAGGATTATGACGGCGTCCTGCCCGTGGAGAGCAAAGAAACGGCGGCCGAGCGAAAGCAATCCTTTGAAACGATTTACCAGAGGCGCACATGGGGAGGCGTTTCTAATAAGGCCGATCCAAGATTGAAAGACGTGTTAGGTTCGGGTCCAAGCTCGACCCTGGATAACACCCAAGAAATAATGGGAGTTCTTCATACTGTAATAAATGAATTAAAGATGGTCTTGAACAAGCCAAAAATACGCCTGCTTGATATCCCATGCGGAGATTTCCAATGGATGTTCCGATTTTTAGTTCAAAGAAATGATATAGATTACACTGGCATGGATATTGTACCTCTCTTAATTGATAATCACAAGAAAGCCTTTAAGAACGTCCCTGATTGGACATTTATTCAGGGAGACATCGCCGAAGCCCCGCCCCCGGGACAATATGATTTGCTGATTTCGAGAATAGCATTAAACCACCTTCCTTATAAGGCGGTGCTAAACGCTCTCACTAACCTGAACAAAGCTGGGCGGTATCTCTTGTTAACAACAAACCCAGGGGTTCAGAAAAATGTTGACTTGAAAAGCCTACGAACCTTCAGATACAGACATCTCAATTTCGAAATACCACCAATATCTTTGGAGCCACCTCTATGTATGGCGCGCGACGAACCACCACGACGCAGAAATCATTCCATTGGACTTTGGAAGCTTCCCCTCCACCAGGTGGCGCCATGCTCGATCCAACAGATCAAAATCCCGCGAACAATAAGCGACCATGATTATTTTGTTTGTGGATGACTGACATGGCTTATATATATATATATATATATATATATATATATATATATATATATATATATATATATATATATATATATGACTGTATGCTTATACCAACAGTGATTGATATTAAAGATACATAGCAATCGGTATTTTGCTTTGTCGCTGGCATTTGGCTAAATTAATCGGAGTAAAACGGGCTTACTATATCCAATTCACCTGTTTAATGCCATGTTGTATAGTTCTGTCTGTGAGTGAACACAGTCCACGTGTGTCTGTTTATCATAACAAGACCACGTGACCAGTGGACTGATTTTGCATGACACGCTCAACAACTCCAAGCAACTTAAAAAGACACGTAGAAAAAGAAACACAGAAGTAACACCAGTTGGAAGCTTGAACAATTTTAAATTGTGGATTCGGGAGGCCGGCCGCCAGGTGGCGTGGGCGATTTATTTATATTCTACACACATGCTTCAAGCTCATTGCGACTTATGTACATGAGGAAGCAAACGGTTTTAAAACGAGATAATTTCAGAAACTTAATATTAGAATGAGAACACAATGTATTTTGGACTCACGCTTTATAATTTTTCTGGTAAGTATGATGTGGTTCTTTTAATAAAAAAACACAGGCGACAGTCGCGGCCCGTGTTGGTGTCCAGAAAACCCCGAAGAATCGGTAATTATGCCGCCTGATGCAGTCGGGCAAAATGACGTTAACCAAATAAGATTAAAGACATTTTTTACTTATCGATATTATTTAATATATGGGTCGCGGGCGGGCGGGCGGTAAGACAGGGTCCGTATTCCACTCGCACTCACACAAATGGTATAAACAATAAGCTGCTGACACTGACACTGGTTTATTCTGCAGCAAAGTAGACAGGACCTGATTCGACGTGTTGTCGATAGCATAACATGAGGCTTGACTGACGTGATGTCCCTAACGGGATCGTCAGTAGGGGCACGTCGCGCCCAGGTACCCATGCCATGCGACCTGTCCTATTATTGCTTTTAGGTTTCCCGAAAACCGGTCAGGGAAGGTTTTATGCCACAAAGCCGTTTTGTATCGGAAACCTTCGGCAGTCCTCGAGATGGTGAGGATCTATATACATGATAATTGTATTGATATCGCCTTTATTCTGACCTCTATAATAATATAAATCTAAACGTTAATGATATAGAACTTTAAATAAAAATGATAAATCTGAAAGATTTATTTCTTTTCAGGGGAGTAAATAAGAGACTAAGATTAAAACAGTTTCCGGTGACAGCGTCACCAAGACAACAATGCCAACAATGCCATAGTAAAGGAAAAGAGAAGAAATATTACGCAGGGGAGACAAGCCGGCTATTCTCCCGACTCTACACTCGCCACATATGTAAAAATCTTGATCGAACCTAAGAAATCAGAAAGCAGAGCAAATGACAATTAGTACCGATACATATCACCAAAACGATAATCGAACCAAATATAGTCATGTTAATACTAATACAAGAAGTATACGGATAAAAGGAATTTTACAGCACTTGTGTAATTAAATATCAACATTTTAAGTCAATAGAACATACGTGTGGTTTTTCCAAAGGGAGCCCATCATGAACACATGTATAGATACACATGTCTGAAATATGAATCTTGAATCTTTTTATATAAATCGTCACAACATACACGTTTCGAAGGTCTTGTACATACTATTATCCGTTTTTCAATTGTTTGTGGCACTGCTCTCTTTTCAGAATCAAATTAGCATTTTTATATAAACATTCATGTCCTAGCTTTTTTATTACATATGTAGGTATTTTGTAACACATGGTGACAGTTCTTATTTAATAAGGGAAATCCTTAAAAGTGACTATAGATGTCGCCACCTATCAAAATATTTCACTGGTGCCAAGCAGAAAGCATTTCCAATCCATTACACTCGGATAAAAAGACAGGCACCGCCTCAGCATTTTGTTTGTTAAATTCTGTTCTCAGATACTTAATTTTAATATGATGCATGTTTTACTTTATATATAATACATCCACTTTGCCCTGCAGTGATGTAGTTGAGTCCACACCATCCGAGTACGAGCGCAAGTCCGAGTCACTGAGGTCCGAGTCATTTGGAACCTGAGTTCAAGTCCAGGTCCGAATCCTAATACAAATATCTTTAACAATGGCAATTTATAATGGAATATGCAGATTTTAATGTGTCATTTCCAAGTGAGTTCACACATGATTTTACAATAATGGATATTTACATTTATATCTCCCGGTGCTTTACAATGCTTGGTATATATATTGTTCATATGTTATAGTATTCTGTTAGTGGTTCGCACATGTACATAAATCTTTGTAATGTGAGACAGAGTTTTCTTTTGGACTCGAGATTAACTCGAGTCCTTACCTCCGAATCCGAATATAAGTCCGAGTCCAGGACCCTCGAGTACAAGTCCGAGTCCAGGACCCTCGAGTACAAGTCCGAATCCAGGACCCTCGAGTACAAGTCCGAGTCCAGGACCCTCGAGTACAAGTCCGAGTCCAGGACCCTCGAGTACAAGTCCGAGTCCAGGACCCTCGAGTACAAGTCCGAGTCCAGGACCCTCGGGTACAAGTCCGAGTCCAGGACCCTCGAGTACAAGTCCGAGTCCAGGACCCTCGAGTACAAGTCCGAGTCCAGAACCCTCGAGTACAAGTCCGAGTCCAGGATCCTCGAATTCAAGTCTGAGTCCAGGATCCTCGAGTACAAATCCGAGTCCAGGACCCTCGAGTACAAGTCCGAGTCCAGGACCCTCGAGTACCAGTCCGAGTCCAGGACCCTCGAGTACAAGGCCTAGTCCAAACCTCTCGAGTCTAAGTCCGAGTCCTTGAGGTTTGGGTCAAAGTGTGCCTTCTCCGATTCCTGGTCTTTTGTAAATCGTCAGGTCTGGGCATCGCCTACAATTATTGTATTGCAATATATTGCGATATGTTGTAGCGTATTACGATACGTATGGCGATAGTTTCATCGTATAAAATTTATCGGAAATGAGTGTGTTTGACCCCTGTTCAGCCCCAGCAACCATTTTAGGGTTTTAGACCAATGTTTGCGACCTGGACCCCCTTTCCGTAACCTGAGGACGTTTTTTAGGTTTTTTTTTATTAGTCCTCTTTGGGTAGCCCCTTTTCCTAAATCCTGGATCCGCCTCCGAGATCCTGAGCAATCGGACAACATAATACAAGTTGTCAGGATATAATATACAATGCCATATGTCATATACATACATACATTCATACATACATTCATACATATAGATATATACATACATGTATATACATATACACATATACATATACACATATACATATACAGTAGAACGCCTGCTAACGGCCACGCCTCAATAACTGTCAGTACGTCTATAACGGTCAGATTTTCCGGTCCCGAATTTTCGACCGTTATATTTCATAATTATTTTGTTGTCAATTACGGTCACTCCTCTATTTCGTATTACGGCCAGGTGTCTCGGTCCCACAGGTTGGGGAAACGCCACAATTACGGTCAGGGGCAGTGACTTCGTGACATGGGCTCAACAAATCGAGCGGCCACTTCTGACCTCAATATCATTACATAACTATTCGCTCTCACATATTCCTGACTGTTAATGTGTGCCTTGATAAAGGTAACCAATCGACCGTGACTGAGTTGTTTGACACGTAGCCAGCGTCCTACTCCACTCAGCCTCATTAGTATGCACAATAGTAAGGCAGGTTTTCCCACCTGCGTGTATGTTTGGGAATCAATCGTACGAGCCAGATCTTAATCAGGTTGTTTGTGTTAATTAACGAATGACAACCAGCGGGTCCCGATGATAATGTCATCAGAAAGAACGTTCGGCAAACTGTGGATCTTTGAACTTTCTTTATTGTCCTTCTGAACTCGTACATCAAACGAAAACAGTGCGGCAAACATCACACAATTGATTCATACATGAATAATTATGAATGCTAAAAAATATTTGTTACATGTTTAAAGTGTTACGCATACTCGATCTGTCCAATCACTTTGACCATTATAGCGACCAAGAAAAGACATGAACTTGCTCTTAAAGAAAAGTTAGATCTGAACAGGAAGAGTGACGGGAAAGCAGCCGACAGCTAGCAGAAATTGATGGTGTCCGTCGAACTCAAGTCCAAAACATACCTAAGAGGAAGAGAGAGATCATAGAACAGAATGAAAAAAATGCAAATGCCACTAATACTCTGTTTTTACGTTTATTTTGTTGATTGTAATATAGATTTGAACATGGTTTCGTGTTACATTTTAACCCCCGTATCCTGGTCAAGTCTTGAATAACGGCCACTCCTGTATTAAGGCCACTTTCATCCAGTCCCGATGGTGATCGTAATACAGGCGTTCTACTGTACTCATGTATTGTACATATACACATATTAATATACACATATACATATACACTTATACATACACACATATACATACACATATACATATACACATACACATATATACACACATTTACATACATACATATACATATACACATATATACATACATATACGTACATAGATAAAAAATTTAAAAAAACATGTGGCAATCACTGATTATCTGACGACAATATCACAGGTCATAATTTAATAACTGTAACAGAAAGCAATGAGGAACTGTATGTGGAATGTATTCTTATTTTATAATGAATACAGATACATTTGTATTTATCGATCGCGATAATAAAACCCTCATGAAACGTTCAAGAGGAAGAATTCGCGAAAGTTCATCCTCGCGAATATAAAGCCAACAATAGTATTTCGGAGAACTTTCTCCACCACATTCGCGACATCTGTCGGCGACGCCTGACACCAAGTGTTGGATGAAGCAAGACAGAATTTGTTAAACCTTAAATGATATAGATGAGATTCATGCCAGCGTAAAGTAAGAAGAAACAACTTTTAAGTGTTCTCATGTTCAACCAAATTACAATAACCAAGGTTTTTTTTTTGCTCATCTTCCATGCTTTTTTCATATAAAAATTTCAGACTAAACAATTCATTTTAAGCAATTTCAATATTCCGTTTTGAACTTGAAAGATGCGTTGCAGATGAGCAAACCAACGAAAGCATTTGGCTATTGTTCTTAATTTATATATCATATATCTCGTTATGCAATGCTATTTATACTAAATGGTTAACAATTGTTAGACAGGAAATAGACGAAACAAACGAATAAGCTGGGTTTCCCATGTATTGACCACAGAAGGAATTATGCAGTTGACGGACATGACAATAAAATGTACATATATATCCTTTGTGAAAAAGAATTTGTGAAAAGTAAACTACTCAGCGAAAGTTTAGGTAAAATTTCAGAACCTTGATTAAAAAAAAATCCAGAATCAATAAGGTCGAAATTATTTTTACATAGTAAGAATATTATATGTGTAAATGATGCACCATTGCATTTTTTCTTTGTGGGTTTTCCTACTCGGGGCCCACAAGAGTGAAAAACCATCGGTTTAAATTGTTTTCTTTCTTCTGCCATTTTCTGTCCCCTTCCCCCCATTTTCTTCTATTGATTAATTGTTATCTTTTTTCTTTAGTGAGACTTATAGGCGTTGACGAGTTCATTGTTATATCAATTACGGCATTAAATTGTTTCGTGGGTGAATTTCGTATTTCCGGAATTTCATTTAGTCTACTAATGATTAAGTTTTCTGGTAGAAGATTTGCAATTTATTTCAATGTAAAGCATTGCAAATGCAGTCGTTATAATGTATTTTTATTGATAGATCTACATTTCATACGGTTTTGATCCTGCAAATATGATGTTTTACTGAACTGTGACAAAGAGAAAGCTCAGCTTAGATTGCTGTCATTTTAGCATATTCCTCTCCTAGTGTTTGTGATTGTGTTTGTGTGTGTTTGTCACAACATCATGAAAGAAATCATGATCTTCACACAATCATGAATGGAATCCCATTAAAATTTAAAGGCACCTCTGGAATTAGCCAATGAAATACAGATTAGATTTCGGTGTCTGCCCGACTCATGATCCGGGTCCAGGAAGGAATAAATGTTAACCAATGCTTAGTCACAATTCCCGATTGAACATTGGAATATGGAATGAATAAGTGAATGAAAAGACTTGTTGAACGAACTTGCTCAGCAATGAACCTGGGATTATGGCAAATATGATGTATGACCCAAAACGCACAATGAAGGCCGCATATAATAGACTGGCCCAGTCGATGCAATGGTTAAGACTTTATTCCCTCCCTTGACATGGCCATTAAATGCTATTGCTTTTCTGTGTCGCGACGCATAGAGCTTCTACTACCACCTCGCGGCAAGTTATGTTACTACCTCATGGCTCTCTGACCGACCAAGGACTGGCATTAACGTCTATCGGTACAAGGAATCGAGTTTTTTTACGCATATTAGCAGGAAACATGATTACTGAGGCCCTGGCAGGGCTACCTATATAACATTTAATATTATTGTGAAGTGACAGCCCGGAAGGCTAGACGTCCTTTATATACAAATCAGTTATTTACTTCACTAGTATATTGATGCAGCAAAAAAGTGACTTCAACATACATGACTGAAATTTAATAGTAAGGCTTATGTCATCGTCAATAACCTCAGTTTGGCTTCGCCGTATCTGGCAACAGGTAACAAAGGAGTTTTATTTAAGATGTCCCCCAACATAATACGAAAATAATTCGTCATGGACACGTTCCCTATTTTATAAGCTGACCTCTATTAATTCTCTCGTATTTCAGAGGCCAATCGGGCATCTGAGAGCGGTTAAGTTTTCATTTTATTGGTTGTTTACCATCCAAGGATATATTGATGACATATTTTTATTGCTGGAGTTTGGTCGGTATAGGTTTGTATGGACCAAAACAAATGTATTATGAGTCAAAACATTAAATATAATAGACTCATTTAGCAACATATACATACACTGGCAATAAAGTAGAACTGGGAAAGAGAACCAGGCAAGTATATAACTCGCATACGCCGACTAAAATAGACACAATCTATCTTCTCTGGTCAGTTTTATGCCCAGTTATGCTTTTAATGCCTTTACAGATCGTCAGTATTGGAGATAACGAACATTAAAGTGTCTGATGTATGTAAATTTTATATATAAGTAAGCACATGTGTGACCTTATTGATTTCAAACATTCCCATATATTTTGAACCCTAATGTGGCACACATATTTATACGCACCTGTAAATATGCAACGTGCGCATGTATATGCCACGTTGTCTTTTAAGAAAGAAACATAAGTTCCCATGAGGAAGGAATATTTGCCCTGACGAACGAAGTAGTCGCTATAAATTATGTGATGAAGAGCAAACATTGTAAGTACGTTACATGTTTCTTGTTTCTCAAAACTTGTACACTGTGGTTGCCTTTTTGTTGGCGAGGATTGTCATTCCCAAATGGGAAATAATGGCAAATATGAAACCCTCGGCAACAAGATGCCCCACTAAATGATATGATTAAAAGTGTATGATATTAGTTATTAATAGCTGGTTGTACAATCCATGTTAAATAAATAAAGTTTATATTCAAATAAGAGTCCATCGCTGGCTCCCTCTGTATCTTTGTCATGCACTAATAATTGAATGTTATGAGTCGGCTTGTTCTTCATTGCCTTTATATACGCACGTCTATGACGGGACGTATAATCATAATGGTATACCATTGGTCCTTCCGTTAATTTTCAGTGTCGCCGCGAGATCTTACCGGGTCTTTGGAGGATTTTCACGAAACTCACCATAACTACTTTACAACATATTATCCCTCCCGAATTCAGTTTATGGGCAAAATCCCCACATATTCAATAAGGCCAGAGGTTACTTGACTACTTTTGATGTCGCCGCGATAACTTACCAAGAATATGATGGATTTTGATCAAACTCAACAAAATTATTTTTTTAATATATGAATATAATATCTCGCCTAATTTTGATTTCCAGCAAAAAAATATGCATATTAAACCAGGTCCAAAGTCACCAGATTTTAGTGGCGCTGTGATGACTTACCAAAAATCTGATGTTTTTTCATGAAACTCTTAATGGATATATACCAATACAGTTTCTCACATGTATTACATTCTCAGCAAAATTCATGCGTATTAAATTAGGTCAAAGGTCACAAGATATGCGACAGCCGTATTATGCACTATTTGCGGTGCTCTTGTTTAGTGTTGCCATGAGGGCAGCGTATCAGCCCGAGTTCTGCAAAGCCGACGGACTATAGTGGTACCCGATTTTCTATAGGAACGAAATACCCCACACACATTTTCATAGTATTCTATTAAACGACCAAGTATTTTATCTACACATTGAACATGTACATTACCCTATTATCGCCCATTCGTTCAAGTGAACCACTTCAACGGCGCACAAGGGTAAAGGCACCATCTAACAGTCATGACCGCAGCATTTTGTTAGATTCATCCACAAGCACTCGACACATAAATAAACCTTGTAGACGATAATAAAAGCATTACAGAGCTACTCCCGTCCTTGCTGTTCAAACAAATTTTAGCACTAATAAAATTTGTTTTTCTCACTTTGATTTGCTTTATCCATTTATGCAGTTATCTTATTAATATTTTTATAACACGGTTTCTTGGCTTCCGATCCCTCATATGAAGGATTGACCCCATTCACTGGACAACAACAACAACAACAACAAGTGTTTTATTCAAGAAAAAGGCCTCAGGCCCAAAGTTCCTACAAGAATAATACATCAATAGTACTCAAAGATATGAAGGAACGTCAAATAATTAAATAAGTAAAGAGATAAATAAATGATTTCAAAACATTTAAATAACAAGCTTCTTAAATATATCTTATGAAATAGTGAGCATATATATGGATTTCTGTTTAACGGTACATGATTATTATGATGTGGCATTATACACCAAAAACATTGATCTTTTCTTGAAAGCATGAAAAATGTAGGCTGCTAATTGAACTATCTGTCCATATTAAGCAATTTTCTAAAATTATATTCATTAGGTTCATGGTATGTTATTGGCAAATATTTATTACGCAAATCCGTGTACATAGGACATTCTAGCAAAAAATGTGCTTCATCTTCAATAATATTAAAATCTTTCTTAAAACAATATTCACATATCCTCTCTTCTCTGTTGATACCCAATTGACGGCCAACTTCTATAGCTAATTTATGACTAGAACATCTAAATCTGGCCAATACATATCTGTAACCTTTGTTTGAAACACATATTAAATATTTCTCAAGTGTAAGCATAGATTTGAAAACTCCATAAGCATATAATTTACTGCTAATATTTATATCATTATGCCATTCTTGTACTGCCATATCTTTTAGTCGTTGTTTGATACACATGAGAAAACTATTAGAATCTCCAACATGTTGTGCCATCCACACATAACCAAATCCAGTGTGAAATAACAAGGATCTCACATGGGTAGCCCATGTTGTTTTTCCCTTATAATCTAGCTTTACCAACATATTATAAATGTGTTTGGGATACCTACTTTCATCCATAGGAAGAAGTCTAAGCCAATATTTCAAACAGCGCTCAGAATACTGACTGGACAGGTCATCAGTATGTGCTATATACATAATTATATATATATATATATATATATATATATATATATATATATATATATATATATATAACTGAAGCACTTTTTTTTATAGAAAATAGCATTACGCACAGTAAGGAAGATGTAATAATAGATTTCCTTTAACATTTGATAGTTTTACAAATATATTTTATTTTATTTTTGTAGGTGATTGAAAAATTAAAGATGTACAGGCAGACAAGGTTAATATACAGGCAGAAAATTGTTGTGGTGTGTGTCTTAATTTGCGTCATCGTTCTGCACGTCGTCCCTCAGAAATGGAATGCCACACAAAATGACACTAAATCTATTATTCCAGGGTCGATAATCCAGCAAAACAGCTTTCCAAAGAGCAGTCTCCTAACATCAGACGGAACGGTAAAACACTGCGTCACCCGTTATATGATTCGCTCTACATTACACAAACCAACCAAGGATTATGACGGCGACTTGCATGTGGAGAGCAAAGAAACGGCGGCCGAGCGAAAGCAATCTTTTGAAACGATTTACCAGAGGCGCACGTGGGGAGGCGTTTCTAATTTGGCCGATCCAAGATTGATAGACGTGTTAGGTTCAGGTCCAAGTTCGACGCTGGATAACACTCAAGAAATAATGGGTGTTCTTCATACTGTAATCAATGAATTAAAGATGGTCTTGAATAAGCCAAAAATACGCCTGCTTGACATTCCATGCGGAGATTTCCAATGGATGTTCCGATTTTTAGTTCAAAGAAATGATATAGATTACACTGGCATGGATATTGTACCTCTGTTAATTGATAATCACAGGAAAGCTTTTAAGAACGTCCCTGATTGGACATTTATTCAGGGAGACATCGCCGAAGCCCCGCCCCCGGGACAATATGATTTGCTGATTTCGCGAATAGCATTAATCCACCTTCCTTTTAAGGCAGTGCTTAAAGCTCTCACTAACCTGAACAACGCTGGGCGGTTTCTCTTGTTAACAACAAACCCAGGGGTTCAGAAAAATGTTGACTTGAAAAGCCTACGATCCTTCAGATACAGACATCTCAATTTTGAAATACCACCAATATCTTTGGAGCCACCTCTATGTATGGCCCGTGACGGACCGCCGGGCCTCGCCAGAAATCATTCCATTGGACTTTGGAAACTTCCCCTCCACCAGGTGACGCCATGCTCGACCCAACGGATCACAATCCCGCCATCAATAAGCGACCATGATTATTTTGTTTGTGGATGACTGACATGACTTATTGGAATATATATTTATATATGCATGTATATATGTGTGTATGTGTGTGTGTGGTTGAATGCTTATGTACACATTGATTGATATTAAAGATACATAACAATTTGCAGTAATATTTGCTTTTTCTCTCGCCATTAGTTCATTTGGCTAAACTTAAACCGGAGTAAAACGGGCTTACTATATCCAATTTTCCTGTTTTATGTCTTTTTGTATAGTTCTGTCTGTTAGTGAACATGCAGTCCATGTGTGTCTGTTTATCATAACAAGACCACGTGACCAGTGGTCCGATTATTCACGACACGGTCGGTCAGCAACTCCAAGCAAGAAGATACGTAAAAAAAAGAGACAAAGAGGTGACACATGTTTGAAGCTTGAAATATTTTAAATTGAGGAGTCGGGTTCCTGCCGCCAGATGGCGTGGTCTATATATTTAAATTCTCCACATCCGGTTCAAGTTGTTTTTTTTCCCACTTGAGTACATGAGGAAGCAAACGTTTTAAAACGAAATAATTTTACATACTCAAATATTATAATGAGAACACAATGTATATTTGACTAAAGCTTTATATAATTGTTCTCGTGATTGTGATATGGTTCTGTTAAAAAAAAGACAGGCGTCAGTGGCGGTCCCTGTTGATTTTCATAAAAAAACCCTAAGAAACAATGATAATGCCGCCTGGAGAAGTCGGGCCAAATGACGTTAACCAAATACGATGAAAGACATTTTTATTTATCGATATTATATAATTAATTAAAAACAAAGAGTCCTTACTTGACCCAACAGAGACAACAAACACAGAGACAATGACGTTTAGTGCCGATACATATCACCCCATTTAGTTTTCGGGTACTTTGTTTATTACAGATTCCCAATTACATTCCAAATACATTCCGCAGGATCTACATAAACCTATAGGGGCCTGGACAGCTGAGCGGTAAACCGCTCTGCCCTCTCCGATGGCGACCCGGGTTCGATCCAAGGTGTAGCCATGAAAGTGGGATGTAGTGGCCCGTCCAGGGTCATGGTTCTCTCTGGATTTCCAGCTTCCTCTACCTCTCTTATAACGATCTTCAGCTCTAATAGTATCTTCTATTTTCGCATTAAATATCTCCAATCAACCAAAAAACAACTCAATCTGTCAAACTTTGTCGTTGCTGAGGGAGCCAGTGCGGGCCGGATTTTCCGGAGAACTGTGACTGGTTCGAGGGCCGACTTCACATTCAGTCAGTCCAAATATTCAAATTCTTTCTGCACCATTAGAGAGGATACCGCTCCGTATTATTCAGAGGACATAAAGATTATTACGTCATTACATACGCACTTTCACAAAATGCAAGTTTAATATCTCAGGTTGTGGAAGTTTAGAATAAAATATCTCACTCTCTTGTACTTTATATACCTGGTATACACACTATGAATTACAATTCCAGTGAAAACCTTGGTTATAACTTTATATCAGGAAATGTTTTGTAAACATTTTAAAATTCAAAAGCAATCTCGAAAAAGACAATCTTGTTTATATACCTGAAATGCTCATTTGTGCAATTCAATGTTGATTAAAGAAAGAAAATGTCAAAACTATTGTCGCCCCATAAGAATTGATACAATTCTGAGTCAGTTTAAGATTGAGGGGCGTCCGTGTGCCCGTTTGTCCTTCATTAATGCGAACACACATTCTAGAGACCTTCGGATTAACGAAAAGAGCCGGTACCTCTATTGTGAATATTGGAATTATGAATGGGATGTCAATATAACTGTTTTTTTTACAAATTCGTGACAGGGAAATTATCGCGAAAATTAAACCTCGTGATTATTTATCCCTCACTACACAGGTGAAGTTACGTATAAGGTAGCTTCATTAGCATCTCATATAAATTAACTTGACTATCGGGGAATCGGCGCTATTTAAATACTATCTATTAATATTACTATTATTATAAATATTATTATTATTATTATTATTATTATTATTATTATTATTATTATTATTATTATTATTATTATTCATTTACATATGCTTTTTGCATGATTTTAGCTTCTGATGCAGAATATGGCTGAACATGCTCTAACTCATTTTAAAGTTATTCTGTCATATTCATATACATATTTGTTTTTATTTCTGTTTTCTAGTCTAAACGTAAGTTCTTACGTTACATAATTTATTTTCCTACTGTTGCATCGGAAGTTATAACGTTTTGGCCGTAAATCTTCTCATGTGAATTTAAAAGTTTTTATATTTACTGATATTAAATATTTACACGTGAGGTTAAATATTATATGTGAGAATAAAAAAAATTTCTAATATTATAATTTAATATTATTTTACCTGGACTTTTACTCGAACAAAGAAGGCGGTGCACAGATCAGAAATCAGGCCAAGTCCGAGATTTTAGACCAATGTTTACGGCCTGGATCCCCTTTTCGGAACCTGGGATGTTTTTTTCAGGTTTTTTCATAACTGCTCTTAGGGTGGACCCCTCCTTTTCCTAACTCCTGGGTCCGCCTCCGAGGTCCGAGACAGTCGGACAACTAAATACAAATTGTCAGGATAGAATATACAATGCCACCTGTCATATTTATTCATACATACATATAGACATACAGACATACATACACACATACCCTCACACACACATACATACATACATACATACATACATACATACATACATACATACATACATACATACATACATACATACATTGTGGTTGCCTTTTTGTTCTCGAGGGTCTTAATTTCGCGATATTCGTGAATGGAAAATATCCGGAAAACAAACCCCTCGGGAATACGATACCCCCATCAACTTAGATAAACGAGAGTTAGTGGTACTCTTGCCTAAACGAATTAGTTATCAAATCTCCCGCAACGTTGGATAATCAACCTAATCTGTACAAAGTGGGCATTAATATTATGAAACATTCACTTATCACCGTGTATATATCGACTATATCTTAGATCGTAATATATTGTCTGTAACAGAAGTGAACGAGGTAACGTATGTGGGAATGTATTCTTATTTTATAATAAATAAAGAAACTGCTGTACCTTTCGATCGCGAAAATAAAACCCTCGTGAAACGTTCAAGAGTAAAATCGCGAAATTTCAGCCTCGCAAATATGAAGCAAACAACAATATGTACGATATCTTTAACTTTCTCCGCCACTTTTGCGACATCTGCCGGCGAAGACTGACACTAAGTGTTGGATGAAGTAATAGTGTATTTGTTAAAGGGGCCTAATCACCTATGTGAACTTTATAAAGTTAAAAATAGGCCAGGAAACGTGGTTATCGCCGCACACAGGCTGCTTGTTTTGTTAATTTCAACGTGTTTATGATATGTGGGGGCCCGCCAAAATAATCAAAACAATTTCAACAAGCACATCTGGCAGCAAGTCAGACAAGCTAGAACCTTGGAAATGGCTTTTTGCCAGAAATTACCTTTCTACCCCAGCATATATGCAAATTACCACCTAAGATTACATGTTTTCCCCATTTGTCAACATTCCTGTGTTTACAAACATGTTTTTGATAAATAAGTTCATACATCCTTCACGGAGGCGTTTAAAAAACCTATCACAGCCAAGATTACCATAAGAGCATTCATATATACATACAGGAAGCCAGAAACCACATAGATTCTTTTTCAAAAGGTAGGTGAATGGGCTCCTTTAAATGATAACGGTGAGATTCATCCCGGAGCAAAATAAGAGGAAACCACTTTTAAGTGTTCTCATGTTCAACTTAATGACAATAGTCAACTTTTTTAGTATGCTCACCTGCCGTGCTTTTTTATTTCATGTGAAAATTTTAGATTAAATAATTCATTTTTAAGCATTTTAAATATTCAGAAATAGAAAGATGAATAGCAGATGAGAAAACAAAATAAGCTTTAGGATATTGCCATTAGCTCTGAAAAAAAAAACCACTGAAAAGTTGTAACCTGTTACTTTTTTTTAAGATTCCGTAAATAGCCTTTTAACGGAATATTAATATAAATTTTACAGCCTGGCAAGATAAATCTGATAACCACGACTTAAATAACCAGGTCAATTTACAACATATTAAATGAAATTTATATCACGAAACCAAATAAGTCCATGGCATATTCTGGACGCTTATAATGTCATTCGTTATGCCGTTAGAGTGTCAACAAAAATCCCATTCCCGAATTAAATTCTTTGGCACTGGAGCGTTACTGTTAACAGCTCTATATGTAAATACACGCATTCATACACAAATAATTGTTGTATGCACAACATGTGAGGTGAAACGTTCATTTCTATGGCCAGGACCAGAGGCTGCAAAGTCGGTTCAACCTTCCAATTATCATAATATGACTATGACACTGCTTTCGTGATTAGCCTAAACTAGAAAGTGTGCCAGTAATTTGGGATTCAGGGCTGGTCGCAGTTCTGCGTCATTTATCATTGAAATAACAAAAACAATATTAGGGACCATTATCATTGGTCGTAATTGTGGAATGGTCACGTAGCGGGGTTCTATTGTATATGAAGATATTGTTATGACTAGTTGCCGATAGATGGCGCGGCGACAGCCCCTTCGAAAAAATAATTTGGAATATCTCTGAAGTTTTGAGAAAAAGGGAAAAAAAGTAACCCCCATTTTGCACCATCTCTTACAGTTGAAGACTAAAAACGTAGTTACGTGACAATAGTCTTTCGTGACCACTGGCAATTTGAAAGGTCAACTGTACGTGAATAAAGTTCACGCTAGACGGTGCCCCCGCACCTTCACAGTAGTGTACGAACATGTCATCTTAGGGACTCCGGACAAATATTTTAATACTTGTTTTCCCATAAAAAATATGTTTTCCCCTTTTCTCATAGACAACATTTGAGAACAGAAGGGGAAAAAGAGTTAATGAAAATAAATTTAAAATAAAAAAAATAAATCAGATATCGAAAAGGACGATTGTCAGCAGTTATATTATATCAGATACTCAATTATTTTTCACAAATAATATAGAGGTCTCTTTAGTTTATAATGAATGTTTATAATTTTGCGGTATATCTGACGTCTTAAGTTTTATGGGTATAAATCCTATACGCCCGTGTCAGGGAACTACTAGAGGTTCCCCGGGGACAACGTCTCGGATGAACATTACTCTTCTGCATTTCATCTTCATAATCCAATGCAGCGGTGTTTAACGCGCACAGGGAGCTATGTCCTTATGTGGCTTACACCTGATATTGACTACCACCGATTCTTTATGTCAAGTACCAATTAATTCACGATTCCCAATTAGCTTGGGCGTATCCCGGGGGTGCTGCAGGGGGCCAACCCCACCGCACCCTTCTCCGACTTTGCATTATATATTGAAGTTAAAATTACTAGACAACAAAAATTATAGAAAAAAGATAGCATGATAATAATATTGAAAAAAAAATGAAAATATCAGTCAAGTATCATTACTGTATACTTTTATCTGCAAAAATGTATACATATTGATCTACGCCATGCAGGCACATTTTTTTTCTGAATAAGTCATGTCACTAAGAAACTAGAGATAAGAAATCATGGATTCCAAAATAATATTTAATGAGCTGATTGTCATAATTTACTCTTTTCCACCCATTCCCAAATTTCGTCAATACTCCGGCAATTGTTTTTCTTGTTTTGTGCATTAACTTTATAAGAATATTAAAATTTTGAACTGAATCTTTGCATTATATATATAATGAACTATTTCCGCTGCAGCCATCCCCCCCCCCCCCCCACACACACACACTACCCCCTCGGTAAATCCTTCTCTACGCCCCTTAATTAGACCAGTACTTGATGGACTGCTTTGGGTATTTAAACACAAGTTCATCGTTTATGTGGTCCGCTTTAGCTTCATGGGTACACGGCTCTTCAGTAAGAAACGACATTTATTTTTTGGGAACAAAACGCCCAAGACTTAAATGTTAGCCACCACCTTTCCCGTCGTAGTACGCCTTATCAACAGGTAGGCCGGATAATAGTTCAGAACCGAACAATGACGGGCCAGGGCGGTAGGGTGTGTGGGTGTGAGGCAAGAGAGTGACACATTCCGTTCGCCTAGCCGTCATGTCAGTCGGGAAGGCTTGTCTCGACTTAATGCTTAAACAAGATAAATCCAGTCGGGTAAAGATTAAATTATATACGAAGCTGTCACGAACGCTTGAGATCGTAGAAATAATCCCTCCACCAAACCTCTTTGGGCCCAAGCTGCTCAACGGGCCAAATAATGCATGGGTGTAGTGTGTCTGTGCGTCGGACGCAAGTAATCTGTTGTTTACACACACAGCAGTACCTCAGGATCAACTACGTCATGGCTTTTTTACAAACGCAGTTGAAAACGACGAAATAGTATTAAATTATATCCTGTTGCCACACCAGGTCATGAAAATAGCGTTCAGGATGAAATGTCATGACTAATACTCCAGATACAAGCTTTACTATTAAAGGATATGAACTAAATAAGATTAAAAAAAAAAACACGCACGTGATGGGTACAGTTGATTTTTATGCAACTAGAGAACGCTTCAGTTCAAGCCCCGCTACGGTACAATTTACGTCAGAGTTGTGGAATGTTGCATGCTTTTCCTTCCACGGTGATATCATACGTATCCCTCAACAACTTCTCCATTAATCCCCTCAGTTGTACAGGGGCAGAGTACCCATACATATAAAAGATAAGCGACGATGTAAACATCGCTTTCATGCTCAGTTTTAGGGATTACTAGATATTATATCGAAGGACAAGCATGGTGTTGCTTTTGGACGGAAAACCATGTTACATTTCTTCATTCTGACAGTAAACATTACCATTGATAATACTGGGATTTAATCCTTTATAAGCGGACAAACCTTCCTGCCTAATCTGACGGATGAAAGACCGATATGTGTCACTTTTCGTGTGAGACGCTGACGGGGCGTTGGCCGGAGGGGGAGCTTATGAGGCAAATGGGATCAGCAGCATAGGAAAGTAGTATATCAGGACCGACGAATGCACGCTAACACACATGTCCATTCACACACACCGCAAACCACATGAGTCTTTACAATGCAGAGAACTGCTATACTGACACGGACGAGCCGTGAGTTGATCGAGTCACTCATATCAACCTCACAATTATCATGTTAGACATCCCGCTTTCATAAGAAAGGAGTTTATGTATAGAAGTGCCGACTCTGTAAATATTATCTATAAGTGAAGGCGCTCTTCCACAGTAGCACAAAGTGGGCGAGGAATGTGTCTTATTAATTGGTGTCGTAGATACGCCAATGTATTTACAGATTATACGCATGATTAAAAACGCGCCTTTAGGCCATACACACTAAATTTATTGTTCTGCGAACCCTGAGAACAAAAATATGGTGCGAGCAATTTTATTCTTACTTGCCAGGCCAAAGTTAGTGGATTATTTCTAGCTCGCCAAGAAAATACAAAATTATATCAAATTTAATAAGTTTTTCATACCTTTAAGAATTCTTTTAGGAATTCGTAAAACGAATATTTTTGTATGGTCTTGCTCCATGTCGGAGGTACCCGTTTACGAAAGGCTAAAGGACTGGTGTTAGGCCCAAAAATAAAAGGCACGTTGTTGTAAGAAATCAATTACTTTTTTGTATGTTTCGATAAAAATGTCATATGATCAGGGGAAAGCATGATAATAACAGAATTGTTTGCTAATCTGGTAAAGGCACTGCATAACAAAGGAAATCTTATTTTAAATTGTATTATTTTGTCTTCTTGGAAAGAAATGAGCCGCTGCAGCTCAAAATTGGTATGATTCTATTGAAAATAAATATAAAACTTTTTTATGCAGGGATTAAAATTGACGCGCGCGGTGCCTGAGAACCATACTTTTTTTTATTAGCCTTATCACTTGATATTTTCAAATGCCGACGACGTTCACCAGTTAATCAGTACTCATTGCCACCTTTTCCTGTTTACTAAAAGTTTTTCTCAATTGCCTTAGACAATGTACGGTAATGCCTCGATAGTGGGAACCTCGGTTGTCCGAACATTTATTGCTCTTATATTAAATTACTTTGTATTTTGCTTCAGGGTTATGTGATGTTTGGTTTTAAAAAGGAGCAATTATCAATAACTTTCCAGGCACTTTTAGGCCAACCATTTCTCCCATATTTGTTGTCCCTCTGTTAACCTGCAATTGTGTATATGTGTATTCATCAGTGTCTTATAATCTCCGGAAACCTAAGTTACCAAGGACCGAGTGAAGCGCACCTGGCGCACAGACCTTGTTATATTTTCATAGTTAACTCTGAAAAATGAAGTCCAAATATAAATGCCGGAATATAATCATTAATATTATTATCAATTGTTATTATTATTATGTTAATATTATTACTATTACTATTATATTATTATTATTATTATTATTATTATTATTATTATTATTATTATTATTACGTGTTTTTGTTGTTATTATTACCATTATTATTATTTTTATTATTATTATGATTATTATTGTCATTATAATTTTGTCATTATAAAATCAGAAGAATAAAAAAAGGCTAATTTCAAAAGTATCTGAGGAGCTCAAGTTAGGATCCCCAGTACACATTTTTAGTGTTGTTGTTCATATTTTGTAAGTGCAGGTGCAACAATTTATAAATATAATAACATTTTATGAATCACAGACATATTTCGGGAAAAAATAATATTGTTCTTCTAATTAATTATTTATACCCTATGGCAGAAAATTGAACTGGAAGTAATGTTGGCTGTACATGAGTGAAGGTGAAAAAAATACATCAAGTGGCGTGAGTTGTTATCCACTCAGCTCTAGTATACTTAACCTTGTTTTACTGTCACTTGATGTTGACACATTAAATAGACCCTCAGTTAACGGGACAATCGAGTTTTACATGGTCGTCACAACAAAATGAAAACATTTACACGTACGACGTTTCACCCGCCTTTTTTTTCACCTTAGATACGGAGCTAAACGTGTAAAACGTCAGTGGATTTGTCATAGAAGCCTCTAGCAACGTTGTCGTATGATATTTAAACTACCCCGATCGGATCACACGACCACATAGGCAGGGTGCCACTTACTTGTGAGTATACTTTATCGCATCGCCTTAACATTACCAGCATTATATTGGTTTTTATAAATTCTACTTAGCATAATTTATATCCAACGCAAAATTGGTTTCCTTCCTGAACATTTTCTAAAGTAATAAATGTCAATATCGGACAAACACTTTTCTCTTTGTTTTTTTTTTTTTGTTTCTGTGAACGTCATTTCACTAAGTCAACTGTTAAACCACTTCAGTAAATTTTATGCCTTAAAAGGTTTTTAAAATCGAATTTAGAAAAAAAAATCAATAAAAAATGAACTTGAATTAAGAGAATCGTTCTTCAATAACACAAATGGCAGGGACATCTTAAAATGATAAAAAAATATGTAATGAAATAATAAAATAAATTAATTATATTAATTATGATAATTTTATATGACGAGGGAAGCAAATGATTGTTTGATTGATAATCAGTAACCCTCCGAATTCAAAGAGTAAAATAGTGGGTGCTCTACAGGTAGCGCGCGCCCTTAGCAAACCCCAGAGTTGGGGGGGGGGGTTCCTTTTATATAAAAAAAACAGCAGGCAGGTTAAGATAATTTATGTGTTATATGAACCATTATACATATGCCCACAATTGCACAAAGATCATTTTTAACAGTTTGGCCTGCGTCTGGGAGAAACTAGAGTTGCATTGTTACAATTATGACGTCATAATGGTAATCAGTAACTCGTCCATACCTCTCATCTTAAGCCCAATATATTATATAGGTCACTGTATTGCAAAATATCCCAGGGGTTCTAATAGATGCATAAAGGGAAAAATGTATAAATATTAAAACGTGAAGCATTGCAGTCACAGTCACGCGCACGCTTGTTGTAAGTATTGGCTAAATAAAATGATTCAGTCTTTTTCTGTAAATTCCTAAAAAGTGGTACATACTTTAGAGGGTGTTTATCATCCATACTTTTAATTGTGCCTGTATTCAGGAAAGGGCTCACTGACATTACTGGATTTTATTTCTTGCATTCACGAAATGAAGTTTCATGTTTATATACTTTAATTTTAAAGATTTAAAAGACATGTGAGAGAGCCATATTAGTTCTCGAAATCAATTGACAATTTTCATGTACACATCTAAGTTAAACTCATGTGCCCTTTTATACTTGATCGTTTATTGCGTACTTAACTGGCTTAAATGATAAAACACTAGTGTTCCATATTATCACATAATTCTCTACGACATTTCATATAAAGCTGTTATATTTAATCCAAGTTCTAAACTAAAAAAAAAACTTTAAATATCTACGTGTATATTAGACTTATTTACCCAGAGTTTACTTTCGTCTGTTTTAGTGACTGTCGTCTGCTGAAGAGATCACGTGACCACCACACCATCAAGCAAAAATGTCGGAGGGAAAAGCTTGGAATCATGGGGTGTTCGGTTGCTTTGACAACTGCGGGCTATGCGTGATGGCGTACTTCTGCCCGTGTGTCGTCTTTGGAAAAACAATGGAGGCAATGGGTGAGAGCTGCATGCTTTGCGGGGCGTGCTTCTTCGTACAAGCGGTCGGGATCGCCGCCAGTGTCTACAGGCGTAACAAACTGCGCGAGATGGAAGGAATCGAAGGCTCACTGACCATGGATATATTTTGGACTCTCTGCTGCGGCCAGTGTGCCTTGGTGCAAGAAGCCCAGCAACTAAAGGATATGGGAAAATACGGCGCCGAACAAAACCAGGCAGTCGCCAGAGAATAAACTTTTAACCCAGATCACGGGATTTTAATTGCATAAAAGCGCTGTGATAAGGAGAGTACTGGCAATAAGTGAACTAAGATGTTGAGTGTGTATGCCAAAGAAACAGAATCATGGACTCGGTATTCTGAATAAAATAGTTGGACCTTGTAGCCAAGAAATATAAACATTATGGACTGAATACTCTGAATTTAAGTATGGACTAGAATTGTGAACAGAAATCGATTTCGGTATTAATAGAAACACAAATTTATGTCCATAATTGTGAACAATGAACCATTTGCTAATAATTCTGAAAATATCTTAGATGAAAAACTAAACAATGAAAGCTGTAAAACGTATGAAAATCCATTAAGTTATTCTTGATATCATATTCTGAAAATCTTTGAATCATTTATGTCTCCAATCTTTAATGCATAAATGAACATGTACATACACTGATGATGAAGAAGTAAACGTGTATCATATAAACAAATCTGACTGCCGTTTTTAAGCATGTATGTGCGTGCCTGTTTCTTCGTGCGGTAGCAAGCAAGTGTGTCTGTCAGGTTGAAACCCCTAATCTCAAATAAGAACCATTCTGACAAAAATATATTTTAAATTCGATGAATAATTCAGGGAATTTACTTAAGTTTGATTTTAAAACAATATTTGTAAGTATATTTATATAACAAGAATAGTTAACAAGGAATATATATATATATATATATATATATATATATATATATATATATTAGTTTAAAAATGGCTGCCAATCTGACTGGGTTTACCAAGAGTGAAAAATGCGCAGGAGAACCATATAAACATGGGCATTTTAACGCTCTTGCTAACAAAAATTTATAAATATTTTAGGTGCGCCAGCCTGTTTGATATTTTCCCATTTTAAACCTTGCCTGTGTACTCCCACGTTGGTTTCCAATGGCAACCGTAACCTAAACCATTTCGTCACGTGAGGTACTGGTCTCACCTCGAGACCGCGAGACTTGTAAAGACTTGCAACTCACATAAAGTTTACTTAACATAAAAAGTGAATGCAAACATTTAACTCACTCCCCTTTAGGTCCCATTGAGTACCATTAAGCACGGCCGTGGCCCCAACACCGGAGGGGATAACCCCAAATAACGCGCGAGACGTCTACAAATAGCTCTGATATAGGCTACCGTGTATTTGCGTGTCGTGAATACCATGTTATCACAGTATAAACTACGTCAGAGTGAAGCGGATTCATGTCAAGTCACACGACATATTCAATAATTAACGGGAGACAAAGCCATCGCCGGTGTTTATATTACATGTTGTATTATACTTTTGAGCATATTTAAGGTATCCCAGAATATAGATAGGAAGACTTGTCGTCTGCTTCAGGCTGTTTTGTCGTCTGCTGAAGAATGTCTGTTGTTCCGTATACGCCCTTTCCTGACCATAGACCAAAATGTTCAACAAACAAATACATACTCTGAAGGAAGGTTCTGAAAATATTTATATCGTTTCAATAAAGTTTCATACACAATTAAGCAATTTATCTTTCACATATATTTGACATACATAATAACATTAATACATAAACACATACGTACATAAATTCATATATATATATATATATATATATATATATATATATATATATATATAATGTACTTGTTTCACTTAATAATCTATAACCAGAATTACAACTATATATAAAAGGTTAATAATAATATTAATAGAAATAATACTAATAATGATTTTATTGTTCATTTAGTATGAACACTGCTGATTTTATGTCTGTGTGTGTGCTTGTTAGCTCTTGTGTAACGGTGCTTTTCGGAATTATACGTATCCAACTTTTTTTTAATCGGCGCTCTACATGACAAAGGCGGTCTTTTCAAGCAGAAGGCTAAGTAGAAGTTATATTCAGTATATAACTGGATCTAAACAAATCAGAGAATGATCTGATGGCTAATTATCAGGTTTATACTGTACTCGATTAGGTGGTAGCCTTTTTATTCGAGAGGTTAAAAATTCGCGAAATTAGCGAAGGACAAATTATCTATATATTAATAGCGTAGGCAATTTTTGTAATTTACCGTATCTCCTCTGATACCACCGTACGGATTGTAGTGATTTTCGACAAACATATGCTGCGGGTTTGCCCGAAGAGATTTATTTGCAATTTTAGCGTATTACGTGCATAATAAATAATTTAAATATTTGTTCCCCCGTGGGCGCCTCTTTCTTTATGTCTTTGGGCCTGGTGACACGATAGCCATTGAGTGACGGCGGGACAGTTTTACTCCGGGGGCCCTATGTGGGATTTTTCCTACATTTGCGGTCACCGGCCCGAAATAATTCCCATCGGCGATCCCTTTTCAAATTGAGGATCTATGTACGAATTGTTTGGCAGGCCTTACTGTTACCGGGGGATCGCACGAAGAGGGCACCTTCCTGCCATCCCCTCACATGACCTGATATGCTTGAGTGCACATCTACCGGGTCGCAGGAAATCGTGATGATTAATTAAACCATAAAAAAGGTATGGTTCTCACGCACTTCAGAAACCTGTGTAGGTGGACGATATTTTATACCTTTATTTTGTATGTTTCGATAAAAATGTCATATGATCAGGGACAAATTGTTTTGCTAAACAGGAAAAGGCACTGCATAACAAAGGAAATCTTATTTGTATTATTTTATCTTCTTGAATGATGAAAATAAAAAAAACAATTTGATGTGGGGGAGGGGGTATAATTGACGCGGGCGGTGCCTGAGAACCACACCTTATAATTTTTGGGCCTAATATACAGCCGCACACGGTTGCGCGAAGTCCAGGGCCATGCGTGTGATTAGGGTTCTTGACAAATATTCAAAAACACAAGTAGCCTACTATGTAACAGATGTAAAGAAATTGTTAACCAAATTCACGTCGTGGTTGTTACAGTGTGATGTGTACACGTGTTGAGTGGCACCACAAACGTGACTTAAAATGATTTGAAAATCGTAATTTTATTCTCATTACTGCTGCTACAAATGTAAAACTCCTGCAAAAAATGTAAATTTAATACGATTGTACTTGTATTTGTTTCTTTTACATGCATGTGCCATCTCATTTTCAATAATGTTAATGTAATACTCTTTGGTTTTAAAGACTTAATTCTTTCATTTAGTATGTATGCTTATATTTCGTATCATTCATGGCCATCATTGTTACTATTTTCAAAAATAAAACTGGTATTTTTGGACGGTTTCTTTTGTATGTATGTGTAATGTTGTCGTTCAGTTTCTCGTGTCAAATGGTACATGCGTAGGTGACTATAAGTCAAAGACCCCGACCACATGTTAGGCACTGGCTTGGGCCGACTGTGTGCGACTGTACGCTGTTCCGAAACATATTCCGAACGCTGTTCCGAAAGATTTTTATTCACAACACCATGGATCTATATATTTATAGATTTTCGGTGGATTTCCTATACCACCGCACGGATTGTCGTGTTCGCTCAAAGCCCTGCTTAGACCGGGTATTTACTAGTCGCCAAAATAAAACCGTTATGAATTAGAAGCAACATCTGTACAGGTGATTATTTAGTTATTCTATAGCTTCAGTGATACTTTATATTGTGTCATTTTATTTTACCCGTAATTTGAAGATTGTTAATATAAAAAAATACCAAAACTTTTGTATATCTGCCTCTATTGCTTTATGAATATCAAACTGTTCTCTCAGCTTCGCGTGCAATTGCTAAAGACTTTACGTACACATTACTGATAGAATAATTGTTATGTACATTTTGTAATTTACTGTGTGTTAAATCGTGAAGAGGGAACTCCCACGAAACACCGAAGACGTGAAAATCGAAAATGATCAACCTCGCGAATATGAAGCTAACCACAGTTTTAGATGTGGCAAAGTTCTTGGAAGTAAGGTTTATATATATATATCTATAGTTGTCCAAACTTTGCCCCCCCCCCACCCTCCCGCCCTTGGAGATAAAACGACTCCAATGGTGGTGAAGAAAACGTGGACCACACAGTGGAGAGATCTCAGAGAACACATGATATTCAGTATATCTGGATCAAAGAAAAATCAGCGAATGAACCGATGGCGAATAAACGGGGTTTTACTATACTAAATATTGCATGCGACAAAATTATTGTCGACTCAGAAGGTTTATGGTTGGCAAGTCGTACACGTGTTCTTTGGTCGTATCGCCTTCACAACACGATTCTGAGGTCAACACGTTCATTGTCAAAAGGAAAAGCCAACGTGTGATTAGATCTCCTACGGCGTGGCCACTTGTTATATGGGTGCGATGTTTACTCTGTGGGAAAGCTCAATAGCTTTTATTTGGAGGCAGGTAACGTATACTTGTCTTGTTATTAAATAAACAGCGTTTTTTTGTGTTTATTATCATGAGGTAACTGGGTGATCACATGTATACATGTCATCATCAGTAAGCGACCCACTAAGCTAAATACACACTTGCTACAACAGCCGCCGACGGCGACGCCATAGATATCGGGTTTATGCGTCAGTCACTGCAAAAAAAAGCAATTGAGGAGTCCACCCTTATGGAATAATGCTACAATGGATACACAAACGGACTGGATCAAACATTCACATATCTCTATATTATAACTGACGATGATGATTCCTCACCTTGGTCACAGAACTCCATTTTGACCATCCCTCAGGTTTGCGTGTTTTATGGCTGGTCTTTAACTGTCGTGATTGGTGCCAATTCAGTCCTAGGAGGGTAATTTTTCATATTTCCGTATAAGTCCGCAGAATTATATCATTATTTAGAAAGACATTTCACAGCGCCATCTTTCATAGTTATTTTTAGAATATCCAGTGGGTGAACCGGCAGCGATGTCTGTTATCTGGCGTATTTGGAATGAAACTTATCTGTTGTTCGAGTGTAAAATGTGAACGCAAAATAAGCTGGCTTATACGGACTATTGTGTGTCCAAGGCCGATTGCAGGCCTAGTCATGGTATTAAGAGAAACTTAATTTAGTGAAATTTTCCGAACCTAGTGAAAGTTTCCCCTACGTGCATGCACAGATGAAACCTATTTTGAACCGTCTTTTTTCGACCAGCAGAGCTGACATGTGACGTAACCATTGACTTGTTGAACTGTGACACACATGTCTTTCGGCTTAGATTCATGTATTTCCTGCGTTTACGTACAGCACAATAGTATGTGTTCAGGATTCTGGTAATATTCCGCATCTGGTGATCAAAAATGAGGTCTTTGACTGCTTTCTAGTAATACATCGGTTAAGGGCTTATGGCGTCTCGAAGGGTTATGCGCGATGAAAATGTTTTTCAACACTTACTGTACAATAAAAACTTTATCTGAAGTATACTTTTATTCAGGCTGTACATGCACATAATTATTTTGTAACAAGAACATACATATTTATTGTTTACAATAAGAAAATTAGAAAAAAAAAATTATATGTCATTGCTGGGGTTTGAACCAGGGAGCTTTGGGTTTCAGGTTTGGTGTGCTCCCTTTTGAGCTAACTATGTTTGTTATGTCATGGTTCATATCACACAGGGTAATGACCAGAGGTCACTGTGTACAGAGACTATAATCATGTGACAGTTAGGTCACTTCCTGTTTGTAAGACCAAAGCAGCATTGCAGTATGACCAGAGCTCCTTGTAACCTTGTGTACCCTTAGAAAGAGCCCACACAGAGGTAGGTCACTTGGACTTTGTAGCCTATTAATGAACTGTAATAATCAACAGTAAAAGGTTTGTAGCATATATTACCACAATATAGCAATATCTTTTTCACAGAATGTATGTTAATAGTCTTAATATATACAGGTTTCATTACATTCACTGTGTACCGGTTAACTGTCTGAGTAAAGCAACAGTATTCGACTCTAGACAGTTATTTATAACAGTTATTGATGAATGGATTATCTTTGCACTTATTTAAGGATGTAATGGTTTATGTATGCACTAGTACATTGTATTTCATCTGTATTTCCTCCCACTTAGATATTTCTTACTTTCTCTTTGGCCACTAGTTTCCAAACGTGTTCCTTGTTCCGTGTTCCCTGTTCCATTTCAACGTGTTACGTTCCAAGTGGCAATTGTTATCAACGAGACACCATAGTATGCCAGCCTTTATAAGGAACATATGTGTGCTATTGTCCAACGTCTATTCAACGTGTTAGTGCATATTACAAAAGAACGATGGAACCTATGGAATACAGTCTTGGTCTCTGTGTTATTGTATGGCAAAAGGACTAAACCAATGTGTGTGTTGAAACGTTCTTACGTAACTGCACCAACATTAGTTTGTAAATTCTTGGCTCAGTGTTAAAGTGACCGATGTAATGAGACTTTAGCCAAGTAATTCGTCCATCTGACTCATACAGTATCTATATATGCAAGAATCAAAACGGACTACAGTTATAACAATGAACATGTACACAAAACCGTCTGCTATACTGCATGCCTAAATTGCTATGATATGCATTTAAGTGAACGCAACGTTGTGAACAAATGATCGTCAGTTTGAATTTTGTGTGTCTCACTTCTTGTTGCCTAATACAGAGACCTCTACGTCTTTGCATACAAGTAAAGTCTTCTGGTGATTTGTGATTGTGATATATTCTATCATGGATAGTACAGCCAGTGTTCATGACAAGGTTAGCAGTTCTCCTGATATGATTCAACCTGGACTATCTACTACAGATCGTGACTCTTCCCGAACAAGAACTATGACGGATTAGGGTCGGGCAGAAATGCAACGTATATTAAAAAACAGACAAACAGCTGCTTTAGCAGCAGTCACAAAAAAGCGACATGAACTCTCAAAATTTATGTCGGATGTAAATAATTTGCATCTAGTTAAATCGGGCTTTGATAGCTTGAATGAAATTTTTCTTAGTTATCAACAGTGTTACATAGCCCATTTTGATGTGTTAACCTCTGTAGACGAAAAGACTCTGAAAGTGGGCGTTTCAATGAAAAAGAAGCTTCAGTTTTACAATTTCAGGACTCTGTGAGAAAGTGGATAAGCCAAGCTGAACATGATATGTCTGAACAAATAGAGGGTTCTGTGGTTGGGTCTCATCAGTCAAATAGGTCCACTACTAGTTCTAGGTCTAGAGCTGCATCTGCTCGTGCTAGAGAGAAGGCAAAGTTAGCAGCCTTAATTGTAGAGCGTGATACTCTGGCAGAACGCCATGCGCTGGAAGCGAAAACTAGACAGCTTAATTTAGATATTGAAATAGCTAAAACTCAAGCTAGAGAAAATGTTTTTGCTGAGGCAGAACTGATGGAAACACATCAAACCACCCTGCCACTTAAAAGTAATACTCTGAAAAATCTTCCAATCCCTCAGCAGTGCAAGCAAATATTGTAAATACTGTGACTTCTAGGAATATGCATGTGCCGCCATCTGTATCCCACCCTGTTAATCCAGCATCTCATATTGAAGGCTTTGACACTAGTTCACCGATAGGACATAGAACAACAGCACTTGATCCTGCTGCTCAAATATTCACTCCCAAACCGCTGCTAAGTGATTCAGTTAGGCAGAAAGCTATCAGCTCAAGCCAATACCAGGATCAACAGATGGTAGGCATTTGTCAGCAGCTTGCCACTGCTTCTACATTACCCCAAATGGAAGTTTCAAAGTTCAAGGGTGACGTCATGGAGTACAACGCATTCATCATGGCCTTTGATACCATAATAGCCTCGCGGGCGTCCAGCGATGCCGACAGATTGTACTATCTGGATCAACACCTTCAAGACGATCCTAAATACCTAATAGGTGGTTGCTTGTATATGGAACAAAGTATAGGTTACCTCACAGCCAGGTCGTTACTCCATAAAGAATATGGTGACCCTTACATAATCTCCATGGCGCAAGTCAATAAGTTGTTGAAATGGCCTCAAATAAAGTATGATGATTGTCTCTCGCTGAGGCACATTTCTTGGTTAATTGCCTTAACGCGTCAAAGACCAAGCCTCACAAGGAAGTGCTTAATCATGCTCTAAACATGCAGGCTATTGTGTGTAAACTTCCAACATACTTGCAGAACAAGTGGTGTGACAAAGCAACAAATGTCAAACGTGAAAGTGCAAGAGTTACTACATTCACAGACCTGGTGAGTTTTGTTCAACAAGCAGCTGAAGCTGCTAGTGATCCTGTCTATAGCAGAGAAGCATTGAGAAAGAGTGATGCACAATTTAAGTCCACAGGCAGGACATCCTCCAGTTATAAACAAACTTCTCACAAACAGAAAAGCTCAAGTTTTGCTACGTCTGTGAACACCAGTGGTAGTATGAAACAAGATCAAACTACGGTAATGCATAAAGATGTCAAGAAACATAAAGTGCCCTGTATCTTATGCCAGAAAGAACATGATCTTGATGAGTGTGATGAATTCTTGAAAAAGGATCTCACAGAGAGACGAAATTTCTTAAAAGCCAAGCGTACTTGTTTTGGGTGCTGCGGGCTAAATCATATATCCAAAGGATGTACACGTAAACACACATGTAAATAGTGTGGAAGGAGACATCCAACAGCACTACATGATGAAGCATTCATAGCTACAAGAACTGTAGCCAACACAGTTCCAGCCATTGAAGATAATAATAACATTGCAAGTTCTAACGTGTTACAGAGCACTTGTAATGCTACGGATGCTGACTCCAGTATACTACATGCGATCCCCCCTTTTAAGGTACGGCAAAAAGGCAGTAAACAGGTTGGTATCAACTTATGCCCTTTATGATAACGGAAGCAGTGGGTGTTTCATTACAGACGAACTAAAGTCGAAACTAGGTGCCAGTGGTAATGAAGTCACACTACAATTACGGACAATGCACGGGCATTCTTGCGTTAAGAAGAGCGCAATCAATGATCTAATTGTCTATGATTGGTCAGGTGGGAACTCAATACAACTACCAAGGACCTATCAGAGAACAGAGATACCTGTTGATCATCAGAACATTCCGCGCCCCGATGTCCTTGGTAAGTGACCACACCTGAAAGACGTGGTTCAAAAGATCCCAACGTATATACCAAATATGGACATAGGCCTTCTTGTGGGTAGTAACTGTCCAGCTGCCCTAGAACCAATACAGGTAATACCTACTCAAGGCGATGGGCCATTTGCTGCAAAGTTACGCCATTGTTGGACTGTGAACGGCCCAATACGTATACAGTCTAATGTCGAGCATACAAAGGAGCTCATTTCTCCTACTACAGTTTTGAGATTACTTGAACTTGATTTCAATGAGAAACCAACAAAACAGTACGTATACAATCTAATGCAGAGACTGTCACTTGTAGTCGAATCCTTGTGAGAGAAGTCGAGCATACAAAGGAGCTCATTTCTCCTACTACAGTTTTGAGATTACTTGAATTCAATGAGAAACCAACAAAACAGCCAGGTGACCGAAGCCTTTCACACGATGACATTCATTTCTTGGCTAAAGCTAATCAAGATATTCATATGTCAGATGGCCACTATGAAGTACCCCTACCATTTCGCAACATGAATGTCATCATGCCTGACAATAAGGAGCAAGCTATCAAACGTGCACAATGGCAGAAAAGGAAAATGCTCCGAAATGACAAGTACCGAGAAGACTATGTGGCCTTTATCAACAACCTATTAAACCAAGGTTATGCTCGAAAAGTCCCAAATGATTGTGTGGAAACAGATACAGGGAAGGTTTAGTACCTCTCACAACATGGGGTATACCACCCTAAAAAACCTAACAAGATACGCGTGGTCTCTGACTGCAGTGCAACTTTTGATGGAACATCCATAAACAATCAGCTACTGCAAGGTCCTGATCTGACGAATTCTCTCATTGGAGTCTTAACCAGATTCAGAGAGGAACAGATAGTATTCATTGGAGATGTCGAAGCAATGTTCCAACAAGTGCACATTCCCCATAGCCAGTGCAATTTCTTACGCTTTCTGTGGTGGCCAGATGGCGACCTAAGTAAGGATGTCCATGAATATCAAACGACTGTTCACTGTTCGGGGCCGTATCCTCCCCCAGCATATGCAATTATGCACTGAGAAAAATCACTGAGGACTTCAGTCTGAAACCATCAGTTGCTCACACAATCAAACGAATTTTCTATGTCGATGACTGCCTCAAGTCTGTAGCTACGGAACAAGAGGCTATTGTTAATACATGACTTGCGTTCTGCGTGCAAAGCAGGTGGTATTAACCTAACCAAATTTGTTAGCAACAGTCGAAGCGTTCTTGAATCTATTCCTCCAGCAGACAGGGCTAAGGAGACACAAGCTATCGACCTTGACCGTGACGAATTGCCAGTCGAACGCACTCTAGGCATTCAGTGATGCATATCTACAGATCAGTTCGGTTTCTCATTTATCCTCAATTCTAAATCAGCAACAAGAAGGGGGTTTTGTCCATTGTGACTTCTGTCTTTGACACGCTGGGCTTAATTGCACCTTTCATCTTACCAGCAAAGAAACTCCTTTAAGAACTATGCAAAGAACAAAACTTAGGTTGGGATGACGAGATACCAGAGCAATACCAAGTACACTGGCAAGATGGTTAGAAGAACTAATGTCACGGGGGAAAATGTCTATTACCAGATGTTTAATACCAGACGGTTTTGGACCTACTGCCTCTAGGCAGCTTCACGTTTTCTCAGATGCCAGAACAATTGGCTATTTTTTCTGTAGCTTATCTACGGCTTTGCAACACTGAAGGCAAAATCCACTGCTCCTTTCTATTAGGGAAAGCCAGACTAGCTCCTGTTCAACCAGTTACGATACCACGCTTAGAGCTTACAGCTGCTGTAGTGTCAGTACATATAGGTCAGATGATGCTAAATGAACTGGATAACAAACCAGACAAGGTAGTATACCATACAGACTCCACTACAGTACTTCACTATATTAGTAATAGCAAGAAACGATTCCCTGTTTTTGTTTCAAACAGAGTGTGTGTCCAGAGATTATTCTGAGCCAAGCCAGTGGAGATTTGTAGCCACTGAAAACAATCCTGCTGACGACGGATCCAGAGGTGTCAAAGGTTACCAGATGTTAGAACGGAAAAGCTGGATCCAGGGACCAGAATTTCTGAGGTTGGCCGGGGAGAAACGACCAAAACAGCCTGAGCCAATGCATTTTATGTGCCCTGATGATAATGGAGATGAACATACAGTCAACACAGCAGTAACATCAGTAAATGATAAAATCAAACCATTTGACAGGTTAATACAACACTTTTCTGACTGGTATCGTCTGAAGAAAGCAGTAGCCCATTACCTGAGACTTCGGCAAATATTGCATAATAAGCAACGCTGCTTACCTAGGCCAGGTGACACCAAAGGTCAACCACTTACGGTGGATGAATTAAAGGAAGCAGAACTGTCAACCTTAAAACATGCACAAGCTCAACAGTTCAGCTCTGAAATCATGTCGCTGGAAAGGTATACTGACAGAGTCCCCCTAGCCAAACGGGGCCGAGCAGTACAGTCTTGTGTTTCGAAGAAAAGCCCTATCTACCATTTAGATCCTTTTTTCGAGGATGGTGTGATCAGAGTTGGTAGACGTCTTACTAGATCAATTCTTCAAGATACAATGAAACACCCGGTGAAAGAGATACATAACAACTCTCATCATCAGATATGTGCATCAACAGATGGGACATGCTGGCCGCAATCACGTACTTGCCAAGCCGCGAGAACAGCACTGGGTAATCCGAGGTAATGCGGCAGTTCGCAATGTCATTAATCATTGTGTAACGTGTCGCCGCCACCGTAAACCAGTCGGTGAACAGAAAATGGCAGACCTGCCAGTCGCTCGAATCAGTCCAGCACCACCATTTACCTTCACTGGAGTCGACTTTTTTGGACCTTTCATAATCAAAGAAGGTAGAAAGGAACAAAAGCGGTATGGGGTGTTATTCACATGCCTAGTTAGCCGAGCAATCGATCTTGAGTCGTCAAATACATTGAATACTGATTCTTTCATCCATGCTCTAAGAGGCTTTCTGGCAAGACGGGGCCCCATCCAAAAAATTCGATGTGACAATGGCACAAATTTTGTCTCAGCCGAACGAGAATTGTGCAAAGCTGTCAACGAAATCGATCAAGATTCTGTCAGAGAGACATTGCTAAAACGCAACATCAAGTGGATCTTCAATCCACCGGCAGCTAGCCACATTTGTTTCTTGAATTTGGCTATTACATAAACGATGAGTCGTTCAGGACATTGCTATGTGAAGTGGAAACAATTGTGAACTCACGCCTCCTCACTACTGTATCTGATAATCCAGATGACTTCGAACCACTTATTCTGAGTCACCTTCTCACCAAAAAAACTGTTGTCGTTCCTCCACCTGGACAGTTTAAGCGGGCTGATGTTTATGCCCGAAAACGCTGGAGAACAATACAACACCTGGCAAACGTATTTTGGCACAGATGGCAAAGAGAGTATTTGCTAACTCTACAACAAAGACAAAAATGGAATCATCCAAAGAGGAATCTTCAGATACGAGATGGCGGTCTACTCAGGGATGACAATCTTCCCAGATGTGAATGGTCTTTAGGTCGGGTTACGGTAAAAGAACCGGACAGTAAAGGCTTAGTTCGCAGTGTACTGGTGAAAACACGGAACTCAGAACTACGCAGACCTATTTCTAAACTTGTGCTTTTGCTGCGCACTGAAAGAGGCATTAGTTAAGATGGTTAGTCTTTATTCTACTACTCATTGTTTAAATATGTTTTATTTGTTTACAGTTGTTGTGCATTTATTAGTATTGTATGCAGGTTATCCATATGTACATATGCATAAGAGGCCGAGAATGTAAATGCACATAATTACTTTGTAACAAGAACATACATATTTATTGTTTACAATAAGAAAATTAGAAACAAAAAAAAATTATATGTCATTGCTGGGGTTTGAACCAGGGAGCTTTGGGTTTCAGGTGTGGTGTGCTCCCTTTTGAGCTAACTATGTTTGTTATGTCATGGTTCATATCACACAGGGTAATGACCAGAGGTCACTGTGTACAGAGACTATAATCATGTGACAGTTAGGTCACTTCCTGTTTGTAAGACCAAAGCGGCATTGCAGTATGACCAGAGCTCCTTGTAACCTTGTGTACCCTTAGAAAGAGCCCACACAGAGGTAGGTCACTTAGACTTTGTAGCCTATTTATGAACTCTTATTATCAACAGTAAAGGTTTGTAGCATATATTACCACAATATAGCAATATCTTTTTTCACAGAATGTATGTTAATAGTCTTAATATATACAGGTTTCATTACATTCACTGTGTACCGGTTAATTGTCTGAGTAAAGCAACAGTATTCGACTCTATACAGTTATTTATAACAGTTATTGATGAATGGATTATCTTTGCACTTATTTAAGGATGTAATGGTTTATGTATGCACTAGTACATTGTGTTTCATCTGTATTTCCTTCTTAGATATTTCTTACTTTCTCTTTTGTCCACTAGTTTCCAAACGTGTTCCTTGTTCCGTGTTCCCTGTTCCATTTCAACGTGTTACGTTCCAAGTGGCAATTGTTATCAACGAGACACCATAGTATGCCAGCCTTTATAAGGAACATATGTGTGCTATTGTCCAACGATTCGACGTCTATTCAACGTGTTAGTGCATATTACAAAAGCACGATGGAACTTATGGAATACAGTCTTGGTCTCCGTGTTATTGTATGGGAAAAGGACTATACCAGTGTGTGTGTTGATACGTTCTAACGCAACTGCACCAACATTAGTTTGGAAATTCTAAGCTCAGTGTTAAAGTGACCGATGTAATGAGACTTTAGCCAAGTAGTTCGTCCATCTGACTCATACAATATCTATATATGCAAGAATCAAAACTGACTACAGTTATAACAATGAACATGTACACAAAACCGTCTGCTATACTGCATGCCTAAAATGCTATGATATGCATTTAAGTGAACCCAACATTGTGAACAAATGATCGTCAGTTTGAATTTTGTGTGTCTCACTTCTTGTTGCCTAATACAGAGACCTCTACGTCTGTGTATACAAGTAAAGTCTTCTGGTGATTTGTGATTGTGATATATTCTATCATGGATGGTACAGCCAGTGTTCATGACAAGGTTAGCAGTTCTCCTGATATGATTCAACCTGGACTATCTCCTACAGATCGTGACTCTTCCCGAACAAGAACTATGACGGATAAGGGTCGGGCAGAAATGCAACGTATATTAAAAAAAAAAACCAGACAAACAGCTGCTTTTGCAGCAGTCACAAAAAAAAGCGAAATGAACTCTCAAAATTTATGTCGGATGTAAATAATTTGCATCTAGTTAATCGGGCCTTGAAAGCTTGAATGAAATTTTTCTTAGTTATCAACAGTGTTACATAGCCCATTTTGATGTGTTAACCTCTGTAGACGAACAAGACTCTGAAAGTAGGCGTTTCGATGAAAAAGAAGCTTCAGTTTTACAATTTCAGGACTCTGTGAGAAAGTGGATAAGCCAAGCTGAACATGATATGTCTGAACAAATAGAGGGTTCTGTGGTTGGGTCTCATCAGTTAAATAGGTCCACTACTAGTTCTAGGTCTTCAGCTGCATCTGCTCGTGCTAGAGAGAAGGCAAAGTTAGCAGCCTGAATGGTAGAGCGTGATACTCTGGCAGAACGCCATGCGCTGGAAGCAAAAACTAGACATGCAGGCTATTGTGTGTAAACTTCTAACATACTTGCAGAACAAGTGGTGTGACAAAGCAACAAATGTCAAACGTGAATGTGCAAGAGACCTGGTGAGTTTTGTTCAACAAGCAGCTGAAGCTGCTAGTAATCCTGTCTATAGCAGAGAAGCATTGAGAAAGAGTGATGCACAGGCAGGACATCCTCCAGTTATAAACAAACTTCTCACAAAAAGAAAAGCTCAAGTTTTGCTACGTATGTGAACACCAGTGGTAGTATGGAACAAGATCAAACTACGGTAAGGCCTAAAGATGTAAAGATACATAAAGTGCCCTGTATCTTATGCCAGAAAGAACATGATCTTGATGAGTGTGATGAATTCTTGAAAAAGGATCTCACAGAGAGACGAAATTTCTTAAAAGCCAAGCGTACTTGTTTTGGGTGCTACGGGCTAAATCATATATCAAAAGGATGTACACGTAAACACACATGTAAATAGTGTGGAAGGAGACGTCCAACAGCACTACATGATGAAGCATTCATAGCTACAAGAACTGTAGCCAACACTGTTCCAGCCATTGAAGATAATAATAACATTGCAAGTTCTAACGTGTTACATAGCACTTGTAATGCTACGGATGCTGACTCCAGAATACTACATGCGATCCTTCCTTTTAAGGTACGGTAAAAAGGCAGTAAACAGGTTGCATCAACTTATGCCCTTTATGATAACGGAAGCAGTGGGTGTTTCATTACAGACGAACTAAAGTCAAAACTAGGTGCCAGTGGTAATAGAGTCACACTACAATTACGGACAATGCACGGGCATTCTTGCGTTAAGAAGAGCGCAATCAATGATCTAATTGTCTATGATTGGTCAGGTGGGAACCCAATACAACTACCAAGGACCTATCAGAGAACAGAGATACCTGTTGATCATGAGAACATTCCGCGCCCCGATGTCCTTGGTAAGTGACCACACCTGAAAGAAGTGGTTCAAAAGATCCCAACGTGTATACCAAATATGGACATAGGCCTTCTTGTAGGTAGTAACTGTCCAGCTGCCCTAGAACCAATACAGGTAATACCTACTCAAGGCGATGGGCCATTTGCTGCAAAGTTACGCCATGGTTGGACCGTAAACGGCCCAATACGTATACAATCTAATGTCGAGCATACAAAGGAGCTCATTTCTCCTACTACAGTTTTGAGATTACTTGAACTTGATTTCAATGAGAAACCAACAAAACAGTACGTATACAATCTAATGCAGAGACTGTCACTTGTAGTCGAAACCTTGTGAGAGAAGTCGAGCATACAAAGGAGCTCATTTCTCCTACTACAGTTTTGAGATTACTTGAACTTGATTTCAATGAGAAACCAACAAAACAGCCAGGTGAACGAGGCCTTTCACACGATGACATTCATTTCTTGGCTAAAGCTAATCAAGATATTCAAATGTCAGATGGCCACTATGAAGTACCCCTACCATTTCCCAACGTGAATGTTATCATGCCTGACAATAAGGAGCAAGCTATCAAACGTGCACAATGGCAGAAAAGGAAAATGCTCCGAAATGACAAGTACCGAGAAGACTATGTGGCCTTTATCAACAACCTATTAAAGCAAGGTTATGCTCGAAAAGTCCCAAATGATTGTGTGGAAACAGATACAGGGAAGGTTTAGTACCTCCCACATCATGGGGTATACCACCCTAAAAACCTAACAAGATACGCGTGGTCTTTGACTGCAGTGCAACTTTTGATGGAACATCCATAAACAATCAGCTACTGCAAGGTCCTGATCTGACTAATTCTCTCATTGGAGTCTTAACCAGATTCAGAGAGGAACAGATAGTATTCATTGGAGATGTCGAAGCAATGTTCCACCAAGTGCACATTCCCCATAGCCAGTGCAATTTCTTACGCTTTCTGTGGTGGCCAGATGGCGACCTAAGTAAGGATGTCCATGAATATCAAATGACTGTTCACTGTTTGGGGCCGTATCCTCCCCCAGCATATGCAATTATGCACTGAGAAAAATTACTGAGGACTTCAGTCTGAAACCATCAGTTGCTCACACAATCAAACGAAATTTCTATGTCGATGACTGCCTCAAGTCTGTAGCTACGGAACAAGAGGCTATTACGTTAATACATGACTTGCGTTCTGCGTGCAAAGCAGGTGGTATTAACCTAACCAAATTTGTTAGCAACAGTCGAAGCGTTCTTGAATCTATTCCTCCAGCAGACAGGGCTAAGGAGTTACAAGCTATCGACCTTGACCGTGACGAATTGCCAGTCGAAGCACTCTATGCATTCAGTGGTGCATATCTACAGATCAGTTCGGTTTCTCATTTATCCTCAATTCTAAATCAGCAACAAGAAGGGGGTTTTGTCCATTGTGACTTCTGTCTTTGACACGCTGGGCTTAATTGCACCTTTCATCTTACCAGCAAAGAAACTCCTTCAAGAACTATGCAAAGAACAAAACTTATGTTGGGATGACGAGATACCAGAGCAATACCAAGTACACTGGCAAGATGGTTAGGAGAACTAATGTCACTGGGGAAAATGTCTATTACCAGATGTTTAATACCAGACGGTTTTGGGCCTATTGCCTCTAGGCAGCTTCACGTGTTCTCAGATGCCAGTACAATTGTCTATGCCTCTGTAGCTTATCTACGGCTTTGCAACACTGAAGGCAAAATCCACTGCTCCTTTCTATTAGGGAAAGCCAGGCTAGCTCCTGTTCAACCAGTTACGATACCACGCTTAGAGCTTACAGCTGCTGTAGTATCAGTACATATAGGTCAGATGATGCTAAATGAACTGGATAACAAACCAGACAAGGTAGTATACCATACAGACTCTACTACAGTACTGCACTATATTAGTAATAACAAGAAACGATTCCCTGTTTTTGTTTCAAACAGAGTACGTGTGATCAGAGCCAAGCCAGTGGAGATTTGTAGCAACTGAAAACAATCCTGCTGACGACGGATCCAGAGGCGTCAAAGGTTACCAGATGTTAGAGCGGAAAAGCTGGATCTAGGGACCAGAATTTCTGAGGTTGGCCGGGGAGAAACGGCCAAAACAGCCTGAGCCAATGCATTTTATGTGCCCTGATGATAATGGAGATGAACATACAGTCAACACAGCTGTAACATCAGTAAATGATAAAATCAAACCATTTGACAGGTTAATACAACACTTTTCTGACTGGTATCGTCTAAAGAAAGTAGTAGCCTATTACCTGAGACTTCGGCAAATATTGCATAATAAGCAACGCTGCTTACCTAGGCCAGGTGAGACCAAAGGTCAACCACTTACAGTGGATGAATTAAAGGAAGCAGAACTGTCAACCTTAAAACATGCACAAGCTCTGAAATCATGTCGCTGGAAAGCTATACCGACAGAGTCCCCCTAGCCAAACGGGGCCGAGCAGTACAGTCTGGTGTTTAGAAGAAAAGCCCATCTACCATTTAGATCCTTTTCTCGAGGATGGTGTGATCGGAGTTGGTAAACGCCTTACTAGATCAATTCTTCAAGATACAATGAAACACCCGGTGATACTCCCTCGAAAGAGATACATAACAACTCTCATCATCAGATATGTGCATCAACAGATGGGACATGCTGGTCGCAATCACGTACTTGCCAAGCCGCGAGAACAGCACTGGGTAATCCGAGGTAATGCGGCAGTTCGCAATGTCATTAATCATTGTGTAACGTGTCGCCGCCACCGAAAACCAGTCGGTGAACAGAAAATGGCAGACCTGCCAGTCGCTCGAATCAGTCCAGCACCACCATTTACCTTCACTGGAGTCGACTATTTTGGACCTTTCATAATCAAAGAAGGTAGAAAGGAACAAAAGCGGTATGGGGTGTTATTCACATGCCTAGTTAGCCGAGCAATCCATCTTGAGTCGTCAAATACATTGAATACTGATTCTTTCATCCATGCTCTAAGAGGCTTTCTGGCAAGACGGGGTCCCATTCAAAAATTCGATGTGACAATGGCACAAATTTTGTCTCAGCCGAACGAGAATTGTGCAAAGCTGTCAACGAAATCGATCAAGATTCTGTCAGAGAGACATTGCTAAAACGCAACATCAAGTGGATCTTCAATCCACCGGCAGCTAGCCACATGGGTGGCGTGTGGGAGAGACAGATCAAAACTGTTCTGAAATTACTATCACATTTGTTTCATGAATTTGGCTATTACATAAACGATGAGTCGTTCAGGACATTGCTATGTGAAGTGGAAACAATTGTGAACTCACGCCTCCTCACTACTGTATCTGATAATCCAGATGACTTCGAACCACTTATTCTGAGTCACCTTCTCACCAAAAAAACTGTTGTCGTTCCTCCACCTGGACAGTTTAAGCGGGCTGATGTTTATGTCCGAAAACGCTGGAGAACAATACAACACCTGGCAAACGTATTTTGGCACAGATGGCAAAGAGAGTATTTGCTAACTCTGCAACAAAGACAAAAATGGAATCATCCAAAGAGGAATCTTCAGATACGAGATGTCGGTCTACTCAGGGATGACAATCTTCCCAGATGTGAATGGTCTTTAGGTCCGGTTACGGTAAAAGAACCGGACAGTAAAGGCTTAGTTCGCAGTGTACTGGTGAAAACACGGAACTCAGAACTACGCAGACCTATTTCTAAACTTGTGCTTTTGCTGCCCACTGAAAGAGGCATTAGTTAAGATGGTTAGTCTTTATTTTACTACTCATTGTTTAAATATGTCTTATTTGTTTACAGTTGTTGTGCATTTATTAGTATTGTATGCAGGTTATCCATATGTACATATGCATAAGAGGCCGAGAATGTAAATGCACATAATTACTTTGTAACAAGAACATACATATTTATTGTTTACAATAAGAAAATTAGAAACAAAAAAAAATTATATGTCATTGCTGGGGTTTTGAACCAGGGAGCTTTGGGTTTCAGGTGTGGTGTGCTCCCTTTTGAGCTAACTATGTTTGTTATGTCATGGTTCATATCACACAGGGTAATGACCAGAGGTCACTGTGTACAGAGACTATAATCATGTGACAGTTAGGTCACTTCCTGTTTGTAAGACCAAAGCGGCATTGCAGTATGACCAGAGCTCCTTGTAACCTTGTGTACCCTTAGAAAGAGCCCACACAGAGGTAGGTCACTTAGACTTTGTAGCCTATTTATGAACTCTTATAATCAACAGTAAAGGTTTGTAGCATATATTACCACAATATAGCAATATCTTTTTCACAGAATGTATGTTAATAGTCTTAATATATACAGGTTTCATTACATTCACTGTGTACCGGTTAATTGTCTGAGTAAAGCAACAGTATTCGACTCTATACAGTTATTTATAACAGTTATTGATGAATGGATTATCTTTGCACTTATTTAAGGATGTAATGGTTTATGTATGCACTAGTACATTGTGTTTCATCTGTATTTCCTTCTTAGATATTTCTTACTTTCTCTTTTGTCCACTAGTTTCCAAACGTGTTCCTTGTTCCGTGTTCCCTGTTCCATTTCAACGTGTTACGTTCCAAGTGGCAATTGTTATCAACGAGACACCATAGTATGCCAGCCATTATAAGGAACATATGTGTGCTATTGTCCAACGATTCAACTTCTATTCAACGTGTTAGTGCATATTACAAAAGAACGATGGAACTTATGGAATATAGTCTTGGTCTCTGTGTTATTGTATGGCAAAAGGACTATACCAGTGTGTGTGTTGAAACGTTCTAACGCAACTGCACCAACACAAACGTATCGCATGACACTTTATGTGTATTATACTACCTGAATTCGTCGACAGATACTCAATTCTATTATTTACAATTTCACTCCGGGCAAAGAACGTATCGTGAGTTTCGGATTTAGATACTCGGTAATACAAATGTTTGATATAATTTATCGTATATAAACGAACCTCTGATGTATGATGCTTTGCTGTACTAATTCCACATTAGAGATTCAAGGTTACAAGAATTTTGGATATATAAAGCTCTGTTATATGAAAGTCGTATAAACAAAGCTCGGTAATACGAATATTATATACAGGATACACAATATTGATATATTCAGTGTTCAGATACACGGGTGTCTACTGTATAAGAATTGTCTGCTCCTAAGCGCCACCTGGTGACGTAAGGTGATTAAATCCCACTGTAATATGTCATCTTTGGCGAAGTGCTAATGCGAAACTAACGTTACAGGGCCAGTCGCATTTAACCCCTTCGCAGATATATGCGTGACGACTGAAAACCAGATGTCACAAGACGAATGGCGGTAGGGATAAAATAACAAATGTGTAAGTAGGTATTTGAAAGGTATGTCATGTGTAATTTATATAACCACGAAACGCTAATGCAAAATTGTGCATCATTTTATTCATGCATAAAATGTAAACACACCAACGATAAATAAAATCAGTATTACTTCGCTATCATAACCAATTCCGCCCAAGGCAAATATGTAAATGTAATAGCACAATTATCATTATATGCCTTTTTTAAAAAGGGATTATATAGGTTATATTCACTGTTGTCTGACAATTTCTGTAAGCAGTGAAGAAAGACTTTTTTTCAAATGTCAAATTTCTACGTATCCGACTGAAATTTGAAAAAAAGACACCTTGAGGAAAATATTGTCATACAGAATAGATCAGACCGTAAGGACATATATATATATATATATATATATATATATATATATATATATATATATGAACCTGTCAGAAATACCACCCGTCAAACAAGACCATCTATCAATAATTAAGCCCACCCTTGAGAGAACCGAAAGCATTCAGATCGGTTATAACTGCCCCTTATAATAAGACCACCTGTGAAATAAAACTACTTGTTGACAGTCTCGTGTGTGGTCCTATAAGACAGGTTTCACTGTATATTTTAACGTATATTTTTTAGGTTCAGTCATTCTTAAAAACGACAACTCGTCATTTGTACACTTTTGCTATTTGTCTTTTTTTTGCAATGCAACTAGTAGTCCATCCAGTAGAAAATACCACTGTCCCTAAAATAACATCCTTCAAGGAAAACAAACAAATCCTGGCAGTGTATTAATTTACCCTTATAAGCTGCTAGCTTTATAAATGATAAATCTTAGCACTTATAAGAAATTGTGTTAGTACAACCTACGAAACAATAAGTACCATATACTACATATACAATAAGTAAAATACAATAAACACTACTGATATCACAGCGATTGCCTAAACGTATGATAATATGCAAAACATTGAAAATCATTATTGCACTATATAAAAAGAAATTAATTGACTAGTTACATCAACTTATCTGCTACCGCAGATATACAAAAGGATAATGATTAATACCGTAAATACTAGAAATATGGAAGCTTTGCGTAACAGGACAGAAGAGAAAAAAAGGAATATTCTGTAAACAATGGTTCATTCAAACCTTCCGCGACGTCCTATCGACCTCAAAAAGTGAAAAGTGTATATACATTATACATCATATATTACCTCAGTGATATATATATATATATATATATATATATATATGAATATAAGTGTATACATACCTATATATCGTTATATATATATATATATATATATATATATATATAAATATATATATATATATATATGAAAGATTATACTACAACAATACTACGCCATACTCATGTTGGATGTTCAGTAAGGAATTTCTGATGAAAAAAGTCTTGGTTGAGTTTCCAAGAATATCCAATTTAATATTTATATTCGCACAGCATCCATGTGTAGAGGACCATTTTTGGAATAAGGGGACAAATTCATGCACATTTTATAGCAAACTTATGATTCATAAAAAATCCATGTGTAGAGCTATGTGTAGAGCATTTTTAAAATAACAAAATATTTGCAAATGTTCAAATGAGAGGTTATGTTTATAAGTTTGGAATTTATACAAATATGGACACATCTACAATTTATCACGAAGTGTCACCTTCTATGTGATAAAATTTTTAAAAAATATCACTCCAAGATTTCTTATTCTTCTATTTCCTCACAAAATCTTAAGCTAGACGTTGATGCAAAGAGTGTGACAAGTACGGGTTCTAAGCCAGCGATATCACAATAACCGTATACAGATAATAGAGCAGAGCTTAACGTTACCGGTCGCCCTTTCGTCCGAGGCTCATAACACTACCTTCAAATAAAGACTTGATATCTGTCTTTGTTTTAGTACCGCTAATATCGGCTCCATTCTTCTACATAACTACCACAATGGAACACAATGTTTGGCTGAAAGATACAGTGAGAAGGAATCTGACCTGATATGTTGTTTTGAGCGGAGAACCAGTCTGATGACTTCCGTTCTATTCAAATATCTTATTAGTTCAAAGGACAATGGTTCTAATGCCCGTTTAGGAAGAAGCATCCTAATGGTCTAATGACTTCAATTCTGCATGGTGTCTTTATTTTCTTTTATGCACTTCCTGCAATTCAAATTGTTCAACGCTACAACCTGGACTGGTACCTTGCGCCATTATTGCCATCTGATTTCACCCTGTCATGACTGACTGGGAGTAGTGAAAGTAGCGGGTCTGTTAATATGTCGGGCAAAAATCTATCGAGTTCTTGGATATACTTGTTATAATTGTACAGCATTTCTGCATGTTTTCATGCAAATGAATATAACAGATATGATTATTTTGATGCGTGCTCACTCATTCTTTGTATCACTACTTTTGTTCACTCATGTTTCATGTATACAGAGCTGATTACACATTTGGTGACATTCTCTGACTGCGAATTTGGCTTTCTGCTTCTTTTGGGCCATTCAGAACTCTGTTAACCTGTAGCCGACACAACACATGATATGGCACTGGAAAATGTGTAGAAAATGTGGTTGCGCCCAGCATGTTGGGCAAGCAATTACTCAAATACCAGCCAGAGGTCACTTCTGTCCCATCAAACTTCCTGTGAACAGCCATTTCGTTTCCCCAACAATATTGTAGAAATAATGGAATAATCCAAACCCTACAAATATTTATCCAACATTAAATTATATTCTTTACGTAGTTTTGAGAACTTACGTAATATGTGAATTTGTACGATCATCGACAGGGTTCTCTAATAAAGCTCTCATGTTTTGTGCTGCAGTGCTACGCTTCAATAAAATAAGATTCCTAGTCAGCTCCTGAACACATGCTGTCAATAATACCAATGAACGGGGCGTCCTCTACTCGGGTACAAAGGAATTACCCCGTGTCACAAAATTGCATAGTTTAATCCGCTCATAACTTTTCTGCATTAAGTGAACAACAGACTAACAAACTATCCACCAAACCGTAGAAAAGCATAACACCTACTAGCGGAGGTGTTATAAGCACTCGATTGCTGTGTGAAATATTGTCAAGACGGTTTAAATGGCCACACAACACATAAGGTAAGGCCTACATGTTTTTCGTCGAATCCTGTTTTCGCCAAATCCTATTTTTTTGTCGAATCCTGTTTTTTCGTCGAATCTTGTTTTTCGTCGAATCCCGTTATTCTTCGTAAAGTTGTAAACTAAATTAAGGCAAATTCAATATGTGCTAACAATCGATAAAAGACACTCCTTGTGATGTTGCATTGTGCTGCATTGAAGCGACCTCTGATGGGAATATAGTTAAGCGCGAGCTTCCAGCGAAAGAAGACACCTGTTCCGTTACAGGGGATGGTTGTTTATTGTCAATGATTGGTGGTTGTCAATGATTGTGTATTTCACGTCTTTGTCGGGCAGAGCGTCGCGGATTCGGGTTGAAAGACCCAGCCACCTCATGGAGGCCTGTAAAAAAACAAAGATTTAGCGCGCATCAGAAATATTCGTTGTTGCTTTATTTCGCGACGGTTAAACCCCTGAAAAATTAAATACACGCATTACAGTAAAAACAATAACATTTTGTACCTACGCATAAAGAAATAAAATTTATTTTATATATATTGAATCGATTATTTAACTTGTATAAAATTTTAATTTAATTTACTCATATATCACAAAGTGGGAATGATTCCGAATTTTCTTTGTTTGCATTGCCGCCCCTGCTACCTAAACACTTCTAGGCAATAAAAAACAGGACTTTTCTTTTGGGGGAATGAGGTAATTTCCCCGCCGTGCACTTGGGTCGCTGCCTTCAGCGAAACGTCTGATGACTTATGATGGGTCGTCTGTTTAAAGTACTATTAGATTTATATAACTTTTTATTCAACCTTGGTAGCTAGAAGTGGAGCTTCTTAAACCACCAGTTGCGTATGTATACATGTAGTTTATTTTGAAGATTTTTTATAGGTCATTATAATATGCTGGGTTATAGAATCAAACAAGGGTACATAACATGCACAAGAGCTTTTTTTGTGAAAATTAATCAATGAAAAAAAGTAAGCATGCATGAGTGCAATGAAAAGAAAAAGTTTTTCTTGATTTGTGACAAATTATGAGACAAGTGGTCAAGGCCGTCCAACAGCTTCTTACAAGGAAATGTTTGGTTTGGATGGAAATAACCTCTTTTTGAAGCGTTTGGTATTACTTTCTAAGCATATTCATAAAGACTACCTGGAAATTTGCACTCTCAATATCATATCACATTTAAACAAAGTTAGTAACATAGTATGATGAGTACGTCCCGAGGGATGTAACATATTTCCGTTCGATGGAGTTATTGATAGGGTGTCCACCGAGTGTTAATTTGTCAGCAAAGAATATAAAAATTGAAGCCCGTTTAATTAAAATAAACTGGCAAATAAAACGTCAGATTATCATACTAGAAAAAAATATATAAAGAATGAAGAATCTTGAACAATATCAAATATAAACGTCACTGACTCAAATGCAATTTCTCCTCTCCCGCACCCCGCACCAGGTTAATGGTATGAATTTCCACCTTCCCCTTAATACCGCAGGTTGTGGTATTTGGGTGAAACGAATAAATGTGAGTGAATGGTACTGTAAAAAGGTATATTAGAACGTTAAGGTCAGAAATGAAAACATGAAAAATTAATAAGAGCGAAAAAGTTAAATAAATAATGGTACTATAAGAATAAAAAAAATATTTCGCTGCATTCAACATTTGCGAATCGTCAGGCCGAGGCATGTTTCAAGTGTACAATTTCCACAGATTCTCTATTTTACAGCGTGGCAAAGCAGAAGCGATAGATTAAAGGGCTGATTTACCTAAGAGGCGCCACCCGCTGATATTAGATGAAACAAAAGCATCGCCAATTTAGACATGCGCAGTGAAATCAAAAACGAAACTTAAACACTCACAACATAAAATAATTTGTTAATATATCTGTGTGTGTTTGTGAGTGTCCTGTTATTATAAATCGATTTTTTTCCTAATATTAAAGCTAAGTTATTTGGGAGGGGACATGAAACGGAAGCGCAAATACGAAAATATATACAGAATCTACCTCTAATAATAGAGAGGCCTAGGCCTTTTTCAGTCGGACAGAACTGGATCCGGCGTCCTCATCTGTTTCCTCTTCCATGTGTTCCATTCGGTGCATGCGCAGTCGAGACTGGAATGAAGTAACACAACCATCTAATTCTTTCATCCATCAGCGAGAGGATAGTATTTACTCCGTACGATAATGCACAATTCCTCTTACGTGCCTGACATCATCTAGCTAATTCGTCAATTCGGCTTTGAATGTAGTCTGCTAGTGCGTATGTGCTGTTAAGGGGCAGCTTTTCTTATGCTTAATTCGGGGATTCTGAGACAGACAGCATTTTAAACACACACAGATATATATAGATACACACATATATATGTACAAGTTTTGCTGTGCAGAAGCCAGTATATAAAGCACAATGACGTGGCTGCACTGGACTTCCTTTGTTAGGGTGCCTCATTTAGCCCACAAACACAAGTATGGTGCTACGTTTATAGGACTGATAATAGGACTGAATTGGAGCCTGTTGAGTGTTGAGCTTCAGTTGCTGGAATTTTCTATTTATGTCTGGAATGTGCCTTAGCGTAAAGACCCCTTGCAAAGGTATTCACCGCATGGATCCAATCAATGGACATTAGTGGACACTGGTCTTTGGCAATTTGCAGCGTTAAATATAGAACATAACACATCAAAAGTCCGATTGGGATAAAGTAAGGGATATATAATTATAACCAAACAATTTACAAATAACGAGGGACTAAGTTATAAGAGGCTGAGAGCATAAGAAATAGAGATAGGCAAGTGGACAGAATATGGTTTTGAAGTGAACATGATATGCTGAATACTTTGGTAACTTACCGAAAATGTTCCAGTTCTACTATGAAGTGCTGCTGGTTACTACCGATGGTGTAACCATTTAGCTTGGACGATACTTTGCCTAGATTGGTTGCGTTAACTTTTGTATTCAAAGAACCACTAGATAAGAGAAATAATAATAAGGGAGAGGAAATCCTAGACTGGCTGTATGACTTACCAGATAGCAGAGCTCTCGCCTTCTCATTGATCTTCGTATTTTGTAGGGCTGAAGGAGAGGAAAGATCTCTATAGTCTTATTCATCATGCATGTTAATGTCTAATCCCAATAGACAGCCGGATTACGTATCATTATGCATTAGTAACTGCCCCAAGACTGGGCCCTTACAGGCTAATTTTTTTTTAATATTTCTGAATTGTGTGAGGGAGAATGGCCCCTGTTCTCCGTTTCTTTATCCAACCCTGTTAATGGAGCGTTTACTACTAAACCGTTAATTTGTTCTTTTTAGTCTTAATCTAAGAATAATAGAGAGAGTCTGCTTTCGTTAACATTGTTTTTGCCCTTTTCTTTTATTTACGACGTAATGACATAAGAATCATCCGATGTTCCTTTTTGCTTTTAATTCTGGGTAAATCATTTTGTAGGGAAGCAATAAGGCCCGTAAAAGAAGAGGATCCAGGTAAGAAGACCAGCCCCCCCCCCCCCCTTTCAGCCCCCGCAACTTTTTTGTAAGGGTTTCAGGCCATTTTTGCGGCCTGGACCCTCTTTTCCGGACATTTTAAGGATAAGTAATGAGTCTTCCTGAGCTGGACCCCTCCTTTTCCTAAATCCTGAATCTACCAAAGCTGCGTAACTAGATGTCTGAAAGCACAGGCGCTTCACTGACACAATGTATTTACGGGGTGAGCGATATTACAAGCACCCCTCGGCCCCTCCACATCAGATATCCAACCAACCTTCCTACTAATCAAACTTGGTTCATCTAAATCATGTTATAATAACCTCAAATAAGAGTTAAACAGCTACTTTCTTATTTTTCTACTTGGCCGCTTCCACTAATGCTCAGATTTAGCACAAGGTTTACAGGCTGACATAAACACAAGAAAGGCAGAGCAAAGAGATTGCCACGGAGAACAAGAAAATTCAAAACTTCACATGTTAGATGATAATAAAAAGCCCCTCTCTGCAAAGTGAAAAATAGGTCATTGTGACAGGGCACAAAATGTTACTGTAAGAAACAGGAAGTTCATACTATACATACTGAATGGTCCATAGAGTTCCTCTGTTGAATATTGAAGGTATGTCAATGTGGCCTATATTCATTTTTCTTATCTAGATAAGAAGTAAACTCTTCAAAAGCTTCAGTCTCCTGTCAGTAAAATTTTACACAAAAGACAGATTGCTTAGGGAAAGTTGGTTGTGTAGTTTTTTAATGCTATCCTGTTGATCAAGTAAACTGGTAAACAATATGTGAAAACTTTACTTTCTTGGCGGAGGAAACCACTCTACTTACCCCCGACCAGAGTCTGTAAAGAAAGTAAATGTTGTAGGAGATATAACAGAAGGCGATGACCCCTAGAGCAACGAGGTCAGCCCAGGGCCTCAGCCAATGAGAGTCCGGGATTAGAGTCTGTATGCCGTGCCAGAAGGTGACGCAGGACACCGTGCAAATGGTCGACAACACATTACGGTCCTACAAAATACAAAAATAAAAACAAAATTTCATTTAATTTCCTGTCAGAATATCATAACTTTTATCAGAATTCTTTGCTCTGGTCATTTTTTACATTTCCGGAAGTACCAATGATGCTCATCTATTGATTAGATATAGGGGGTGATCCGGGTCATCATCTGGATCCAGATTTAAAAAAAAAATAGACAATGACATATGGGGCTAATGAGTTGCCTTGGCGGAGGTCTGCGCTGTCTGACTGAAAATTTCTTGTTGCAAATTGCTATTCCTATCGTCTATATATCAATTAAATCAAACAATTTGATTAAAGTCGACAGGTCTACAATTGTCTCCGTGAAAGGGAGGTGAGTTTCAACGAAACATTATTCTTGTAATTTTAAAAGAATACCAAGCTTTTATTCACGTCTATATTAAAATTAGTAGAATAAAATAATAATAATTGCAAATACAGTAAAACTCGTAAATAACAGATCATTCAAATAGTGTGCAAACTACGGAAATGCTCGGATCCTAGATTCATTAGATAAAATTTAAAAAAAAAACTACACATTCAGGGCATATTCGGGGAAAACTCAAAATTTGAAGAATCGAGATTCACAATTCGGATTTGAGAGCTCTTACTGACTGGCAACACTTACCAGCAAACATGCGGTGATTACTTTATATGTGTAATCAATTTCGATTAAAGATTACTTGAAAAGTAAATGCTTACGATTACAATTACGATTACCAAAATAAGTGCATGTAATCGATTACGATTATGATTACTTTATGATTATTTCAAAGAGTAGTCATGATTACAGCCACAATTACAAATTTTAATGTTGCCAGAGAGCAACATAAGAATTCCATTTTCTAACCTTTATTCAAATGCATCAAAAAGAAAACCTTGTGCAAAATACTGAATATTGGTTAATACAAAAGTGATCAATGTAATCATTTCTACGTGTCATGATTACGATTACATATGGAGAGTAATCAATTACGATTACAAATATTTTGCTTTAGAAATTAATGTAATTCATCGCGATTACGATAACTGATAAAAATAGAATCGATTGTAATTGATTACCATTACTGATTACTATTACTCCACGTCTCCTTACCAGGTAGGTGAGATATGATATTTGTGGCAGTGACTGTGTGACTGCAAATTTGAAAGCCACGGCTGTCAGAACGAGGGTGAAGCCCAGCTGTAGACGGTTCTGTGGTTTCTTAAACTCCACTGAGAATGTTGTGAACGCAAGGAGAGCCAGAATCACCTGAAACAAAAGTAGTAAATTTGACTATAATACATCAAAATCCGTATACGCATGATAAAATTACTCATATGATTTTGTAAGTGTGGTATTTCTATGTGTCCGTCAGCGTATATGCGTCAAAATTGCCACATGAGCGATTTTTACGCCAGAGGTCTTGTTTGACCTCAGGGATTCACTCCATCATCTTTTTTAGGAAGACCTTGTACCAATATGTACGTCTGCCAGTTCACGTATATACGCGCACATGGAAACCCAGTTATTTTTCACGCATAAACGCACAAATACTCAAATAGAAACACATAAACTTTATAATAAACTTACCATGACCAAAACATCTTGACGATGACTATGAAAATTATGGCGATAATTGTGACGACGACAATGATGAAGATGATGAAGAAGTAAAGAAAAATGTACAATATATCATAAACTTACCATTACTACAAACATCATGGCGATGACGATGATGACGACGACCACAGTGACGTTGATGATGACGACGATGACGACGGCGACGATGATGATGATGACTACAAACATCATGACGATGATGATGATGATGAAGATGGTGACGACGGTGATGAATGAGAGAATTATGTTCTGTACATCATACACTTACCATGACTACAAACATGTTGTAGACGAAATAGGCAGGTCGCCTGGCCGCACAGCAGCGGGCAAAGAGAGTCGCCCTCTTGACCGTGGGGTCCGCCCTGTCTTTGGCGATCTCCTGTCTGTCTGTACTCACGTACTTGTACAAGTACCATTCCTGTTCATCAATAAACGACTGGCGGTAAATCCGGTGAACGTCGCTAGGTGTCTCCACCAGGTGCACGTCCTCGGCCGGAAGGTCAGACATGACCGTGACAGTCAGGTCCTGAAAGATAGTTACCTTGACAACAAATAAGAACCATTTTACATTTCAGGACAAGATTTATCTTCTTATAAACGACGCTGTATTGTATCACTATATGTGACGCTCAGTATCAGATTTTTTCTACTTTATCTTAATTTTACCGCACTTCAATAAGAATGCTAAAACGAAATAATTCATAATTTTAGACGTTCAGAAACCTCGCATCGGCGAAAAAAAGTATATTCAAATGAGGTTACCAACATTATATACACTTTCTTTGAAAGATACATGTAAAGTTTGGAATAATCTTTAAGACATAGATGAATTTGAAAAATATAGCATTTCAAAATGCATCATAAGTATAAATTTAAGCCGGAAATGTCGTTCGACTATTCTGCTTTCATATCTCATTATTAAGACGTTTGGAAATTCAAATCCGGATCTTTACATTTCGTTCGCCTGACGTCCGTATAAACAAGTTCATGTGTATTTTTATCTCGTCCTTGGTTAAAGAGCCCCAATCACCTATAAAGCATTTTGATTTAACACGGAAAATAGCTTCTTCCCTTTGAAATAAATAGGTACCTTCCAAAATATTGCCCTGAAACCGTAGGCTTACTGATGTACACGAGTGTTAAAACAAGTGAACTGGCCGCGATCACAGGCGTCAGCATAATCACAGCACGTTCCAAACACCTGTCAATCAGGACAGAACCTGACTGTCTTGGCCAAAAAAAATAAAACATGTTCCCGCTGGCTGAGACATCGTGTGCTGTGGCTCCCACTGTGATACGCGTATTATTTCAGCTGAAGTCTCTGGACCTATCGCACAGGTTCTACAATGAATTTACATTCGGTTCATTGTCCGTATGAAGGTCAATGTATTGACTGTTTTGGACAATTTCTTTTTTGGGATCTGTCGCGCATGCGCAAAATCGGACCTCAGGTCACGCGGCCTAATTATGGACACGTGTGGGCTGTGTAAGACGCAGAAACATAACAAGGTGTAAAACTGCCGTAAGCGAGGTACTGAGAATGTGTGTTACGATGGTATTGCTCGGAAACTTGCATAAAACAAAACTGAACTGATACTGTGAAAGAAGAGGCATTATATGGCTCCTGATCATGTACGTCCCTTAAACATATCCCCGTCTTAAATTATCCAGTATTAAATTGGAATAAGTGCAGTCTTTCAGTATGATTAATTTATGTTACATATACAGGAGGCACATGGAAATTCTCAGAAAATAAATACAAAAATGTGCAATTAATAAAATACACACACAGTATTTCTAAACCAACGAATGTCATTTGATGTCTACGTACCTGGGTGTCAAACGGAAAGTCCCAGAGTTCCAGTGGCTCGGTGAATGATCCTCTGAATCTTCGACGCTCGAATACGTAGGCGCCATCTTTTTCATGTAAAACTTGTCGTGATGAGGTTTCTTTTACGTCTCCTCTTGTGTTTTCTATTATCATCTTGGGGTTCCAGTATGTATCCCAATCTAGCTTGGCAAGTTCCTGTGGATAAATACAAATCGGAGGAGCTTATCAAATTGACTAAACTAAAGACATATTTTGTCCTAGCGGACGGACTTTTATCGAAATTAGTAAAACATTCCTACCCAGGTGGCGTTATGATTGGCAGTTCCTTGACCGAAGACAGACTTTGATTAGAATGCGCTCTACATATATTAGATAATTCTTATGCATTTTCTGTGATATATTGTACACAGACAAACATACAAACAAACAGGGGCGTTAATATAGGGGGGATGGGGGGTATATATACCCGGCACTTTCTGGCATGGGGGGATGGCCAATGTTATCATCCCCCCCCCCACTTTTCAGAGAATAATATTATAATATTGCAAATGAAATATATTAGAATTGAAGACTTTTCATCCATTTACTAAAAAAAATGTTATATCTAAACTTTGCTTTGAATTACAAAATAATTTCTAATTACAATAGTATAAATATTTGAAATATGATTAAATATATATATATATATAATCATATATAATATAAATAGATACATATATATATAGATATCATATATATATATATATATATATATATATATATATATATATATACATAGTTTAATAGGTCACTCAGAGACGCTGAAAAAGGAATATATGTGTGTGTGTGTATTTAAATATACAAAGTCATCCCCCCCCACCCCCACCCTGGAAGAAAAATTGACGCCACTGCAAAAAAATAGACAGACACAAAGTAAACCGACAGAAAGGCGAAGAAACAAACGGGAAAACATCAGTATGATTTTATTATTCAGTTATGTCAAAGCTAGCGTTACTAATGGTTTTTTCTTGATCCTTGATAAAAAAGACCATGATTCCCCAAAATTCACCTCTATTAAGATCCAAATGATATGGCAGTAGTTGACAAAGTGGCAGGAGGTAGATATAAATTCAACCTGTGTACACACATGAGAACACGAGAAATTCGCCAACAAAATGGCATAATAATGTAACATAGTACTTAGTAAACCGCTCGGCTCTCACCGCCGGCGACCCGGGTTCGATCTCCGGTGTGGCTATAAGAATAAGTTGTGGTGGCCCCTCCAAGGCCGGTGGTTTTCTCGGGGTTCTACACAATACAATAACCCTGACCCAAGGAGAGTGCCTCAATTAGATATAATAACTGTCTGTACAATTCATATAAAACTAGAAATATGCTCAGAGAGCGCAGTCCTCCACCAAGGCAGCTCATCAACCCCCAAATGGCATTGTCAGGAATGTAGCAGTTTTCCTTCCAAAAATTCCTGGATGGGTCTACATAGTGGAGAACCACGAACCAACGCCGGTATAAACATAACCCCCGCAACTTGTTTAATGTGACTGGGATATATGGGACGGGCCCCGCCTGTTATAAACATGTGGATATAAACAATAAGAACAGTCTATGTACCTTGGGTCAGCGTTTTCTAACTCATTTTTTTTAATGAAAGTCCAAGACATTATCTGTAGTTGATAGACCTCATAAAATGGAATGGGTTCCTTAAAACATGCTGATCAATTCAATAAATGGAAATATTCAAAGGGTTGTCACTACTGCATTGACCGTAAGCATAGCATTATTTTGACTATACACATGTATTATGTGTACCGACAACCATTTAGCCATCTAAACACCTCTAAAAGGCAACCACTTTATCAAGTCCCATTGGTGGTCGTAATATCGATGTTTGACTGCTCATATACTATATATATGCATCACACATACATCTACAAATAACAATGTGATCGTGATAACTTGGTTGGCCTTGATTTCATTTCTTTATTACCTCTGTCGCAGGCTGTTGCTCATAGAGCATGTGAGTGCTTAGCTGCGTTGCTGAAATAAATTTCTGTGAATTCATTACATTCCAGTGTCAGCCAACGTGCTGTTGCCATGACAACAGGCTGTATCCAGATGCATATAATATCAGGATTGTTTACATCATGGGGGAAAACACTTGATTTTGCAAAGGTATTTAGGATTCATTTTACAATATGAAATGCTGGTACGGGCTGCTTACCTCATTTCAACGTTCCGTTTGTGGTGGTATTCCCAGGGGTAATAAAATCTCAAATAAATACAGAACGAATTGACGGGGTATATGTTAGGTATTGTCAATAAGACTTTGGTCATATTACTGGTATTAAATTAATTTTGTCTCATTTTTGGACTAGTTGGAGACTTTCGTGAGACTGCTCAGGTCAGAACTTGATCGATGCACAACCTTCATACAGAAATGCTATGTCGACAACATTAATTGGAAATCAACATAAACATCAAATACGGTATAGCGAACGCCACATGACTTGCTGAATAATATCATCAATGATATGAAGTAAAAGTTCAGAAGCAACGAACTGAAGTTTATGAAGTCATCCGAATAAAAAACACAGTAGGCTTGAGATGATCCAAGAGTACGGTAGGGACAAATTGTCTCAACTGTCATACTTCAAAATCAAGGAATGTTACATTTCAAGGGATAAAAAATTCTCTTTATATTTCACATGCTTAAAAAAATTACCTTAACAGTTAAGTCTTTAAAACACATGTTTTATTATTTGTCTGGAAACAATTCATATCCAACGTATTTTAACGGACCCATTTCACTACAATAATACTTACGCTGCTCGTGTATTTAGAAGCCCGGTGCATTGAAGAGCATGGATTTCAATGCAGAAAACCCCCTCATGAGCAACGTCGACCCTCGTGTGTCCGTTTCTCCGCAGTTTAACGGGAATCCAGAAATACGTCGGGTATGAGAACAAGATCTGACACTAGAGATCTAAAGAACCACTATTTGAGAAATCCGCCGGAAAGTGTGCAAACAACTGTGCAAGATTCTGAATATAGTTTCAAGAGGAACCGGACAAAATCCCGGTATGATTGTAAAATATGATAAATTATCATTCCACCTACCTGGCCATAGACGTAATCTAGTTCCGGTTCCCGCCATTTTGAACGCACCATGACATCTGCTTCAAAACATTCCTTCATCGTGTTGATTTCACCAATCTTGAGAAAGATCACGTGGACCTCAACCGTACGCTGCAAAGTATATATAGACTGATAAATAAAATATCTCCCTATTGGCTGCATGAGGTAAACATATAGCCAAACAAAGAAACGCGGATGAAAATAAATCCTTCTAAGCACCTCAATTATACCCAATTATAAAATTATTTGTACAAACAGAAACAAACCGATGTTTGAAATATAACAAAGACAAAGACCAAGATATCAAAATTTAAACAAAGTTGAAAACATAACTTCCGTCGCAGACGTCGAGGGATGCGGTAATTAAATGCAGGTGTAAGGGTGTAATCACGTTTTGTTCTTATTCTTCTAGAGCGAGAATTATATTTCCTAGCAAATTCTCGAGTAAGGCTTGTTACTGCTTGTATTTACTCGCACTTGTTTACTGCTGTTGTGTTTAGTAATATATGGGGTACAGGTGCAACGTGAGCAATGGGGTGCTGATGGTGCGCTTGTAACCATAGCAACGCATGTGAGAAAAAATGAAATACACGTGTGAAGGGGTTAAAAGCATGTGAGGTTAGAAGTGGTTTATGCCAGCGCTAATTAAATGCTGGTGCACCAACTCTCACAGCGTGAACTCCAGCCTACTTTTTTGTAGTACAGTAACAGTAACTGATGTTGAACCGGCTGAGAAAAAAATACAGATAGATTTGTGATGTAAATATAGAGCTTCTAATGTTTTCAGGTAGTCTTGATATAAGCTTTAGTATTCACTGGAAATTTACAAAATCTATCAATAATAGTATATTATAATACCGGGATTTGTGTTTGAAATATGTCTTATAAAACTTGCAATGCGTAACATATCATTTGCACATGTACGTCCTAAGTAGGAATGTGTAATATTTTGGTGCTGCAATGTCTAGAATATTAGACCTCGGCTTGTAAAACTCAAGAGACGGTGTTCACCTGAGATAAGTCTGTAAAGTTTAATTTCTTTAACCTACACTGATGTTACCAAACTAATCTGCATATCTTCACAAGTGAACAATAGATATTTTGTAATAAAAAATAAATAATAATAATAACAATAATAAAAATAATGATAATTATTATTATTATCATATTGAATGTTTATGATCATAATAATCGAAATTTAAGCTGTCAGTTGGCCGTTCATTCCCGAATAATGTTATATGTAGTCGTGTATTCACGGCTAGGCCATACAAAAGAAATACAGTAGACCCTCCAAATTACGGACACTGACGGGACCGGACATTTTGCCCGCAAAACAGAGGTGTCCTATATAGATTTCGGGACCTACTTTCAAGGGACTGCCAGTAAGTGACCGTAAATAGGAGGTGCACACAGTACAGAGATGTCCGTAAATAGAGGTTCTACTGTATAGTCCTACGGAGACTGGGAGCCAAAAATATGGTGCGAGGTTTGCAAATTTCTTTTTCTTTACCGGTCAAGACCATACAGTTGAATATTGAGGGCTTGCTTAGAAAATACAAACATGTGCTTCAACTCATGAAGTTGTGTTGATGCTTAAACTTAAATTCAATCAAATTCCTATAACCCTAAGACTGTCCCAGAGGATTTGCAACAACAAAAACTAGCAACGTTACCAAAGACCTGTACTTCTTTGCAAACAAAAATATATATATCTAAGTGATACACGAAAAATAGGAGCGGCGAATCCGTAGAATACAAAGTTTTTTTTGTATGGCGTTAATGTTGTGTGATAAGCATTGTAGGACTGGGTATGGGATGACATGGTTTATAAACCAGGGCTGTCTGGCCCAGTGGATCAAAAGAGCTGTAGATTCCGATGTGGTACACGTTCAGACACAGTGGCGTCAACTTTTCTTCAAGGGTGGGGGGGGGGGGGGGGTGTGCAGGCGTGTGGGGGGGATCAAAGGCGGGGCAGCCTTACATATATATTTGTGTAGCTATTATTGTCTATATTTCAAATATCTTACAATTAATTATAAGATTAAAAAAAAATTGGTATGTTTCTATTATAGATTAATCCTAAAATATTAATATGTTTCTATTATAGATTAATCCTAAACAAGGTTTGGATATTTTATAGAATTTCATAGTAAACTTTAAAATAGAACCGAAGTTTCTTATTCTAATAATTTATAGATTTCATTTTTAATATATAAATATTATTCTCTGAATAGCAGGTGGGATGATTAAATTGACCTTCCCCCTTGCTGTAAAGTGGGGGAGGGGGGTTATATGAACCCCCCCCCCCCCCCGTATTGACGCCCTTGCATAGACCTTTTTTTCAGAGAGAACCTTTGTAAAATGAAGCCTCGGTGTATCGAGCTCGCTTTTAAAAAATTTAATAAATCACTTGTGTTGTTTATTGCAAGTCCCTTTGACTACGACACGACGAGGTTTTACTATCGCACAAATATTTTACTATATATATCACTACATATATATATACACATATATATATATATATATATATATATATATATATATATATATATATATGTGACAAACTGGTTCTGAACTTTTTGTTTCTTGTCGGTATGCGACAGACTGACTCGGTATGCATCATTAATGTATGGGTATGATGGTAACAGTCAGACAATAATGCTCGACCCATTTCCATAGCTAATCGTGGTTCCTTGGGGCCCGAGTGTATTTAGTATTCTGGGCGCCAAACTTCTGGAAGACATGACCTTTAACCCAGACCTAATTACGTTAAGTTTAATGTTTCGCGCCGAACACCTGTGAAATGACCTTTGACAGTGACCCAATTAAAACCATATTACCAGGTGAAATGATTTATTTAAGTACTAAAATGTCACTGAGGTCTTTGAATATATGTTATTTTATTCGTTGTAATATACGCGCGGGTTTCATTGCTAGTTAAGATCTGATTTGTAAAACTTAATTCTGGTTCTAATTTTAATAACAATAAGCTGGTGTAATTTTCCCGCCAAGCTGACCAACCAACGTCACTTGGCAGGCAATTCTCTTACTGCGTGCACATATTATATTTGCAGGTACGTTCTTAAACATTTTCTGGGTTACCGGTAAAAGTGATAAGTAATATATTTTTTTTCGATTACTGTTCTGTATAGTATGATTTATTCTAATTATTATTAACATTTACCATATACGTTTGAGATTTTTTTTTTCTGTAAAATGACATTAGACAGTCGGTCTGATTTGAGACGTTATTAGATATGTATATTTCACAAAGCTGTTCACCCCGAATTCAGATAACTATGTGAACTGGCCATCGGCTGATAATTTCTGTAGATTGAGTCTTTTCTGTTTGTGCGAATATTGATTGTATTGTGTCATATGAATTATGAGCCGTTATATTTGTGTGAATATTGTTTGTATTGTGTCATACGAATAAGTGATGAAACCTTGACGTATATATGTTATAAGAGACTTGGCAGGCAATTCTCTTACTGTGTGCACGTATATTTGCAGTTTATAAAGGATGTGCACCGGACCAGAGTGGTTACTGAACCGTGACAGCCTAACACAAACAAGGGACCCATGGGTCACGGCGCTCAGCTGATCGTGATTGGACTATAAATGTTTCTCCACTGTGATTCTATATCGAGTCGATAAAGCTTATGAATATCATGTACATGTTGGGCTATTATAAAGGAATGTAATGTAATATGTGAGTAAATGATAAATGAAATTACCTGACTGATGGATTAATAGAGTCAAATAAAGTGGTTTATTTTTTATTTATTTAGGAGGGGTTGAAAATTATTATATATTTGAGCAAATATGAATGCAATGACAGCAGTAATAAGCAGTAGTAGAATGATGATAAGGCTATTTGTTGAAGGATCTAAAGTGTATGGTAGTCTGCAAGCGTTCAATTTGACAGATATGTTATGATTAACTATGCTGATGAAGTGATTTATGAATATGTGACTGTATGACACAATATCTCTTTAGTCTTGACAAGGTACATTATTGTGATGCCTACTACGTCTACATATTACACAATATTGACAATTTCTGGCATGTACATAGGTACCTATGGACGAATAGTTATACAAAATATTAAAGTATGAATATATCTAATTCATCTTGTTCTTGCTTACTGAGGCTAACTTTGGGATGGGGTTCGGAGAAGGGAAAAGTGAGGGCAGCACGAAGGTGGATGTAGAAATATTCTATTGTAATGTTTTTCATTTATATAAGAATATGAAAAGCTAAGAGGAAAGGGGCCCTCCTACTTGGTTATAGTAAAGTTCTAAATATATGATTGCAAACTAATACTCTGACAAGACTGTCATGAAGAAAAACAGTAAAAGTTTTGAGATACTGTGTTGCATACGAAAATTTACAGATGGACAGGCAAGTGGACAGAATGGACTAATACCTTTATTTCACTTTCAAGAGAATAATGCATTTAAGTTTATATATAATACTATTTTTTTAAGCAGATCCACTTTTTCCATTAAGAAGTTTTTATCTGAATCATTTTTTTATTTACAGGTTTATAAATTTAAATTAAAAAACCTGAAAATATAAGTTAAAATATTAGAATTGTTGCAAAAGTTGCAATCATTATATATACAGAGTAAAAAACATTGGGTCATATTATGCATACACATATATTTTATTATTTTTAAATCATAAATGTTTAAACTGATTTTAAAAGAAAATAATGCCACAACATGGCATCTACAAGAATATTCTTTGAATCACTATTAAAAAGTTTTGCACATTGGAGTTTTCAGGACATGCTTAATTTTTTATTCACCAAAATAAAATAAAAGTAAATTTGATAAAATAAAACATCTTTTCAAATAAAGTATACACACTGTTGGTTGAATGAGGGACAAACAATATCATTGTGCTAATTACTATCCCAGTTTTAATTAATTACTGGAATTAATAGTCAATTTCACACCTGGTGAAGTTTTTACTCTTCTGAAGTAAGGAATTACTTATCTCATGAACATCCACACTTTCACAGCAATACACCACTTTGTGGACACAAATAAATGTACACTTTAATCATTGTAACCCTGGTGGTTCAATACAAAATTTAAAATGTAGCATGTCCAAGAATAAAATAAAATACAGAAAAATTATAACATTCATCTAGTTTATGCACCAGCTGGGGGGATGAGTGCAGGGCAGAGGGGAAGCCTGCTAGTAGTGGCCAAGCTGGGCCAAGGTAAGCTGCCTGGGGTGGGTTACATAATGCAAGTGAAGGCTGTACTACTAGGTGGGCTAGATGTAAACAACACTTGACAAGGTGTATGAAAACATGAATAAAAGCTATTCATTCCAATCAATTTCTTTTGAAAGTTCAGATTTTAAAAGATTAAATCCTTATGCATATATGCTGGGAAAATTAAATCAACAGTGCCAAAGTTGGACAAAATTTAAGGTATTGATTTTTTATTTATGCTAATAACTTGAAAATTTGCAAAATTCAGATCTAATTTTGGGTAAACAATTGAATCTTGATTAAATAAAGTTATATTCCTGAAAAAAAGTCTCTAGGTTCAGCAATTCTCATGTTAGGTGAGTAAATATATTTCCTGATTTTTTAAAAAATTGCATTATGTTTTGGCCCATAACTTCAAAATAATACCAAATACTGACCTAATTTTTTGGTATGTTCATAGAAAATGTATAAAAGAATGTGAATACTAGATACGATCAAAAACAGATCAGTGGTTTTGATATTAGGCAGCCTTAAAGTGTAACAATGGCTTTTTTTTTATGGAAAACGGAGTTTTTTTTCCTTAATATCTCGAAGTAACAAAGTCCTAATGATCCAATTTTCGGTATGGTAGGAGATTTTGGGGACATCTAAAATTATGTCAACAGCCTGGGGAGCATAGAGATGTGCACTGAATGACCTACAGTCATCAAAGTGGACTGCTTGACAATGTAAGGGAATACAACAAGAGCCTCCAACTAGCCTAATTTTGCAGCTTTTATTTTCAAATTTCAGATTTTAACAGAATAAATCCTTATGTATATATGGTGTGAAAATTAAATCCACGGTACTTACAGGAAAAAAACGTGCCATGGCCAAAGTTGGCCAAAATTTAAGGTACCAATTTTATATTTTTGCCAATATTTAAAAAAATTTAACAGATTTTGATCTAATTTTTGGTATACAATTAAATTTTGATTAATTAAAGTTGTATTACTGGAAAAAAGTCCCTACCTTTAACACTTTTGGTCTTAAGTGACCAAATATCTTCCTGATTTTTTTACAAAGTCCATTATGTTTGGGCCCATAACTTTTTTAAATTATATAATACTGACTTAATATCTGGCATGTACATAGGAACTATATAGAGGAATATTTGTGGTAAATATGAAGAAAACCAGATGTGTGGTTTTGATATTAGGCAGTCCTGAAGTGTGAAAATAGATTTCTAATAAAAAATTGAGGTTTTTCCTTAATATCTCAAAGGAACGAAGTCCTATTGACCCAATTTTTGGCATGGTAGGAGATTATGGGGACATTTAACTGTATGCCGAAATTCAGATTCGTAGGTCCAACGGTGTCGAAACGTGCCAGTCTTACGGACGGACATCCAGACGGACAGACAGACAGACGGACGGACGGACGGACGGACGGACGGACAGACAGACGGACGGACGACGGACAATGGACCATGACTATAGCTCAGATGACTTATAGTCAGCTGAGCTAAAAACCGTTTGTTTGGAGGGAGGTGGGGAGCTGTCGGTTTTGAGGAATGGCCTGTACTTAAGCTTATGGGGATTCCCCACCTATATGAAATGGAGTCGGTTACTTCCATATAATGAAACTTTTTTTAAATAAATGTTTTTATTAGAAATCTATAGCTAGAGCACGTAAACTCGAATCAAAACAGATATTCTCTCCCTATTTTAAATGCATAAATGGTAATGTAATTAAATGCTTAAGAAAGCCTGTTAATGTCATGATAGGAGCTCCCCACCACCTGCTCGCAATTCTGCGAAGAACGAACAATTAGAGTATTTCAATTATTACTTTATACATAAGAAACAAAATTACCCGATAAATGTCATTGAATGGTCTCGGTCATCTATTTAACAATACGGGAAACTATTTTTTTAAATATCTATTTAATAAAAACTTTATGCTAATGTTAAAAATAGAAGGATAAAATTTTCACGGGAACATAAAAGAAGAGGGGGGAAAAAAGGACTGGATGAGTGCCATAAGGACATAGCGTATTTATACCATGCACGTTAATTTGCTGGTGTGGGCAAGGTTAATCTGACTGGTCACATGACGATGTGTAACTGACCAGTTGGCTTATTTTAATATACCTCAGGTTATCAATTCGTTCAGAGTTATAAAAAATACTAAAAAAAGAGAGGGTAAAGCCGTCCTACCATCTAGAGATTTTCCTCCGGCCTGAAAAATCGGCAGAATCGGTAGATGTGCGGGAGCTTTTTCAAAAATACGACAAGAAAAATCAGCTGCAAAAATCCAGCCCTTTTTTTCAGATAAACTAATTCTTTAGATGTGATGGTGGAACCGAAAATATCGATTGATTTACAACCTACATTTCTTACTTTTAATCATTTCTTACGGCAATAGTACTCCTTGAGACAAAATCAGATGTAACAAATAAAAAAACTGACCGGAGAAATCTCGTGATCTACAGGAAAAATCGATAGATGTACGTTCACTCAGAGGCCGGCGGGACTTGTAGATAAATCATTACTGTATGCTGAAATCAGAAATGAGGGTCGAGGTATCGAGAGTCACCTATTTTTTACATTAAATGACCGTGCAAGTGGGCCAGTGACTGGGTTAAACGCGGGTCATATATGCTAAAATCCGTCACTGACAGCAGGGTTTCTTTCTATAGTGCCGTGATATATGTCCGTGAAAGGTTAAGAGTGAAGCATGAACCATTTCAACACTTATTGAAATCAATGCTGATTGGTCATTTGGGATTTCGCATGATGGGCCTCTTGCGTGCTTCAGCTTTACAGTAGTGCATCCATATTATTCCAAGTACTTTAGGTGATTTATCTTAACAGTCTGAATACATGCAGGCTTCTGCAGACTCCATTTATATACATAATGGCAAACCAATGGACTACATCGATTGGGTCGAAGCCATTTTAATGTTATTGGTGTCATAATCTCGTTCACGTAAACTCTCTACTTGAGTTCTGACCATAAATCCTTTTCGTTTTTCTTATGTACGTATTAAAATTAATGTATTTTTGTAAATGTTCCCAAAAGGAATGGTATGATTCGTCGGCAATCTATAAAACATGTTCGACATATACGAGAGGACGGTACTACGTCAGGATTCTGACCAGAATAGATTATATAACATAGGAACAAAACTAAAAAAAAAAGATAATAACACGCTTGACATGAAGACTTTTAGATTTGTATTTGAGCCTTTTTTAGCTCAGCTGACTGAAAGTCATCTGAGCTATAGCGATCACTCTTTGTCCGTCGTCCGTCTGTCCGTCTGTCCGTCCGTTAACCAGGCACAAATCGTAACCACTGGACCTAGAACCTTGTAACTTGGCATTCTGAGAGGTCCATGAAAAATCTCCTTGGAAACCAGAAATTAGGTCTCTGTTACCCATATCCTTCGAGCTATGGGGCCCCAAAGTACCCCCCAGATAAGTAACAAATTTCATACAAAAACTTCAATATCTCATTAACTACATCACTGATGGTCATGATTTTTTGCATACATATTGATCATGAGATGTTCCATCAGTTCCTGCAGACTGGTGGCGCCACCTGTATTTTTTTATTTTTTACGAATTTTTTTCTCTATTTTTGAGACCTTTAAAAATACAGACACAATTTTGCCCTGTTGGTTAATCTGTTTGATGCTTCAGTTGAATGGGTATATACTACCATTCAGATGAAAAAAATTCACACAAACACACACACACGCACATGGTTTACTGCAAAACCAGTCGATCCAGGGCCTAGTTGTATTAATCGAAGTCCAAGTCAAGCCGAAAAAATCAAGAAAGTTCCGCTATAATTTGTTAATGTCATCCCAAGGGCACTCCTTCCGCCTCTGCTTGGAAGTTAAGGGTCTATTCGTCCCCAAACTCACTCTGCAGATATATTCCCACCCGAAGACTGTCCTCGGTGTGCTTTCCTGTCAATTCCATCAAACCCTGACCTCGTTAAAATTCAACCCGCTCATGGAGATCCCAAGATCAATGAGGTTTCATAAATAGAGATACAATTTCTGGAAGTTCTACCTGCAGTCGCGTGTCAGCCGTGCGTTAATTGCAATTAAGATGCGATAAGCCATTAAATCCTATTATTGGGCGCCCATAGTACCGCGGTGTAACCACTTAGCAAGATTACATACAGACTAAAAACTATATGTTGCAATTCGCAAGCTGGAATGTAGGGTACACCGCTCGTTAATGTTAAATCAGATTTAGTTAAGACGTTAGCAGTATTGGGCAACAATGGCAGCAGAATTAATATTGAACTAGAAAAGGACTCAGAGAGCGCAGACCTCCGCCAAAGAAGTTTATTGCACCCAAATGGCATTGTCAGAAAGGCAGCAATTTAGGAAATCCTGGACCCAGATGGTGATCCGGATCACCCCTAAAATTTAACCAATGGTTTCCTTGTATCATGGATGGGCCGTCCTGAAAATTTTATAAAAAGTAATTTTTTGAGTAATGTTGCTAACAAAATAAAAACAAACAGACTGACAGGCAAACAAATCAACGCCGGCAAGATTATAAACCCTGCCCCTTGATGGAATAATAAGTTGGTAAAGACAGCACATGTTACTTAACAAGCAGCGACAGAAGCAAACGAAATATCAATGGACAAATTGACAAATTTGCTGCCGGGCAGCATTGACGTGCAAGGCAGAAAATTTAAAGGATTCAAAGAATTTTACTTGTATCAACTTTTTCTGTCAATCCTGTTGCTAGTTTCAGCAGGGGCGGATCCAGGATTTAGGAAAAGGGGGGGGGCAACCCAGGAGGACTAATGAAAACCCTAAAAAAAGTCCCCAGGTATGAAAAAGGGGGGTCCAAGCCGCAAAATTTTGTCTGGATCCCTTTAAAAAAATTTGTTTCTGATGAAAAAGGGGTTTTTGGACCCCTCCCCCCCCCCCCCAGATCAGTTTATGTTCAGTAATGTGTTTCAGAAATGTGTGACGTAACACAGCTGAGTAGACACAATACCATTTTGCACTGTTTAAAAACAAATCTTCGCTGAGATATTAATTAGTAAATTAACCCGATCACGTGATATTTCTTTTACCGTGCAGCAAAATGAACATTGAGTGATTCCAATCTCGATGAGGATCAGACTGTTAAATTAATGGTTGGCCAGAGGAGGCCGTCACATGACAAATGTTGCTTGACAAATACCAGTGGCCCGGCAATAATCTGAGCTCTGTTAATCTGTGGAAGCTAATAACAGCAGGTAAATACCAACGATTGTAACAGAACACGAGCACGTAAAGTCAACACTGAGTTCTGCTGAGTACTCCCTGTACAAACTAGCCCCCCCCCCCCCCCCCCCCAAAAAAAAAAAAAATCTTTAGCAGGGGGATGGTGGTTATAATTAATATTTATATATTAGAAATGACATATGTTAATAATCAGAATAATAGATTAGGTTCCATTTTATAGTTTACTAGGAAATATAATTGATTTAAACCTTATTTATCAAACCTGTACTCATTTTGTATAATATTTGAAATGTGTCATTCAGACAATAATATATATATATGTGTGTGTGTGTGTGTGTGTGTGTGTGTGCGTTCATAAATTTATGTTCCAACTATGATCACGTTTGTTTCAGTTTAATGTATCTTCATGGGTGGGGGATGACTCGCACGCGTGGGAGGGTAATCAAAGTTGGCACAAACAAGCGTACGGGAATAAAGATTAAGAACAATAGTAAATGATTATCGGCCTACCTTGCCAGGCATCGCCATGGCGTTGACGGTTTCTTCTGTCTCGATTTGTATCATCCTGCAGAAATATATAACAGAACATTAAGTATACCACACCAAAAAAATATTGTTCAAGGGACTTTGGAACAACAAGTATTTTGCGAACCGGCGAATGTTTTCTGTAACCAGTACTAGGACAATACACGGAATATTGTCAGCTTCCTTAGAATATACAAAAAATAGCTTAAATCCTTAAAATGGTGTGACTGATCAACACAAAATTTAGTTCGTTATCCTTACCTTTATGAATTTCTTTAGGGAAATTGTACTATCGGACAAATTACCTCATACTTGGTATTTAATCATTTGCATAAAAGTGAATTTTCAGTCTGTGACTGGAACAAAATTTGGAATGTTTAGAACTTCACAAATCTTGAATTACCACCACACATTTTCCATTCACAACTGCACTAATACAGGTCAACTACAAGTTAATTTTGTAAATCAATTATGCATCTACTGTGTCTAACAGAGTGATTATAGCTGCGTGAGCCCTCTTACTGAACCTGAATATCAGCGCACTTGCTAAATGAAAGGGTTATCATCACAATATTATGACTTTAATTTAATTTCGAATTAAATCTGAACTGAATAGAAATAAGCTGATTTCATATATTTTACCCATGCAAATTGGAAATACTGTTTGATACAAAATTCTTGAATCTGAATTTAATCTGAATTGGAATATATGATGACTATTTACATAGTATGAGAACTGGACCACGTGATCTCACTGTTGGTTTGTTGACTTAATTGACCTGAAATTAAACAAAGATTCAATCATAATGATCCATAAAAATCAGCTCCCTTTTACGGCCGCACGAATGCAAACACACACACAGAGATCACATTTCCATTCGATTGTCAAGCTGATGGACTTGCGAGGGTAAACCGTTAATCTACCAATTTTATCGATCACCTAGGACTCAGCCAGGTAAGAATTACTCTGTATTTCTATACAACGACTGTATTATCTCATTTAATATTGGGCCATGTGCCGTGTCTCTTTGTTCTGTTCAGGATTCTGCCGATCGCTACCGATTCCGTCATTGTCTGCTCTGTGAAGTATTGTTTCCGCTGTCACCTGTCATACCCTCATGTCTGCACGCTTACATGAAACTGTGAGCGCACCAGTCAATCCAAATGATTAATAATGCATTTGCTGCCTCTGGATAATATGGTAAATACGAGATGACGAGTGGAAAATTGCCTTCGACTACGATGTCCATTTGGTATTAACAACTGGCTGACTGAGACTTGTTAGAGTAATCCCATTTGTCACAGTTGGCGACATTCAACTTAATCCTCGTCAATGACGGCATTCAGGGAGTAAATAATGAAAACAGGGTTTATTTGTGAAAATAATAGTTTTAAGTGTACAAAATGAACAAAATAATGAAAACAGGGTTTTATTTGTGAAAATAATAGTTTTAAGTGTACAAAATGAACAAAAATGACATGAAATATATTCTTAATCAGTTCCTGTTTGGTTACTATAACAGCCTAGACACCCGATCGTTGGGCCTTTTGTTCTGTCAATTGGGAACCGAAAGGTTACAAGTGGTTTGCATCACGTGGCATCAGGTGATCACCATGAATCCAAGAGGTAACGAATGCAGTAATATATCCTTTGCTCAAACACTCTCCGAAGTGTGAAGGAAAGTTCTATTTAGTATTTTGAAACCAAACCTATTTTTGAAATCACTATGTAAATGAGAGGATGGGGCGTGCGGGGTGTGGGGGTCGTAAGTAGCCTTTTGGAAAAAAAAAAGTTAGACTATGAAGCTGACGGTCCCAGGTTCGAACCCCACCAGGCAAAAATAGTAAAATATCTGTGCTTTAATGATCGACCTGTAAAATATTTTTAGCCTATTTCGATATATGACGTGTATTATAAAGATTTTCTAAAAAATAAACCAAAAAGTGCTCATCCCACGGTGCACAAACTGTGTGTATTGTTTATAACCACGTGTTTATAACATGTGGGGGCCGCTGTAATACCACTGATCGTAATCCAGACAGGTCGAAGGAGGAAAATTAGTGACAAATCAGACGAGCAAGAATCTTGCAAAATACAAAGAAAACGTTGCTTCATATGTTCAACAAAAACTAATGACCTCCTGACAGCCTGTAGATAAAAAAAATCATAAATCCGTCACAGAGTTGTGATTTGAAGTTTTCTTAGCAGGAATTGCATGGAATTCATCTATATATACCTAGAGTAAGAAAGAAATTACATAGATGCAATAAAAAAAGTAGATAAATAAGAGGCTTCAATAAATAAATATAACTCTTATGGTAAAGAATGTAAAAGTAAAGGTGGGGTTTATAGTCTGACATCACTGACGTGTCAGTCTCATCCGACACTTATCCTTCCCGGTCTTTCGGGCTTGTTGTTATAAACTTTATTTATTTTACATGGATTGTACATCTAGTTATAATAACTAATATACTCTACATGGCTCGGATGTTGGCGCTAGATAGGGTGGAGGAAACCGGAGGACCCGGAGAAAACGACCGAACTTGGACGGGCAACTACAACCCATTCTCATAGGCACGCCGGGAGTCGAACCCGGGTCGCCAGCGGAGAAGGCCGAGCGTTTTACCACTCAGCTGTCCAGGTCCCACTCGGTCTTGTTCACTCGTGTAGCCTTGAGTGTCCATTGTTCCAAAATGAATTAACTGATAACTATTCCTGGGTTGAGATCATTCAGATTCGAATCCAATCATAAGTTATTATAAAATGATACCTAACTTGTAATTCAAGATTTTGAAGAAAATAATTGTTAAAAAATGGAAAAATTTGGTTTCACCGAAAATAAACTATGGAGTACCTGCAAATAATTACATAAGGCTGGTGAGGTTTAATACATACTATGGCTATTCTTATGCCGAACCACCTATTTACTTGTAGTAACAGTTTCGTCCAATCACGTCTGCGGATTCCTTCAGACTGCGGTTAGAAAGCGGACATAGAAGTTTGCTTACACAAGTGCATGGACAAAACTGTCACTTTAGTCTGTTTTAAGAGAAATTTTAGAGACAAGTGGCGGTCTAAATCGGCCTAATTTGCCAATTTGTGCTATTTATACTCAATTCTCATATGAGACTGACGAATAAATGTAAATTTATGCTTTCATTTGCAAATCATTAGTATGTCATTACTCATCGCTCTACCGATTTTTTTATTGCATCAGGGTTGGATAAAGGTGGCTCATACCACACGGATAAACAAGTGTACTTGAAAGTGCAGGTAGGTTTTATAAATAACTCTCACATGCCGAAGTTGGGGAAAAACTGTGCGACTTGCCACATCAAGCGCTGCATTTCGGTATTAAGAGTATTCTAGTTCTAATTGCCGAACAGGAGGAGCCCCCTTTCTTAAACCGCCCCTTACTCCGGCTCAGTCTCACTGAGAGTATGATTAGAAAAGGACATATGCATTTTTTTAAAATTTAATCATTAATTATACTTATTTGGTGGCGTTTGGCATCTTAACCTAGCGTATTATTGACACAATGATTACATAAATATTTTACCAAAACCTACCTCCATAGTGTCCGTCTGTAGCAGAAAAAAAATAAGACAGAAGGACAGAACTGAACGGAAAACCTATATGAACAACGCCAAAGGTGCGAAATACGCCAGTCTCATATATTGTGACCTCTGGCCTAATTAAATATGAGTGAAGTTATCCGAGAATGTAATCCAGGTGAGAAACTGTATTGGTTAATATTAATAATGAGTTTCATGAAAATCTTGGTATTCTTTGTAGTTATCCCCGCGCTATCAAATTCTGGTGACCTCTGACCTCATTAAATATGCCTGGATTTTGCTAGAAATCGTATTTTGGCGCGATATTATATTGATTAATAGTTCTGCAAAGTTTTATCAAAATCCATCATATTCTTGGTAAGTTATCGTGGTGACACCATAAAGTGGCCAAGTGACCTCTGGCCGTATAAAATATACTTGGAACTTGCCCATCATTGAACTCGGGCGAGATAATTTAAGGGTATGAAGTTACGGTGCTCTGGTATGTTATCGCGGAGACACTAAAAATTATTGGACGGACAGACGGACCGTAGGCTTACCATAATACGTCATAGATGGGCGTATAAATGGGAGATATATTTTCATGTTTATTAGTTTTTATATTTAAATCTTATTTATACAGGGTAATACAATTAACCAGTCAGCTAAAATCAAGCTGGTCTACCTCTGTGTCCTGAACCATTTACAAATAAGACAAGCATAACCTAAAATATCGAAGAGAATAACATGGCTAGGAATTATAAAACCTGATATTTATAATTACATGAATGCAAAAAAAAACATAATTATTCATAATGTGTGTGTGTGTGTGTGTGTGAAAGTTCAGGTCAAGGTCATAAAAAAATCAACATTTTATTTTCGTCGTAACGCAGAAACTGGTGGTAAGTTTGAGATTAAGCGTATATTTCTCTTATACACAGATTTTTAGGCCGAAAAGGAGGGAGCGTGCACGACCTCTGTAACAAGCCTCTTCAGGGCCGTTCAGTCACGCCATATAAATAGCGCTTTATTGCAATAAACAAGTATAAGTAAGCACGGAAGCTGACGTAAGTAAAACCAAACACAGAATCAAGGAAGATAAGGTCTTATGTAAAGTCTAAACTCCAATGAAGTGATATAAACGTAATCTGCTGCCAAGGAACCACAAACAGAAGCTATATGCCTATAAATGACTGATGCAGCATTATGGAAGCTGTTTACTGTGTGTAATGAGATAATGATATTTTTTTTAAAAAAAACACCCTACTAAAGTATTAAGCCTTAAAAACTCGAGGGAATTTCTTTAAAACGTAATTTCTCCCAGTAATTGTAGGGCAGCTTAAACCTCTTATCCCCCCCCCCCCCGGTCAGTCTCTGCTACATTCTATCTTTTACCTTGAGTTTCGATGTTCGGATTTAAATAAAAAAAAACAGATGAAATTTTGCCATATTTCTGAGCTTATAAGCTTAATCAATTCCTTGTAGAACTAAACATGATTCTTTTTTATAAGAGGAAGGTTATCATTGCAGTTAATAATACATTAACCTTGGTTGTACGGTCCCACTCTCTGTCTTTCATGATTTGTCGCGTTTCAAAAATAAATATATTAAATTTATTCAACCTTTACTGAACATGGGTAGAGCAAAACAAACCAGGAATAAATGTCATGCGAAAAGTCTGAGCCTTGAACTCGTTAACACTGCAGTAAACTCTGATAGACGTACACCACACGGAAAATTTATACACTCAGTACAAACTTGATCTTAGTATTTTTATACATAATGCCTGGAGTCTTGAAATACATATAATTCATACTCCAACAGATGATTTAATGTTTAATCAAAAAATATACAAAGGAACACTTAAATACATACTTTACTTTGCATGTACGGATGAAATAGAAAAAGAATCAAGGTGATACCGAGACATGTTTCGGTGATGGAATACAAAACATAATTACTCCTATGGAGATCACGTAATCCGACAAACACACAAAAACACAGGGCAATATTCTTCAAATACTTACTTAAGTTTTGATGTACATGGATAAAGAAGAGGTAATCAGGAAGAATTCATGCCATATTCCAAATATTTGCAAACAAAGAAATACTCCTGCAGGAATTAAATACGTAATCCTTGAGCACACACAACACACGTTAGGATAATAATGCCCTTCGAGCTGCTTCTGGGGCGGAAATACACGGTCATACACTGATATATTTTTGGCTAGAGAACATTATTTGAGTGATATACGTGTGTGTGTGGGAAGGAGGTTTAGCAGCCACACGGCCTAAATGCCAGCCGTACCTGTAACTGCTTGGCTGCTCCCTCAGCCCAGGTGCCCAGCCTCACTTGTTGCTGTCATTAGCATTTAAACGCGCTATGCCTTCTGTTGCAGGGCTAGTGTGAATAAACAGCACAGTTTTCTTTATAATGTACTGTGTCATTAATTGTCAGGGATTCTAATTCTTCGTCGTCTCTCTTATGCCTTTAGAAAAGGGGATTCAAGACCATGATGTGGATATCTGTATATCTGTCTAAAAGTGAGAAACTGCTACTGACACTGACATCTGGCGGAAGAATGCGGTACTAAGTATTTACTGAGTTTGGAGAATCGATATTTTTACAGATGTCTCTTTTATTGTGCGCTGTTGACATTCTCATTCGTGTTTGACTCAAGCCCTGGGCGTTGCTATGCTACAGCGTTCCTTGTTTTAGCTGGCCGGGTGCGGCCCACGTGTAAACACAGTGGTCATGCTAGTCTCGGGCTAGTCTATTCGCTAATGTACAGTCACTTATGAACGAATGAACATGGGAATATGTGCCGAATAAGTGACTGTACGGTTTTCGGAGCTTCTCACAATAATGACCGCAATATGGCGGAGTATGCTTGCCTTTCTTGGAGTGAAAATTACAAGTTGTCCTAACATAATACCAGCGCCATCAAACATGGGATTTAAGTAACACAGCCCTGTAGTTCGATAGGCTACAAAGGCGGTACGAAGGATTGGTATTTCAATGAAAATTTCTGGAGGGATTAGCCTTGAGAGAAGAAAGTGTGAGCTACATTATGCTTGGATAAAATATCAGATTGGGATTAAGTTTAATTTTTTGCAAGAAAGTGTTGAATATATTCTCAAACTGTCCATTCGTTTCTGATTCTTGTATGAATAAGTTTGTGACTGGCTGTGTATACTATCTGACGCTTATTCAAGATATTTTCTTAAACTTTAACTGAATTCTGTTACACTTTAACTTGCAGCACTAACAAAAAATTCGTCCAATAAGATTCTTTTGTTATGGTTTGAAATAAATGCATTTTCACCAACAACCCTATATTTAAACTATAAATGACTGGCCGTGAGCTCACCACTGACATTAAAAAGGATGACGTGGATATAGTATTGGCATAATTTTAGTTGTTTGATCCAGCGGGGCTTGGGTTCGTTCCCTTGGGTTCGAACCTACCGCATCAGATACCCTACGCCCATGATGTTGCGTCTGTACACGTGTTTTTATCATAGCGTGAGACATTGATAAGAATGTTTAAAATTAGAACGTTGGGAATTACCATTTCCAAGTAGACTGCATTTCACGTGTCTACTTTCTGAGTGATTGGTAACTTACAAAAGCGAAATAGTGATTATGTCGTGTTCTTGATCTGTGGTTTTGCTTTTTGCTTATCAGATCATTTTGTCATTTATGCCAATAAAGTTGAAAACAGACAATGCTTTACTTCATAATTTATTATCCTTCAATTACTTACATACTTATATACAAATATATATATATATATATATATATATATATATATATATATATATATATATATATATGTTTGCGCGCTAAGGTATGTGATGAATCTTAATCACTACTGTCGGTTTCGCATCATCGGCCCATTAGGCTCCCCTGATGAGCTCACCTGATCAGCCGAGGAGGCGAAACCGACGTAAGTGATTCAGATTCATCTCATACCTTAGCATATCATGCTCTGTTACAAAACATAGAGCGCTGTGTTACCGCGGAGGAAAGACTGCATTCCTGCAGATCATTTCTAATTATATATATATATATATATATATATATATATATATATATATATTCGAATGGCGAATGTTACAGTGATATAACCGTTTCTTATTTCTTCTTCAGGCAAGAAAATGACAAATACTTTAGGCACAGAAGTTTGCGTCATATATAGATAGAGGTAATACTCTTAGTTGATTTTGGATGGGAAAATAAATCTTCATGTCTTCTGGTATAAAGAGAGGATTGGATAAACCTACAGATGGCCATGGAGAAAACATATCGTTAAAAACGAGTACATCAAAATGACAGAATATCTGACTCGTTTGAATTATTAAGTAGAAACCTTCTGACAGAATATGAAAAGGATATCAAGAATATGTAAACCCACTTTAAAATACTAATAACAAGAAGTTCTAGTGGAATGGGCCAAAGTATGTGTACACGGGACTGTAACATCATGTCACAGCATGTTAGTCCGTCGACCTATGTTCATAGTCCTTTAAATCGGTGCGTGAACTGTCATGAACTGGTGGAGAACAGGAGCGCGGACATGTTTTTTTTCGAGGTGAAGAACTCGAGGGAACCATGGCGTTTTACAACACCAATTTCTTCCCATCCAAAGCAAAGTTAAGTGTACATAGAGCCATCTAACAATCGAATTGCTGCTTAGCTTTTCATTAGCACTTACACGTTGTAAATATAGTGGAAGTTTGGGCTATATTCATAAATTAAAACCTTCAAAGAGTTCTCGAGCCAGGTTAGCTCACGTTATAAGATGAAATTATAACTTATATACATAATGTCATGTAACTGTAATGTGTCAACGGTTGTAACATAATTAGTTGGTCAACACAGATGGTCAACGTTCGTAACACAGAGGGTAGACATCATGTCAACTTCGAAGAAAGAATAAGACATATACATACTAATGTGTAAATATGAATGCCGGCATCATTTTAAGACCTACACAAGAATAAACATTGACATTGATGGTCATGTAATTTAATAAGTCAGAGAATCTGATTTTTATTCACGTTAGTTCATTTATTCTTAATTGTTAATGTGTAAATATTAAAATTATTCGCTTTACTCTTTTTCACCATTTAACAAATGACTAGTCCGGCAAATATTTGCAAGAAATATAGGGCACATGGGTCTTTACCTTGTACACAATCTGTAACACTAATAGCAAGGCCCGTGGCAGTTTCGTGGAAAATGATTGTATAGGTCAGCCTGTATGACCCTTAAAGCTTACAACACACAGTGGCGTCACTAAAGGGGGATATTGGCCACGTTTTATCCACAGGGGATCATTACATTGAGCATTCAGAGAATAAGATTGGAAGTCAAATATATCAATTCTTAGGATGATAGAATCGTGCTGCACGTATTGTTACCAGCTGCTATGATCATGAAATTTCAAGCGCCACTCTGATACAACAGCTACAATGGCTAACAGTCTCTAAACGTTGTGAGTATTTCATATGTATCCTGATGCATAAATATGTCAATCAAATGAATATCCATAATCCAAACAGTTCATATGGGTCAGTGATACCCATGATCATTCTACCAGATCCGCTAAAAGTGGCCTTCTGTTATTGCCAAAACCGAAAAATTATTTCTTCAAAAATAGCTTCTTATACAGAGGCCCTTCGGCAGCGAATACCTTTCCATACGAGATCAGGTCTATAAAATCTTTAAATCCTTTAAACAAAAGACCAAAGCGTTTCTTTAAAGTCTTAGTATTACAACCTAAAGACAATGTTATTTCCTAATATGCATTGTCAATACCTGTCTTTATTGTATGGCTTCTTTTATAACCGCGTCTTTACTAGTTTTTACGATTATAGTGCACTTTACTCGTTTTCTTACATACATTACCCATGGAATGTATTACGTAATTTTATATACGACTATGTTGTTCAGGCATAAAGTGAATTTTACCTATTGTAGCGTTTAAAGTATTGTTGCATATCATGACTGACTTACTTGTCATGTATATAATATTTATGTACATGTATCTTTGATCCTCCATATATTGTGTAACATATGCATACTGTGTATTTTATAATCTTTGTACCAGATATTATTATATCATGTTTTAAGGTTACAGGGCCCTGTGGAAGAACAGACTATATTACTGAACAGGCTACCCTGTATAAATATACTGAAATAAATAAATAAATAAATGGCGGCCACAGAACACCGGTTGGCCTCTGGCCACCGACCCGCTGTGCATCCTTCTCGGTCTGTTTTCTTCCGCCAATATCGTAAATAGTTCAATGAAAGAACTCCGAATTCAGACTATCATATTTTGTTAGTATACTTCTTTCATTCAAGAACACCACAGGTATGATTCTGTATACCCGGGTGGCCTAAGGACACCACATGTATAATGATGTATATCCTGGTGGCCTAAGGCACCACAAGTATATGATATGCTACATACCCTGGTGGCCTATAAGGACACTACAGGTATAATCCTGTATACCCCTGGTGGCCTGAGGACACCACATGTATAGTGCTGTGTATCCTGGTGGCCTATTTGCGGAAGGAAACAGATCGCGAATGGTGCAACGCGGGCTGGTGGCCTGAGGCAACCTGATGTACCAAGGCCACCATTCGCGATAGTAATGTGCCCTTGCTATTCCTCTGCCTGTCGTCTGCTGCGTTTACCGTAAGCACGCTTGAACGGTTATTAACAATATACCGTAAATATAAATGCTAAAAAATGACTGATATAAATAGGCTTTGCCACTCATCACAAATTGGCGTATATTTTAATTGAATAATAAAAAGTGGGCCTCTTATTGTGCAACTCAGATCCCTTTATTGCCATTTTCAATAGTCTATGCATTTACAAACTGCCCAAGCATTCGTACGAAATGGTCGTACACTCGGCCTATGGTGCTATGAGAGAACAATATTCAGTACTATAAAATGTGGCTTTCATTAGATTGGTAGCCGCTCCATTTTACCGCCTGCCAATAAAATATTATTGCTCAATTAACCCATCCCAAGGGAAGCCCCGAAAACAATCACTCTGCAACTGTTGTGAAATACTAATCTATCGGATACCAGTGCACTCAGTTCAAAGGCGACCAAGTACATCTAAATCCAAATTTATCAACATGGAGGTATGAGTAGCCAACCCTCGACTCAGAAGGGGATCCAGGGGAGGGGTCCAGGGGGTCCCGAATCCCCCTTTTTTAGCCGCCGCGCCCTTTTTTTCAGGGTTTCAGACCAATTTTTGCGGCCAATATTTTTAATGGGTATTGTATTAAAAACGTATTCCACTTGATCTTGATCTTGGAACTTGAAAGTCATACAATATACTTCCTGCAAGAATGACCAGCTTAAGTTGATTGACAAACGATAACTTGAAATGTCAGCGGTGTTTACCCTGTTTCTCACTGAACTACCACCTTTAAAAGGGTCCTTGAGAAATTTGTTTCAGTTAATAATTACACAACAAAAGTGAGCAACACATAGATATGTATATAAACATATAAATTTGATCTTTTAATAGATAAAAACATTAAAACTCGGTGAAATAAAATAAATAGATGAAACTATAGTGTTTCCCTTGAAGGTTAATCTAAAGAGTTGTAACTCTATTAAAAATGCACGAATGAATGTAACAATAGTGTACAGTATAACAGAGATGTCGACATACTTATTGAACTATAATATGGCCGTCTGTATATTCATGCTGCATTAGGGACATTACGGGCAATTCTATCTTTTCGTTTTGTCTTTCTTGTATATTATTTTTCATGCCATAAACTGAAAAAAACCTCCCGGCAGAAAATTGTACGTGGTTTGTAAAAGCAGTCAATCTGTGTGCAACCTTTCAAGTCCCGCAAATCAGTGCCAAATTTAAGACATTTTGTTCATTGACTTTGCAAATATGTTTTACCCAAAACCCATGTATAATGTGTAAACAAACTGTAAACAGTTTTCGAGGTTTAGAATCCTGGTTATGCAAATCCTTTAACAGACAAATATGAAACAAAAAAATTATGAAATAATATTATTCGGTTACAATATGACACTTAACGTTTTGAGTATTTGCCGAATCTTCTGCCTGTCGTCTGCTGTGTTTACAGTAAGCACGCTTTAACTGTAAATAACAATATACCGGAAATATTTATGCAATCAATTACTGGTGTATAGAGGCATTGCCACTCATCACAATCTGACGTAAAATGTGACTGAATACATGAAGTGGGCATCTTGTTTTGAAAACTCATTTCCCATTCGCCATTTTCGATAGTCCGTCTATTTACAAACTGCCCAAGCGTACGTATTAAATGGTCCGTAAACTCGTCCTATCGGTGTTGATGAGAGAACAATATTCAATACTATAAAATGAAGCTTCCATTAGACTGCATAGTCACTTCTCCCTTTTTGCGCCTGCCAATTAAACATTATTCCTCCATTACGGCATCCCTAAAAGTAACACCTACAAAAATCACTGTGTAACTATTGTAAACAACCAATAAAATACCAGTGCACTCCGATTAAAGTTAACAAATCCAAATATATCGACACGAATGTATGGGTATAGGCAACCAACATCAGAGGAAAACATATATGAACATGTATAACACTATGCATGTATAAACCATATTCGTTATAAACAAAGTCACCATAAAATTACAACACCCTATAAATTTGTCTTCAAACCATAATTATAATGATACCGTAATGATATAATATTTGTAATTTGATATGTTATTTCTGGAAACGTTGTATCACAGTTTCCAATACAATAATTTCAGAGAGCAAGGACGTTTTGGTCTCCTTTGGAGATTGTTGTAAAATTGAAGTAAATTCTGCATTATAAAACTTGTCGCCTCTAACAGTTTCTAACTGAACTTAACTTCTTCTTGTTACAGTCATGACCTCTTATAAACAGTGATGTAGTTCCAACGCAGGTCCGAGTCCAGGCAACTCGAGTCCAAGTCCGTGTCCTTTAGGTTAGAGTCAATGTCTACCTCTTTCGAGTCTGCGTTCTTTGAAACCCGAGTCCAAGTCCGAGTACAATACAAAATTCCTATTTAAAGATATTGAAAATGTAAAATTGTGATTATCACACGTATTGTTATGTTTGTTAACACGTTTTTTATTTGAATGTTTAATAATATTCAGTTTTTGATGTAGAGCGGAATTTGGTATATATAGTCTTTCTTTTAATGTTATGGTACTAATTCGCATATGCAAATAGAACTCTGTACGAAATAACTGAGTATGTGACAGAGCTTTATTTATGTTGGACTCGGAAAGGATTCGGTCTCATTTCTCGAGTCCTTACCTCTGAGTTCAAGTCCAAGTTCAGGACCTTTGACTCCAAGTCCGAGTCCGAGTCACTAAAAAGTGGACTCGAGTTCGGACTGTAGTCAGAGTCTGGACTGTAATCAGAGTCCGGGCTGTAGTAAGAGTCCGGGCTGTAGTAAGAGACCGGGCTGTAGTAAGAGTCTGGTATGTAGTCAGAGTCCGGACTTTAGTTAGTGTCTGGACTGTAATCAGAGTCCGGGCTGTAGTAAGAGTCTGGACTGTAGTCAGAGTCCGGGCTGTAGTAAGAGTCCGAATTCGAGTCCAGCATAACTGAACAACTATATTTATTTTACATGAACTTTACAAATTGTTATAATAACTAATGAAGGTACTTTCAATGGCGCCGATGTTGGCGTTCAGTGGTATGATGAGGTAAAGTAAACCGGAGGACCCGGAGAAACCGACCGGCCCTGGACGGGCTACTGCAACCCAACCTCATGGCCATGCCGGGGATTGAATCCGGGTTGCCAGCTGGTAAAGCCGAGAGGCCTAAATATAGTGACTCTGTCTGAAGTGACCTCTCAGAATCTGTCCAAAAAAACAGCAGTACACCATAACTTATATCAGCCACATTTATAAAAAAACAGACAATGGAGCTTTTACTTTTTGTTTCATACCCACATCCAATCAGAGCAAACCACGCGATTGATTGATCTACCTTGTCTTATGAATATTCCCATTAAAATATATCTATTTATATTTAAACTTTGACAATTAAATGGATGGTTCCAATTTCCGAAATCTTCGAGTCAAATTACAGAATGTGGTGCTTATCATTTTTATTTTTGTCATAAGTTTCCGCTTGCTGCATAGTATGATAGACGATTGTTCCAAGCGTATAGGTTCATAATATAGGTCTTGAAACGTATTTATTCGTAACCGGTAAAAATGTTTAAAGTAATTACATTTGAAAAGTCGAATACATTTCGAAAATGAGCGTAAGAAAAAAAAAGGAAAAAAGGGGCCCTAATAGTATGATTACAATTGTGAAAAAAACCGTCACAAACCGTCAACAAGTACTATGTTAAGGAAGATACAGGTATTGTTTACCCAACTGTTCTCTCTCACAGAAGTACTGAGTCGAGTGATCGATTGACTCTCAATGAAGTCTAGAATTTCTGGTCGCGTAATAATGTTGAGGATAGCCTGGCCGTAGAGTCTAAAAGTACGAACGGAAGATTAATAAGAAACAGCAACCTAAGAAATTACATGCACTATTATTAATTCACAAATAAATAAATTCTCAAATACTTTGCGGTCTTGGGCGAGAAAGAGTAAAAAAAGTTTTTTCCTCTATGCATTGCAGATGCGCGTCCCTTTGACACCAAACTATCAGCGCAGATAGCCCCTCGTCTGAACACTGTTCAGGTTCATTTCTTCCAGTGTCTCGTAACCGCTCACGGTGGCTGCCATTATGCGTACACACTAAAACTTGGATGTCACAGGTCGCATGTCGAAATTGCTGTACCGCTATTATTCTGCCATTGCTCGTTTTATGTTATATCTAAATTGATAATCTTGAATAACCAAAATGTGTTATAAGTTATAATAAAATAACGGAAACTGGTTGGCTTGACTTACATGGGATAATCAAGCTCTTCTAGGATTTCTTTACAAATACGGGTTAGGGTACGCATGTCTTTTTTACTAATAGTCTTTCTCCACTTGGAAGCAGTTTCGGCACCGTTTTTGCGGTTAGTTCGGAAGCTTGTTTCCTCTCCTGGATTATGCGTCAGAGCATCAAGCGAATCCAGCACCATATCCGGAACGTCCCCGCCGAGAAAACTGTAAATGCTTCTTGCTGAATTTCTCGGGAATTCTGCTAAATCTTCATATTTAGTTTGAAAAAATGTATGTGGGTATATCATCTCCAATCGCTGCCGGGCTTGGAGGTCACGTGACATCCGGAGGCATAGATGTTTCGCCTCCGATACCAAAGATCGGTTCATAGAAATGGATAATGTATGTGTGTTTCGACGCGATAATATAATGGCGCGCGGGTCACGAAAATGGTGTATGACTTTAATACTGTTATCTATTTTCAGTATGTGTTCCAACTCACGCATAGTCAAACGAATTGTTTTTATTGCTATTGTGTTACTGGTCATACAACTCTTCACCAACGGAGGCAAGCATGGCTTTTTTATTTGTTTATGTAGAACAATACAGTGTGTATAATTGTAAAAAGCGTCGTGCATATGTGGAAGGCACTTTGTTCCAGGGGAAGACATTTTATAACACTCCATTTTGGATTGATAACACAGCCTCCCCAGTGTTTCATTGAGAAAATGTTTCCAGCACAGATTTTTCGTGAATAAGGCACAACTCTCGATTGAATTTCCTTTACTTATATACTTCAACCATCTTCCTACGGGCCACCTTGGTTTCGAATATTTCTTGAAGTGACTCATTGCCTTGTTCGCACAAGATATATAATCCTTGAACCGTGGTGGATTGAACACAAACAGTGAATAGCGGTTTAATACTTCCATAGGTAGGCGTTCCATATTACACTGGAAGATATTTTGTATCACCTTGGTAATAGCTCTTCTCTCATACCCAGGTTTCCCTCTGTAAAGAGTAAAAATTATCCGTCAAGTTACGATAAATCAAATATACACTGTTTTCAATCAAATGCTTTTGATTTTCATCACCTCTTTCCCTACTTAACTGTTTTGATACTTTACATGTTTCAAACAAGACGTTGATATGGACAAAAGTGGCATCATTGCTGTATACACGGAGTTAATAAAATGGACAGGCAAATTGTTTTAAGTTTTATTTTAGATACCTGTTTAGAGCCACATTACATTGCTTAACATTTTAGGTGTTGACCAAACCATCTACCGTTCATCAAGTGCAACTCCAAATGACCTTATAAAAATTAGATACCTTATTCAATTTAGTTACACTTAAAATATATATTGCAACTAGATGTGTGCTATCGCCGAGCGATCGCACGATCCCCCCTTAGTATAGAGTAATCCCTCAAGATGGCGCTGATGAGCAATTGGGGTATCACCTTAAATAAATATCACCGAAATCGCGTTCACATTTTAAAACAGTTATTTCACCCTTACACAGTGACCACATAATTATACCTGCTAATCCATTGATTATTAACTGATTTTCTCCTATCTGTCTTTAGAACATGATAATGATTATCATCATGATGACAATTAACATATTCCTTACATCTTTATTATAATCAATTATTGCAATGTTTCTTATACTGCTTTACCTTTCTCTACCCGATGAAGTATACAACGTATCTAAAGGCAAAATCCCGTAGGGCATGCCATAAAGATACTTGTAAACCGCATCAAGCGGCTCGTACCAATACATCGCGGAAGGATTTTGGTTGAAAACTTCTCCCAAGAAGGAAGAACCTCCGCGCATATAGGTCAGGAGCAGAACACGTGACTTGTTGTCCCTGAAAACACAGCCGCTGCTATCCTGGAAAAATGCAAACATTTTTATTTCATAAAAGACGAATTTATACGTTTATGATTATGAAGAGAGATCCCTTTTTTCTATATTCTTTTCACGTAGGTTGTTCATTTAAGTTTGGCAGTTACGTCAGTGTTTTAAAATGTATGCTCTAATGCGAGTAACATTGCAACGTAAGAGTAGGGAAAAAAATGCAAGCCTCATTTGCGCAGGCCGTGTCTTGTGAATATGAAACAATTAATATGACTTGATCCATTATTTCATATTGTATAAACCAGCCATGAATGCAGAAATTAAATATTTCTGAGTTATTAAAAAAGGTCAGTCTCGCAAATTTCCTCAAATATCATATTGAAATTGACCATTACCTTGCACTAATTGTTCAGTTATCTGCTGATAATTCATAACCTCAATTCGTGTTGATGGCTATATATCGTGATACATTGTAATAATTTCTATCACTGGTAATAAATGTGTACATACAATGGTTCCTTATATCAGCATGTCGGATATGGATTCTACATAATGGTATTTCGGTTGTGTCTATATCCTAATGACGTATCCGCCATAATGGGTAAACTATGGTTGGCTTTATATTCGCGGGTCTGAAATTTCTTAATTTTGAACGTTTCGAGAGGGTTTCATTTTCGCGACTGCACTAGAACCTTTAAGACCTAAGCACAACAGTATTTGTATTTATTTTAAAATAAGAATGTCTAATTGGTATAATTTAGGTTTGTGGAAAATAGCGGAAACGTTTACTCAGCTGTATTCTATGTGTTCAACAGTAAAATTAAAATTTATTTTTTAAATCCAAAATGTGAATTTTTCAAATCCTTTGCATATTCCATTAAACGGATAGGGTTATGCATATAATTTGGCATGCGAATCTCACTCAAACTGGTCACTAAAGTGCATTTCTAATTGCTGGTAAATGTAGGATTTTAGAACCTGAATTATTATAATAAAAATATTTTGCCATTTTAGATAGATGCAATGTATCAAGTTCAAATTGTTTGGTAGGAAAAAATCATTTACATAGTCTACTACACGGAATTGCGCTTTTAACTTAATTTTTTAATGTTTCATTTGATCGTAAAAAATTGGGGCTGGATGCACAATGCGATACCATTCTCTTATTGGTCTGATTACAATTCTTTGCTCTGCGCCCACTGTGGTGTAGCGCATGCAAAGAACCGTGCTAAACAAAGCAGCGATTAAAACAAGAGGAGATCTTGGACTGCTGCAGTGTATAACCGCTGCGCGAGGAGCCTAATAAGCAAGAGGTTATATTTCTTTTTCAACATTGCATTGATAAAAAAATCGCTTCCAAACTTAAAATATCCCAGGTTGGTTGCATCATTTTGTTCAGGAAATATTTGGCAAATTCAATGAAAATAAAACAAAATACCTCAACAATGCATAAAAATATTTGGCAAAAATGTCTGATGTTCTTAAACTATTTTCTGTTTCCTTTAAAGATCTACATAAAATATAATAAGTTACGGTGCCTAAAGCACACATGATTTCTGATGAACATAACATCTTATTCGACAAAAATATTGGTACACATCACACGTTCAAAAATGAATTAGTGATGACATTTTACTTTAACAATCATAAATTAATAACATATATTGACGTGATGTATATTCATGCGCATTTAATCCGTTTTCTTAAGCAAATGTTATACTTCAATGATAGCATTAAATTAAAAAGAAAGTAAATTATGTAAATCATGTCAAAGCATCATGGTTTTAATTGACCTGGCGTGGTTGTTAAATGTGTTTTATTGCACATGCATGGGCCTGCGTTTGATATTTTCATACATTGTCTTAATTCAACTGAAGATGTATTACTATGAAAACGTATACATATAAATATATATGTACCTAAAGAAATATATTATTATATAAAAATGCAAATAACCTGCTTTTGTATCAAGAATGATCTTTGGAATAAAATATGGGAATAGGACAAATTAACTGGCCTGTTGCCGTATTGGAATTATGCCAGCAGTTTGTATAGAGTGGGATTTCATGTTTTATTTGCAAGAAATACTGCGACAGACCTTGCCTGCTATTGTAAACTTTTTATATAAATTACGATATTTATATATGCAGTATTTATTAACTAACACATGTAAAGTATCACTGCATAAATCTCGTAATATAAGATCTCATTCAAGGTATATGGGCCATCGTTTACCATTTTATGTAATAAATTTGTAATCACACCGGATAAAAACATTATTTTCATCCAATCTTTGATTTTTTTTCAGATAATTTACAGATGCCATCTTGGAAATTGGCGCCAAAACAAAAATTCCTCCTACAAGAAGCCTTAGCTCTCGCGTAATTCCTGGTCTATGGGCCCCCTTTACCATTTTATGAAATAAAATTGTAATCACCATGTGTATAAACTTAATTTTCAACCATTCTATGATTTTTTTTTTATTTACAGACGCCATTTTGGATTTTAGCGAAAAGAAAGAATTCCCAAGAGTCTCAAGGTGGCATCACCTTGATTCATGACCACCCGTTATCATATTATGCATTAAAATTGTAATCATACCAAATGTCACACCTGTGAGTGGTATCTTCCTGACTATTTGGATAACAAAAAGTGGATATTTAGCGCTGCCCCCCGCCCCCCACACACACATGAATGTGCAGCGTGTCTTATTGCTTATTTTTATACGAAGTTCAACCGATTATCGTTGTTTAATACACGTCAGATATTGTGGATTCTGAATAGTTCGAGAGGGCTTTAATTTCGTGGAATTCGTGGGTATTTCTTTTATTTAAATCCCCGAGATCTTTTAGTTTATCACAGAAGTTCTCTAACGTCTTCTAGGCCTACGTTACCATCCATCTTAGCAATGACCTATTGTGTTCGGTTCTATCTGGGATTGAGTAAAACTATTTCAGCAGTGCTGGACTATATTAAGGAATTTTAGCACTAATACACTGTAACACTGAGATTTGCTCTCAGGAACTATTCAGGAACGATTAATACTTGAATGTCTGGACCCCACCAACAGAGCTTCATGTCAAAACCATGAAATTTCAGACCCATGAAATTTTATGCATTCACAGTATCTAACTGGGCCTCTTTAAGATCATTACCTCTAATTTATTCATGAAAATCGCAATACCCTATAACCTTTTGTTATATTTCCATTTGGATTCATTAGTGGAATTCAAACAAAAGGGGAGTATTACTGGGCTGCTAGATAATCATCATTTTGGAGGGTTTGTAATTAAATATATATAATATATACATATATATATATATATATATATGTGTGTGTGTGTGTGGTGATTGAGAAGATAGCAAGGATAACTCAAATTCACTCTTGAACCCTAGCGTAGGCTTTAATCATCAGAAAACTGAACATATGACCTACAAAGAAAGAAACAAAAACTACTACTTCTACACATGCATAAGAAACAAAAAGCTACAATGACTGCATAGAAATGAGTTCATACAGATCACAACATTTTCCCCCTCTGGTTGGAAAAAGGTCACAGATTGTGCTATTTAAAACTAACTTCTTGTTAGTTTTAAATGAACATCTGTTCTGTAAGGGACATTCTTAAAAATTAATCTTTAAGATTCTGGGCAGGAGCAATGAACCGGTAGGGTAAAATTTAGTATTCTCGTCCAGAGCGAGTGCATCTGGCAGGGACAGAGTCCACAGGGAAGTTTACAGATCGCTCGGTCTGTAGAAAAGGAGTGAGTATCTCTGGCTGAGCTGTAACCGGGGCACTTGGTGTGACAGCATTTTTGTTTGCAGTTTCATGGTCCCTGTCTGTTACATCAGGAAGAGCAGATATTCATTTCCAACAGTGGATGGACTCGGGCCGCCACTAGGTGCCAGGTGTCTCACAGAAACGGTAGTTTCACGCCCATCAGGTAAACGAACATGGGCGTAAGCTGGATTAGCAGCCTGCAGTAGGTCAACCTCTTCTACTAGAGGTTCATATTTGCTAGCCCGAACATGACGACGTAGTAGCACCTTCCCAGGTTTGGTCAGCAAGGTCGGAACAGAAGAACCACTTACTGAACGACGTTGATGGCCGAACATTCTCTCATGCGGAGTTGCATTGGTTGCGGTACACAGCAGGGATCTCAGGGAATGTAGGACATCTGGAAGCGTTTGTTCCCAAGCTGTAACAGAAAGGTCATGGGACCTGAGAGCAGGATTGACAGCTTTCCAGATAACACCATTGTACCTTTCAGTCTGCCCATTTCCTTGCGGATCGTAAGCAGTTGTACGGCTAGTGGCCACACCTCGACTGTGCAGGAAGTTTGTACGTTCTGAGGACATGAATGCAGTTCCTCTGTCAGAGTGAATATATGCTGGCAATCCAAAAGTGGAAAAGAGAGATGAAAGACACTTAATAACAGAGTAAGCATCAACATTAGGACATGGATAGGCCCAAGGAAAACGTGAGTACTCGTCAATGACTACTAACAGTTAGCGGTTTTTGGTGCTGGAGGGCAAAGGGCCCTTGAAGTCTATGTTGAGTCGTTCCAGTGGTTGGGTGGCCTTTACCATTTTGCCTTTAAACTTCTGATATCGAGGTTTAAGCTCAGCACAAACAAGGCATGAACTACACAACTTGCGAATATCATCAACTGAGTAGGGGAGGCTACGGCATTTCACAAAATGAATCATTCTAGTCACTCCTGGATGACACAGAGATTCATGCAGATGTTTCATTGTTTTCTCATCACTTGTTACCATGGAGCACTGAATGCGAGAGAATGTATCAGGTGCTACATTCTTCTTTCCTGATCTATACACAATGTCATAACTGTAGCTTGCAAGTTCAATGCGCCACAGCTGGATGGCGGCGTTCAGAGGCATTCAGTGTTCGTGAGAAAAAGGCACCAGGTCTACCATTTTGATTGAGAGAAGCAGCAATCGCAAACTCAAAGGCATCTGTCTCTACGACTAAGGGAACATCCCTATCAACTGTTACTACTACTGCTGAGCTAATGTCCTGTTTCAGTGTTCTGAGTGCTTCAACAACTTCCTTGGCTAGAGGGAATGACTGAGATTGGACCAGTGGATGCACTTTAGTGGAGAAGTTGTGGATCCACTGAGCATAGTAAGAGAACATACCCAATACCTCAATTTCCTTTTTTGTTTGGGGAGAGGAAGCTCAAGCAATGGTCTTAAACGTTCTGGGTCAGGTCTGTAACTGCCATGCGAGACTGTGTAGCCTAGGATGTTCAGTGTTTCTGTAGAATATACAGTCTTTGTTTCATTGAAGTCTAGCTTCTTTTGATTTGCTACTTGCAAGAATTTCTGGAAAGTCATGTTCTTGCTGATTCATGCCACAAACAGTTACATTGTCAACATAAGCGTAGGTCCCTCATAGCTTGTTTTCTGTGATTATATTATCTACTGTCCGCTGAAACGCAGCCACATTGTTTGTCACACCAGATGGGATGCGAGTGAACTAATAGAGTTTCCCGTCGGCTTCAAAACCAGTGAAATGTTTCTCTTGTTCAAGGATAGGTACTTGATGGTAGGCGCTCTTCAAGTCCAGGGTAGAGAAGTTGCGGAAGTGAGCGATATTTTCAATCATTTCATCGATTCTCGGAAGGGGGTATGCGTCAAGTTGAGTGAAACGATTGATAGTCTGGGAATAATTAACCACCATTCTTTTTTTGTGTCTCTCATCTTTGGTAACCAAAACTTTGGCTCTCCAGGGTGACTCACTGTGTTCAATGATTTTGTGTTCTAGCAACCTGTTTACTTTCCGACGGATGAAGTTGCGGTCCTCCTCTGAGAAGCGTCTAGACTTAACAGCTATTGGGTGGCAGTCAGCTGTGAGGTGTTTAAAAAGTGGCGGTGCACTCACAGAAGCAGGGGTGACAGAGTTCAACCTAAGTGGGGGCCTTGATCCTCCGAATGCAACTTCTAAGGAGGAGTGTTGTCCAAGAAAGTCATGGCCTAGCAGCACTGGAGCACAGACAGATTTAAGAACTAGGAGCTTTACTTCAGTATACTCCTGCCCTAACAAACTAACGGTAACATAGCAGTATCCTTCAATATCTACATTGAGTGAGGAGTCAGCCATTTTCACTTTGCTGAGGCAAGGTATTTTCTCAATGTTCAGTTGTTTCACCAGCTCAGTGTCTATATAGCTGTCAGAGCTTCCTGTATCTAGCAAAACAACAGTTTTATACTGACCGTTTAGTTTGCACTTAACCAGTGTTCTCTGTAAATTACTTGTTCCAGTTGTAGCAGTGACTGTCGCAAGTGTAGAAGGGACAATAGCTGACGCATTCTTACTGGGTGTAGACCTGCAAACTTTTGAGAAATGCCCCTTCTTTTGACATCGATGGCATATCTCATCTCGAGCAGGGCACCTGCTCCGAGGATGCCGAGGGTTTCCACCAAAAAAACAGCTAGTTTGGTTAGTGGCCGCTGCCATTAGATTGTCACTAGGACGGGAATCACATTCATCTGGAAACAAAGAATTTTCCTTGCCTGTGCTAAGCGGTTTGTTTGTGGCGGCATTCAGCATGTGAGAGGATGAGTAATAAGTTGCACTTTGTTTTCGAGCACTCTCAAGTGATCTGGCTTGATCAAAAGCAGTCTGCAGTGTAAGAGTTGTGTTCTCTAGAAGCCTTTGGCGTATGGAATTAGACTGTAGTCAATTAATGAAGGTATCACGAATGTAGTCATTCTGGTTTTGATCTGCATCAATGGCCTGAAAGTTACATTCTTTACTCAGTGACTTCAGAACTTGCATATATGAGTCTAGGCTTTCAGTAGCCTCCTGGCGTCTAGTGGCAAGAACATGTCGTGCAAATACCTCATTTTTAGGTTTCACGTATAGGGTGTTGAGCATTTTTATTGCAGCAGTATATGTTTCAGCCTCAGCAATAAAGTCGAACACGTCAGCAGATATATAGTTTACGAGAGTTTTGAGTTTCATAATGTCGAAGTCAGTCCACTTTTCGGGTTTAATGACCCTAATAAAGTTTTCAAAAGTTCTGTAAAAGTGGGTCAATCGTTAAGCTGCTTCTGGGTAAGACGGGTCGATTTCAAACACTTGCGGACGTAGCAGGCGTTCCATTTCTGATGATTAAATTGTGGTGATTGAGAAGATAGCAAGGATAACTCAAATTCACTCTTGAACCCTAGTGTAGGCTTTAATAATCAGAAAACTGAACATATGACCTACAAAGAACTACAACTACTACACATGCATAAGAAACAAAAAGCTACAATGACTGCATAGAAATGAGTTCATACAGATCACAACAATATGTATATATATACAGGGGCGGAATAGGTTGGGTCCAAGCCTTGAGTACTTATGAAAAACCCTAAGGGGGTCCTGGCCGCACAATTGGTCTGAAACCCTTAAAAAAGGTGTCGCAGCTGGAAAAGGGGGGGGGGGGAGAACCCTTGACCCTCCCCCTGAGTCCGCTTCATATATATATATATATATATATATATATATATATATAAAGGGTATACAGCATTAGAGTAATGGAGCAGAATATATATATATATATATATATATATATATATATGTAAAGGGTATACAGCATTAGAGTAATGGAGCAGAACTCACCTTTGAGAGACGTTCAGGTATTGATGTAAGAGTTCGTGTAAAATTTACGTCCATGTTGCTTTCCCAGATGATAGGAAGTACATTGAGAGCTGTGTCAAATCATAGCAATAATTGAAATTAAATCATTAATTATTACAGAAGTTAAAATAACAAAACTAGAATTTAGACGGAACTTGTAATAACTTTCTAATGACAAGATGAAAAATAATACAAAGAAGGATGCACTTTCCTTACTGTAAGACATGCTAGTATATAAGAATGTTGTTCCCTATAATACAAATATACAAGATCGAAATAACGTTTGGACAAAACAAAACACATAGACAGAACGAATGTTTACTACATAATTAACATAATACACTTAGTCAATTTGTAGTAAAACAAAATAATAATATACTACCAACCAGTGAGGAACACCAATGGCCCAGATATTATCCAATAGAGTCTCTTCCAATGCATGAAGTACATCATTATCGGACAGCACACAAGACCGTTCGAATCAAATAATTATATACAGGTCTTGTCTCTCCAATGTGAAGTGCCTGAGATCCACACAGCCCACGTTGAACCTGAGCTGGTTTGGCCGAGTTACTGATGCTGTGGTCAGCCACAGATGGACTCCGCTGTCCAGAAAATAAAATGCGGGCTTGCGCCACCATTGTCACTCAGCTGCCTCTCAGCGTGAACACGACCACAGCGATTTATATCAGTTAGCTGAACATTGTAACCAGCTTTCGATACATAATTGACAGATCACACAATGCCCTGATCGACCCACGTACGGTAGGCCTGACTGCATGTTTGCTGGTCGGGGTTATAATAATCCATTAGGCCAAAAGCTACTTTACGACATTAGCATTTCGCGATACATCCACGGGTTTATTATCTTCATATTGGTGGAGTAAGTTAATTTGAAAGAAATGGACGTTTTTCTAATTACAAATAGAAGAACTAAAATAGATTCTACTTTATCATAACCGCGCCCGCATGCCCATGAGAGTGTCCACATTTGGAATGGACATATTTTCGTTATTTCTGAAAACACCACATGGCTCACAGGTATATATATAAAGGTTGTCATTTAAAATCATCAAATCCAATTGTTAGATTCCGTTTTAACTCAGCATATTGGTAAATACAAGTATATCTCGCACGGGTTCCGTTGCCGATAGACAATTTGATTCCAGGACAAGAAATGTCTGGTTAACACAGAGATGGGATTTACACGTCGCTTTGCAAGTTCACATGCATTTTGTTGTATTTGTGGCCCAATGGTAAGATCACAGAATGTTACAGCGATATCGCCGCAATAAGATGGATTGCAGTTGCAGTACAGTATCCCGTATTGGTGGCGCCACCAATGCTCTACCGTCATGACCAAGGTAGGCTTATTAGTTCAATATAAATAAGTCTTATATGAAGTCAGCGCTAGGATAGCTTTATCAGTTGCATGAGATCGGCGGTGCCACCTATAACTTTAGAAACAGGGGTTATGTCTCAAATTTTGTACTGGAATAAGAAACATTCGCTTATTTTCTCGAAATCTTTGGACAAAATTGAGCAAAAAAGTAGCACGGTGTTACAAACTTTTCACCAACGTTAGTATAAAATCACTATTCTTGGTCGATTTTTTCATCAAAACAAATGGATTTGCCATTAATGGCTGCATGGATTTCTCTGGATTTTACCAGTTCTCAGGACTAAACACATGATCATGATCCCATGATCCCATGCATATAAACACTAGTGCCGCCACCTTTATTTCAAACTGATAAAGCTTCCCTACCTACCTACCAACTTTTACCCGGCACAGGAAATGTCTTGATACCATAGAAATGGAATTTACCTTTTAGTTTGTAAGTCCAAATATTTTCCTTTTGTACCAATTCAACACTAATAGCCTGTTGTGGTAAGATGACAGGATGTTTACAGCGATGTGAATGCAATAAGATGTATACCTTTTGCAATGCAGTTTCCCGTATCGTTGGCGCCATTGATATTTTTTTCTAATTCATTGCATGTCTAATGGTAAATTTGGAAACAGTAGAAATGCCACTGATTTTGCAATGGACAAAAAAACGTATCCCAGTTATATTGAAATCATTGAATAAACTGAGCCAGACAGAAGCGCTTTTTTTCTCCAAAATTACTACCAGCATTTGTGAATTGTCATTATCCATGGTCCATCTTTTCATCAAAGCAAATGGATTATTAATAGCTGAACGGATTGCCCAGGATTATGCCATTGCTCATGATAACACACAAAATCTGGTGGCGCCACCTTTATTTCAAACTCTTTATTTTTTATTAATATAAACATAATTATTTTACATGGATTTTACAAATAGTTTTTAAACTAATCGCGGCACTCTATATGGTTCAGGTGATGGCGTTCGGTAGTCTGTAGGGGTGGAGGAAACCGGAGAACCCGGAGAAAACCACCGACCTTGGACGAGAAACTTCAACCAACTCTCATGACCAAACCTGGGATCAAACCCGGGTCGCGAGCGGAGAGAGCCGTTCGTTTCGACCCTCGACTGCCCAGGCCCAAGGATTAATACTTGCAGTCGTTTAACAATCCGAAAGTATCTGCAGAGTTCTACGTTCATTTTGTTAACAGACCTGCATGGTGGGGAGTAATAATGAAGTAATTTAATGAAATTAAAATTATAATTTTGGAAAAAGCTCCATGCATGTTATATTTACAATATTCCTGTAAATTCCAGTGTTCATAACTGCAGTCTACATACTGTTAAATTTGGTAAAAGACATTCAGACCCGAACTCACTTAAATATATATAGGGCTGTATGGATATTATTATCAAATTATCTCTTTCAATTCGTACTCATTTCTCTTTACTCGAAGAATAATAAGCCATAATATAAAAAATTAAACTGTTTCTATTTTTTTTTATTTTTTGGGAAATGTAGAATGTACCATTTTTGCATTTTGGCTCGCCGACCTTTCAGCTTCCGCACATCTGCAACCAGCCGCTTTAGGTTACATGTTTTTTTTCTGTTTGACATCATTGGCGGTTGTACTTTGTTTTCTAATATTTTGTATATAAACTAGAATACGGGTAGTCGACAAGCGACTACGTGTATCCCCCAAAATCAGAGTGAAACGGGTGAAGTGAGGCATGGATTGAGTGGCAAGGGGAAATAGAGTGAGGTGTGTTGCATATTAGCATGGATGTCTGCAGCAGAAATGTGTATGTAGGTGGCGCCACCTGCCAAAAAAATCGAGAAAGCTAACAAAGATGTATAAACACGCAAAATTTTAGGCAGATATGTGAAACCACTGCCGAGATATGAGTGATTTTATCCCACGGCAGACAAACAGACGGTTGCTGTGAAAAAATTGGTTGCAGGTGGCGCCACCAGTTTTGCGTTTGGTAAAGAGATATGCCAAATTTCAGGTGAATAAGTCAAACCCTTGCGGAGATATGAGTGATTTTAACCCAAGGCAGACGAACAGATGGACACTGTGCAAACATGGTTGCAGGTGGCGCCACCATTTTTTGTGTATGTTATAAACCTATCCAAGGGCTACATTTGTACATTTATTTTTTTTTCTTGATCGGTCAAACGGTTCCCAAGATATGTGGGTTTATGTGTGGAAACAGACGCACAAATGGACGCTGGGCAGAGAGGAAAGGTCAGAGGTCAACGCCAATTGGTTAGGCACCAGTTCACATGTGACCCGATAATTGCTGTACGTATCGGAAAAATCCGTCCAGTAGTCTCAGAGAAGTTCTCCGGAAACGAACGCGGCGGCGGCGGCGGCGGCGGAACCCGGTCAAAAACATAGTATACGCAAAACTTTGTTTTGGCGGATACAACAAGCTCGTACATCCATAAGAGAGGCGTTATGTCAACTCTAAATTCCTACACAGGAATAACCTACCTTTCATTAGTATGTAGCAAAGTTATTGAACAAGAGACATAACTTCAGCATGCAAACACTTGACCTTGTCAAAATGTGTTATGATTGTTATCAGCGAAATCTGACGTTCTAGGAAGACAACAATCTGAATTTAATTGAACTCACTTCATATTTACCGGGAGAGCGTTTTTTTTTTCCTCTGAAGGGGAGGGAGGCCAAGGTTTCCAAAGTTTCTTTTCGGATAAATGACGCTCCACTCTATTTCTACCATTCCTCTATGACAACTGAAGTGCTTTAATATTTTCATAGACCTGGAAAAATTCTAATATGACATTTATACCATGCAGAGAAAAAGGTCTATTCAGGTAGCACCGCCCGCAGGTCACATGCAAATATCGTGACTTTTATATTTTAATGTCAATGTTGTTGTAGTCATGCACGATATACTAGTATTTAGAAGTGGACCTACCAGTGTTTATATATTCAAAAAAAGTGTATAGTTCACTACTGCATATAATCGTCCCCTAAACTGTAGAATAGTGGATCGATTCTCTCCATACGAGACATATAGATAGTCTAAATGGTGTGCATGAGGCGAAAAAAAAGGTATTTCGCCTAAGGCACATTCTTTAAAATATTGTGAACATGCAGATATTACTGACAGATGATTAAAAAACATTAGCATAGCTGAAATGACTTTTAATCAGTTTGGATTAAAATCGTCATTGGCTGTTGCAATTATGGATTATTTTTTGGCTTGAGTGTATATATCTCTACCCGGAGAACAGTGATCCCTATGCCTTATGATTTAATGATGCAGTCGGATCAAGATAAAGCTAGCATTCCATATACGCGTATGCGGTACGTATGCGTAATGCGGTACGTATGCGTAATGCAGCTAGAAAACGGACGCCTGTGATTCCATTAATACGTACGCGTATGCGGTACGTATACAGCAAAATCGGGCCGATAGATTATATTTGCATGAGTAAGAGGTGATCTGTCGGAGAAATACCCTACCACTGACTTCAAAGTGTGAAATTTCCACGTCATTTTGGTCACCATCTTGGATTTTTAGTATATGATTCTACACATATTAATGGACCTATCCTGAAAAAAAATCATGTTGTTACCAGCCATTTCCAGGTTAAACCCCATACTCTTGGACTACCATGCGTTAGAAAAGGGGGTCCAACCCAAGAGGACAAATGAAAACACTGAAAAAAGGTCCTCAGGTCTAAAAAGGGGGGTCCAGGCGGCAAAATTTTGTCTGAAGCCCTTAAAAAAAAGTTGTTTCTGATGAAAAAAGGGGGGGGGGGTCCGGACCCCCTGGACCCCCCCCCCCCCCGGATCCGCTTCTGTAAACTGCATACGCAAATATGGAATGTCAGATTAAAGGTACCCATTCAACTATCTTTGGAAAAAGAATTTATGCGATTTTTGGTTTTCACTGTGAATATATTAATGATCTAAGGGCACTTTTGTTATAAAAAGGCCATCGTGAAGTATGTATGCATTTGTTATCAACAACGTTTGTAAACACTGCAATGCTGACAAAATGGAAAACATGTAATTTAAGGTGGTAGGCTACATATATGCGGAGGTAGAAAGGTCACTTGTTGCAAAACGCCATTTGCAAAGCTCTTACTTATCTGACTAGCCGCCAGATGCCTTTGTTGAATTTGTTTAATTTTTGAGGACCCCCACATATATCAAACATGTTAAAATAAACAAAACACGCAGCCTGTGTGCGGTGATCTCAATGTTCTCTGGTCTATCTTTAATATATAAAGGGATTACCTTTGTTTTATAAAGGTCATATAAGCTATTGGGCGTGCATACGTATGTATGTATATGTGGAAACACCAGATGCGTTCCATGTGTGCGTATACGCGTGAGCTGGCAGACGTATATATTTGTGAGTTGATTGCTTTCGTAATACCTGTGGCTCGTTCTGCAAGTAAATTCAAAATTAGGACATGCTAAAAGTGGACTTAGATTGTTCACTAAAGAGGTCAGATAAAAGTTAAACTTAGTTAAAAACACACCAAACATATATGTTTGTTTGAAAAGAGTTTATTTCGAAACATGAAAAAAATGCACATAACAGAAATTCCAATGATCACATAAATCTGATAACCCGCCCTCAGATATAATATGAACAATAAATAGTTCAACATCATTGCGTAGTATACGAATCAATTATTTGGCCAATTTTCGTCCCAAACAATATATACAATTTTCAGTGAAATTTTCATTTACAGTCATCAATAAACTATAAATATGCTAAAGGAACCATTTCTATTAAAACAACAAATCTGAGCTTCATTCATATTTATCATGGTTATTAAAATCAATTTTATAAACGGAAGATTTTGTCTTCAATAAATCTGTAACTACGTCTACATTACACGTGTGTAAAAGCGATATTTTCATTGCACATAAAACTGTCAAGTCAGCAGTTTCCCTTGCAATGTTAAATACATGGTAGCAAATCTTCATTATAAGTAATATTCCAAACTGTTCATGATAACAATGACGAACATTATATTATAAATACACATACCGTGTAACCTCTATTTTACGGACACTGAGCACCAGAGTCATGATTAGTAGCCTGATTTTATATATATAAATATATAATTGTATACTTATTATATATAAATATATATATATATATATATATATATATATATATTGTTAAACTCGTCTCTCGTATACATAAATTCATTAAATGCCAGACACAAAGATACTCTGATGACGATGACAAAATAAAATCATTCCAAAAAAGTTTGGCTACAGGAATGACATAGTATAATTCCTGCTACCTAGATTTCATAAACAGGAAATAATAACCAGGTGGTGCACAACTGCTACTTTGAATCAGTATGGTTGCATTTGTGAGGCAGGCATACAGCACATGGGAGGGCAATAGAGTACATGTTTCGCTCACAAAAAGTGCATCTTTCGGGGGTTCCTGGGTGGTATGTTCCGCATTGGGATGATTACATACCCAGGGCCCTCAGGTGCAGTACTCACTTGGCCTGGTACACACCAGGATATAAAATGAGAGGAAGTATGTGATTCTGCAATGTCACATAGTCTGAAACCACAATGGATTTCTGCAGAAGTACATATATTAAGAATTTAAATATGGAGGCACTTACCTCCCCCCCAAATATTTAGGAAATAAAAAGAAAAAAACTGACCATGGCTGTCTGAGTAATAGCACTGACTTAGCTTAACAGCATTAAACACATTTGGACACTGAAAGCATAAAATATATAAACAGTGCAAAACACCAAAAAATACAAGAGGCCACCACATACCAAAATGTAAACATTAAATTTGTGCTTGTTTGGTGAAGTCAGTTTCAGAGACAAACATACAAATATTTTTGCTCCCAATCCCCTTCCTTCCCACAAACCCACATTCCATGAATATAAGATGAATAATTTTTTATACATAGTGGTGCTCACCAGATTCCCCTAGGTGCCCCCCAGTACTCCCTAGATTTGAGGTGCAAAAATTATTGCTAAGTTGATATATTCCTTTTTTTTTTTATTTTTTTTTTCTGAGAAAGAATTGACCAATAAATGACAGCAAATGTGCACCAGAATGCAGTAATATACATACAGTGTCTCATAAATTTTCCTCCTCCCACACACCCTACCACTTTGGGGGGCTTTGTCCCCTTGCATTCACTTAATCCCCCCCCCCCCCCTTTGCCATTTTAGTCTGGCTTACCTTACGGCCCTGTATATTTATAATTATAATTATAATTATATTTATTTACCATGGATTATACAAATGGTTGTTATAACTAATTGTGGCACTCTCCGTGGCTCAGGTGGAGGTTCTCGGTAGTGTCTGGAGGTGGAGGAAACCTGAGAACCCGGAGAAAACCACCAACTGTGGATGGGCCACAACAACCCACTCTCATGGCCACGCCAGGGATTGAACCCGGGTCGCAAGCAGAGAGAGCTGAGTGTTTTACCCTTTGACTGTCCAGACCTAATATATATATATATATATATATATAGAGAGAGAGAGAGAGAGAGAGAGAGAGAGAGAGAGAGAAAGAGAGAGAGAGAGAGAGAGAAAGAAAGAGAGAGAGAAAGAGAGAGAGAAAGAGAGAGAGAGAGAGAGACAGCAGAATCTGTCTGAGAGAGACTACCTATCTAGTAAGACCACCTGTCTTTAAAGACCACCCTAGAATATACCATACTGATTCACACTGGTTATTGTTAACCTGTCTAATAAGATCACCTTTAAATTAAAACCATTATTGGCCATTCCAATAAAATGGTCTTTTAACACAGGTTTAACTGCATATGTATATTTGGATATTCTGTATTCAAGGGAACATAGTTACATGTAATGTCAACATTGGTATATATTATTGATTATGTTTCTTCTGAGGAATAATGCTCTCTGGCTAAATTAACTGTCTCTTGGCTATATCTTAGCATTACAGTTCTGATCATATATGCAGAACTTATATATAACCTCAAAAGACAAAAACTGATTAAATGTGCTTGGATCACATAAGTAAAGCATGGAATGTTTTAAAGACTCAGATATTTCAGAAAAAATCTGTGGCTGAATAATAAAACATGCACACATAAAATCCACAAAAACGAGATTAAAACCTGTTATAAAAAGTACAACTGGCAGGGATGACCCCTCTACATGTTTAGGTAAATGCTGCCTTTGGCATGTTCTATAATAGTACATCATACTGCCAACAGGTGGCACTACTGATCTATTCTATATCTGGATAGTCAGGCAGGGCTTAACATTAACAGTTAACCACTTGCCTAGGGCAATTAAGAGTTGTAGGAAAGGATTGTAGGGCAACCAAAATTTGGCTTCTAATTGTACAACTAGACAAGTGAATTGACCATAAACCATTACCAAAAGGTTTTGAATCTTGACTTATCTTTGGAGAGCCATTTTCTTTCTTAAATAAAATCATATTGACTATGCCTTTTTCTTTTAAATTATCTGTACATATATCTGTACAAATAATACAGACAAATATATTTAACAAACATTTGAAAATGTTCATTGTCTAATGCCTGCAATATACCATGTTAACTTTATATATTTATGTATATTTATTTTTAGAATATTTTTTTCTGCATATGACAATAACTCTCTTGTTTCTCTTTAATATTATAGATCTTTAGAAAAAATATTTATGAATATCGCGAAATAGCTCTACTTCTCCTACATTTCCTGTTGACCACTCGAGTCATATGGCACCCTCCTCAGATACGGAGGAAAACAGGGAAAGTCACATGATCACAGTAGCGTGACAAGTCACATAGTGTACGGCAGGCTTAACATACAATAAAGCAAGCAACACAACATTGGGGTGACATGGTTCATAGCTGCAATCACAGTTTTTTGTAAGCCAAGTAATGACACAATGTTACATGCCTTAGTCGGCAAGTACTTGGAAAAAAATTAATGTTAAGCCCTGCAAGCTTTACACAATATCATTTATGGTGCATGTTGTTCAGTAATATCAGTCACAAAAACTTATCTACAGGTAAAGATAAAATGATAATGCAGGCAATACTTACGTAATAAGTTGTATACCTGTGACACTTATTGTGAAAAATGAATATTAGCCCTATTGACACACAAGATCTAGACTGCTCCCGACCCCTTACAACATGCTAGATCTAGGCCAAATATGCTAGATTTTGGTATGGTGTGGTCTAGACTAGACCAGCCTTTTAAGGTGGGTCAAGATTCTAGTGAGCACCAGACTGCGGTAAGAGCACACTGAAGTACCCGTGTAATTGGGTCTATTGTTCTAACTATTGGTTAAAACAACACATACAGCAGTTTTCAAATGTTTGACATTCAATTAACAAACAGTAAATAAAAATGTCACACTAGCACAAAACTGGAATAAATAAAATTAACATTGTTATATAAAATGGCTGTATCCACAACACCTTTTCACAGGTGATCTTCTTTTTCAAATTAAAAACAATTAAAATCAGTTCTAACAGATCAGTGGCTCATCTATTCCATGCACCTACTTCAAAAATAATATTCATAGACAAATGTATAATTAAGTGATGTAAAATATTAGATGAATAATATTTACTGAAAAAATTTCAACTGAATCTCATTAAATGAAAATATTACACTGGACTAGCCGTACATTTGACAAAATGGAATCTTTTGTTTAATATCATAAAAACTTTTCTGGTTTAAAGGGACCTATTCACATACTGAGTAAGTTAAATTTACACAAATACAGTATTTTCTCCGTATAATGCTATGAAAAATACAGATAAGTAAAGCATATTTTTTGCTTATTTGTAAAATTAACTGGTATGCCATAGTAGGCTGACCTATTAAATTGCAAAAAGGATTACCATTACCAAATAATCTGCATTCTGCGGACAGAACATAGAAAATTGGTAATACAACACAGAAAAGGTTAATCCATATTAACTAAGACTGCAGTAAAAACTTGTATATAGGACTAAGTTAAATATTAGTCCAAGTCCCTTTTTGTGTAAAAAAAAAAATACTAGAACAATTTTAGGTAAAGGAGAACTGGTGTTCCCTATATATTCTTTTATTTTTTTTTATTATTTATATGATCAGTGAAAAAGATTTTACAGATCAGATTTTAAATTTATACCGAGGTTTTAAGTAGTGTATGTGTGAAGACTAGAGGATGGAACTGAAATTAATTTAAATTTGTAAGTCACCACTTTAGATCTATAAAAAAATCAACTAAATACACACTTTAATTAAAGTGTTCTCTTTCATTTGCAATAGTGTGAACAAAACTAGATATTTCTTGGCACGTATCGCCAGACAATTAATCCCCCCCCCCCCCCCTTTAAGAATAGGCCCCCCATCTTCAGCAACAATTAATATCAGACCACACTCATAGAAAAGGTCATTCTCATAGAAAAGGTCATGATCCAAATTTCAATATACATCATCCCCTAACCCATGTCTATGTATATGCAAGAAATCTGTTCATTAGTTTTTGACTTATAATGTTCACAGTACTGTTAAGTGGCAATGATGGGGTATTAAACGGCACGAAAACAAGTAAAAGAATAACAGGTCGCACCACCTGTTTCCCGTACATGACAACACTATCCAAGATCTTCGTTCAAGTTGATTTTTGGACCAATCAATGCATCCCTTATTGAGAAATTAATGATTTTGTGTGATTTTCACCATATATGGCAATATTCAAGGTCAAGGCCACTCATTGGAAAGGTCATGACCCCTATTCAAATAAACATTATCCTATAACCCATATCCATGTATATGCATAATATGAAAGAAATTTGTCCATTAGTTTTTGACTTATAATGCTCACAGTACTGATAAATGGCAAAGATGGGGTATTAAACGCCACAAAACAAGTAAAAGAATAACAGGTGGCGCCACCTGTTTCCGGTACATGACAATACTTTCCAAGATCTTCAAACATGTTAATTTTTGGACCAATGCATGCATCCCTTATTGAGATATTAATGATTTTGTGTAATTTTCACCATATATGGCAATATTCAAGGTCAAGGCCACTCTAATAGGAAAGGTCATGACCCCAATTTATATATACATTATCCCATAACCCATGTCTATGTATATGCATAATATGAAAGAAATCTGTCCATTAGTTTTTGACTTATAATGCTCACAGGTTATAAATGTACTGTTAAGTGGCAATGATGGGGTATTAAACGGCATGAAAACAAGTAAAAGAATAACAGGTGGCGCCACCTGTTTCCGGTACATGACATTACTATCCAAGATCTTGGGTCAAGTTGATTTTTGGACCAATGCATGCATCCCTTATTGAGAAATTAATGATTTTGTGTGATTTTCACCATATATGGCAATATTTAAGGTCAAGGCCACTCATTGGAAAGGTCATGACCCCTATTCAAATAAACATTATCCTATTACCCATATCCATGTATATGCATAATATGAAAGAAATTTGTCCATTAGTTTTTGACTTATAATGCTCACAGTACTGATAAATGGCAATGATGGGGTATTAAACGGCACAAAACAAGTAAAAGAATAACAGGTGGCGCCACCTGTTTCCGGTACATGACAATACTTTCCAAGATCTTCGAACATGTTGATTTTTGGACTAATGCATGCATCCCTTATTGAGATATTAATGATTTTGTGTAATTTTCACCATATATGGCAATATTCAAGGTCAAGGCCACTCTAATAGGAAAGGTCATGACCCCAATTAATATATACATCATCCCATAACCCATGTCTATGTATATGCATAATATGAAAGAAATCTGTCCATTAGTTTTTGACTTATAATGCTAAAAGGTTATAAATGTACTGTTAAGTGGCAATGATGGGGTATTAAACGGCACGAAAACAAGTAAAAGAATAACAGGTGGCGCCACCTGTTTCCGGTACATGACATTACTATCCAAGATCTTCTGTCAAGTTGATTTTTGGACCAATGCATGCATCCCTTATTGAGAAATTAATGATTTTGTGTGATTTTCACCATATATGGCAATATTCAAGGTCAAGGCCACTCTCATAGGAAAGGTCATGACCCCAATTTAAATAAACATCATCCCATAACCCATATCTATGTATTTGCATAATATGAAAGAAATCTGTCCATTAGTGTTTGACTTATAATGCTCACAGTACTGTCAAGTAGCAATTTTGAGGATATTAAACGGCATGAAAACAAGTAAAGAATAATAGGTGGCGCCACCAGTTTCTGGAACATGACAACCCTATCCATGATCTTCGATCAACTTGATTTTGGGATCAATCCATGCAAGTTTTCTTGAGATATTTAAGAATTTGTGTGATTTTCCCCAAAATTGAACCTATTCAAGGTCAAGGTCACTCTCCTAGTTGAGGTCATGACCTCATTTTAAATAGGCGTCGTCCTCTCACCCATATCTATACATATACCAAGTTTGGTAAAGATCCGTGAAATATTTTTTGAGTTATTGTGTCCAAAAGAAATCTCTGCGGCGGCGGCGGCGGCGGCGGTGCGACCGTGCCTAAACCATAGTATCTCCAGACTATGTCTGGCGATACAATAAAATTGTGCAATACTGAACAATATATAGTCATCTCAAATAAATAAGCTTGCAGTTCTATAATATATTGGAAAAACATTGGTCAAAAGCATTCATGCCTGTCTTGTTTAATACAGGGCTAATCACTGGAGAACATATATATTTAGGATCTACATAAAAATTCCTTTCACAAATTCAGTTGAAAACAGAGATCTGCCAATAATTATTTTAATGTTTAAATTGGTTTTAAGTTAAATTGTTTGCACATATATATCTAAAATACTTTTGTAAACATAAATGACCTTTCTCTTATGTCAGTGATCACAAGAAATGGCATGATGTGATATGCTGCCGCATTTTTTTTAGCTTTGTATTTTTCATTCATGTAACAATGACAAGATGAGAAAACATTATCATAATATATATATATATATATATATTTATATACACACACACAGACACCCTGTGGTTCCAGGGCAGCAATTAGTGTGGACCTTATTAATGAGACAGGAATTTACACTTTGTCACCTTATACCTCCACCGAGATCATGTCCCCCCCCCCCCCCCCCCCCCCCCCCCGGCTGTCAATGTGTATGCTGGTTTGTCTGTTTGTCCAAAGGTTTTACAAAAAAATTGCACCAATTTCCATTAGATATTGTGGGGTGTGGAACAATGGCAAGGGAGGACCCCATTAAGTGTTGCAGAGCACCTGGATTGTTTTGCCTTGTAATTATTACTCGAGCAGACTATCAAGTGCTGCCATCTGTCAACAGATTTTGAAACTAACTTGTTAAAGCTTTGGAACACTAGTGTTTTACTGTAAATATTAATTTTGGGTGCGAATCCAGATTACAGGGCAGATCAAGTAAAATTGTTTTACCTCCTCTAGGAGCAAAAAGTATTTATGTCATCCCCTTGGTTTGTTGGTTTATTTGTCAGTTAGAAATTGAAGTAAAAAGTCTTGAAGAGATTTTGATGAAATTGTCAGGTGGGTTAGGGCAACACCAAAGAAACAATCCATTCAATTTTGGAGTAATTCTGGATCATCAATATATATTTTGTTTTCACTCAAAACCTTCTTTTCCATTGTAACACAGGGTGATTTCTGTGTCCCTGGTTCAAGCTGCCCATTGATAGGAATTAGGGACACTGCTTGCTCTGCCATTTACTAAGATACCTGTGTTACTGAAGTGTGGCACTGTATCTTATTTTGGCAGGTGTTTCCATAGTCTGTCTCACCAAAGATGTCCATTGGTTTTTGGCAATAATTAGGATGTATGCTGATAATTCTGTCAAAATTAGGTTACAATGACAGAAAATAATGTGAATTCCAGCAATAGAGAATAAAAAGATTTTAGTCAAACTTATTATATGTATACTTTGCAACTTTCAGGACATTCCAACATGAAGTGACCTTGCAGAATTGGGTATTTTAGCTAACCAATGTAATTTATCATATTTACTACCATCATCCAATCAACGTCTGTCAAGAAGTGTCCTTGACCCTGTCACCGCAATCAATATGTCTTGACTGGAAAAAGTCTGTTTTCTCAGATATTAAATTAATTGTTTCACTTAAATTCTTGCACAGCACAGAGATGCTTTCCTTGTAAATATTTACTGGAGTACCTGGTTGATTACAAGTAACTTTTCAAAATAAACTCTCTTTGTGAATATATAAAGCCCATATAATCTATGAGTGCCCTTTTGTGGGAAGGTCTGACTTCACATTCTAATTTTGGTATAAAATTCCTGGGGTGTTTTTTTTTGCTAAATCAGCAGTAGACAAAAATAGCATGGTTGACATTTTCCTTTCATCTGATAAAGGGTCATATGCAACGCAAATATCTATTGTGGTATTATCAAACATCAATGATAAAATGATAAACTTACTGTAAAAATCCCTCTTGGCCTACATATTTAACAAAACAAAACCTGAATCAATTGATAAAGCTGATTTTGGCATATGGCTATATTAAGTAACCTGCCCATTTAATTCAACTGTGTGGTCCAACTGATCTCAATGTATTGTCTGTGTGTATACTGTTTATAAAGACAACTATTTTCTACCACTGCCAGTTCCATAGATCAAAGATCACTATATTTTTTTCATTTTATAATAATTGTATACAAATATTCATACAAAACATTTTTTTAACTTAGTAATAATTCATAAAGTAACAAAATAAAGAAAGACTCATAAAATTGTATCAAACTAAATAGTAAACCACTAATCTGGGAAGGTTTGAGAAATAATCTCTTTTGGACATGTATGTATGTACTTTGTACATATATATTCACAGATCATAATGAGCATGAGAAAAGCTGAGACCCAGTGATGAACAAAAACATGATATTTTAATTTACCTTTTAGCCTTTACCTAAATGACAGCCTGGATACCAAGCATCAAAGTTTTGATTGTAACTTCAACCGGGGTTGTGGTCCAACTTGAACCTCCGCAACTGATGAGCTACTGTTTGCAAGCGCGATCTCCACAGCCGCACAGATCTGATCCAGAGCATGGAAGGGTACAGTTTTATTCACAGGTAGATACACAACATGATCGAACAGGTATTTGGCCTCGTGGGGGTAGTTGTCGAGAAACTTGTTCAAGAAGGCCATGGGTGTGTTGCCATTTTCTGGTTCCACAAGATTTAGCTGGGTGGCGCCTCTGTAGGCATCAACTCCCAAGGCATTCAGCACCTTTAAAACTTCATCAGGGTTGTCCTTGGAAATAAAAGAATAATACTGATGTTAGGGATGTGTCTCCTCTGGCAACTCATGGGAGATGAATTGATTCACAATATTGTAGGGCAATACGCAAATCGGTTCACAAACCTTGCATTAAATTATAATACATCACCAGAAATAACCAAATAACCATACTGCTTATTGATTAACGTGTAACATAATATTTTAAGTTTGGTTAAATACCATGAATCAAATCCAATAAAAATTGTACTGAGAGACTGTCACCCAATTCCAATGAGAACACAACAATACTGGATAGATATGATCAATACTGGATATTAGATGAAGTTTAGCCTAAAAAGAGATTGTTTTTTTTTTATATTGCAATATGTACGTTAACTTAAATGTCAGAGGTTTCTAATTCAAATCATGAACCATCAATTTTTTTTAGTGGGCAAATATCTGTGCTCAAATTTCTTGTATGAGCTTGTTTATCAACAACATGTTTGTAAATACAGCAATGTAGACAAATGGGGGAAAAAATATGACCTAAGGTGGTTGCTTGCATATATGCAGAGGTAGAAACCACATGCTGCAAAACGCTATTTACAAACCTCTGGCTTATATGACTTGCCGCCAGATGCCCTTGTTGAATTCGTTTTTGAATATTTTTTGTGGGCCCTGACATATTATAAACATGTTGATATAAACAAATTAGCAGCCTCTGTGATTTTCCACGTTTCCTTGCCTACCTTTATAAAAGCTCCAAGGGATTACCTTTTGTTTATGCCGTCAGAAAGGTTATTAGGCCCCTTAAACTGCTATTCTGGGACAAGTAAAAATTCTAAAAAATGGTAGAAGGCCAACACAAAATTGGCCCTGATTGCCCAATTCGGCAACTACATGGCTTCAACATGAACCTTTATTCCAAAGGCTCTAATTTTAACCAATTTTCACTCAGCCTTTCTTTATTACAGAAAATAAATCATATCGATAATAACCATGTATCTTTCATTTCTGCATGTTTTTTCTGAACAAATATTAAAGAGAAATATTATTTACAAACAAACAGTTGAACCATTTTTCTGTCTAACATATTTTGTCACAGTTTTAAAAATTTAAAATAAAACATGCAACCATACACAATCATGTATTACATACTTCATGCTTGTGACCTCTGACTTTAGCAGGACAAGTAAAAATTCATGTGGGGCTAGTAATAACTAGATGTTTTCTGTCTGACTGGGCAGTGAGACAATTACTGTCAAAAGTTCACTTAGACATTAATTATACATATTGTATTATCTTACTATTATAAAAACTTACCACTACTATGGGATAAAGCCAGTTATTCTTGACCATGGCATTTTGTCCAATCCACCGGACTTTTTCTGGAAGTCGCTCTGTTACGTATTCACACTTGACCCGACCTATGTTAATCTCTCTGGGGTCAAAATTGCTCAGGCGCTCGAACATCACTTGAAGCAGAGCATTGCTGGGTTGGTGACGTAACTTTTCGATCAAATTATGAGGGAATCCACGGAGCAGTTCAACAACTTTCTTTTTATGGTCAATATTCAGCACTCTGGATAAGTACATGCCCGGTTTAATCATTCGGGGACAGTTCAACCATACAAACACAAACATATATTTGAGCACTTTCTGCAGGTATTCTTTATGAGATTGCATTGGGTATGTTGAGTATAAAGCCACCATTTTATCATACAGGCACTTTTCACGGACTTTGGCAATGGCTCCTCCAAAGGCGGTGAAAAATTTGATAGCTCCAAAACTGAACAGCGAAAGATCTGTCTCTGGGTGACCAAGTCTCTGATACCCACAAAAGCCTTCCGCACAGTCCTCAATCACATCAAGCTTGTGTCGTTTTGCAAAGTCTATCACAGGCTGCATATCAAACCATTTTCCAAAAATATGTGCAACTAATATTGCTACTGTTTTCTTGTTAACAAGGCTGTCAAGCCTTTCAACCTTTGGTGCCATGGTTTCTAAGTTTACATCCACAGGTACGACCTTGAGTTGATGATGTTTAATGACCCGTACCATGTCTGGAATGTTTATCGCTGACATGATGACCTCTGACCCCGGTGGGTAGCACTTGATCCTGAGGAAAAGGTCAAGAGCAGTCCTGACTGCCAAACATGGTAGGACCCAATTTGGGTTTTCTTTTGTTGTAAACAGTTCTCTCAGACCGTCTAATAGTTTCGCTCGATCAAGATTCCCGGAGACACACCACTTTGCTCCCTGGACCAGATGTTTGAAATCTGCATCTGAAAAACAGAAAGTAAATAAAACTAAAAGTATTCATGGTCAAGAATGCAGGCCTCCACCATGTGTGGGGTCCTTAATGGGGGAGGGGGAGAGTACTACACAACCATGCAATGTTTGCATTCACCTATTCAGACCATATTCCAATGTTGCATTGGGCTAGGTGACTGCACATTTGTGAATATTCCACAAAAAAGGGAATGAAAGCATACACTCCTGGTGGATGCCATGAAACTGTCAAAGCAAAAATGCAAATTCAAAACCAGCTATTTACCTGCCTTATCTGTAGGATTAATGTGATTTCTGGTTTTCTTTACGTTAATATTAATGAACTGTCAGTAATTCCTCCTAAACAGTACTTCTAATGCCTCTGGTACTGATGTATAAGGTTGTATATAGATACTGTTAGCAACTACAGTACATGTCCCTATGATAAAAAAAAACATATAACCAAAGGTGGCTGACTTAATAGGTGTGAACTTGAAAGGTCACAAGCTGCAAAAAGCCTACACTCCCGGGGCAGCAGACATCTCATGCTTCTAAAGAAGCTACTGATTTTCCTGCTGTCTGCTTTGACTGTTTATGATGCACTTAAACACCAGCTGGCCTGTCTGCTGAAAAAACTGCTGATTTGACCAGCAGCCAACCAAATGCAAGTCAACAAACACTCGACAGGCATCAGGCTCCACCCAGAAACCACATGGGGGCCATACTCTCTGAGCCTGTGGCCTGTTCAAATGGTTGCTGGGGCGATGAGCTGTCACTCAAAATCATTACATTAGCTCTGTATATTCCTCGCTTGGCTGGTAAACCGTTTTGTCTTCCAGCACAGGGTCTCATCTGATTGGACTAAAATAAAGTGCTCCCCTCTGGTGTAGAGATTCAGGATACGAGATCAAAACAAACAGCGCTTATAATATAGGTAGTAGGCCTATAGGTAAAGCGCTGTGTAAAGATGGTACAAAAAGCCATTTGCAAAACTTTGCATTCTAACATAGAAACTGAAAAATGTAAATGCTTCTGAAGTTCTGATGTTTTCAGCAGACCAAAATTATGGGAAGTGTGTGTTTGATTGGCTTTGACATGAAACGCCCTTGAAAATTTGAATATACATGTATATATTTTCATTTTTTTAATTTTTTTTTAAGTAAAAATATAACTAGAGACCCATGAGTCTCCCCGCTCAACTGAATTTGTCTATAAGGTAGGTTTTTTTCAAATATGGGTCCTATGATCAGTTTGAAGCCAACCTGTCTACCCAAACTAGTGTTTTCATCCATAAACTAACTTGTTTATGGATGGGCCCATTGACCTTGACTTAGACCTAGTCACTTAAAAAAAAACAAAAGGAACCGTCCCCTAATGACAGGTGGGCCATGAAGAGAAGGAAAGTTTGGGAAAAAAAGTTTGGCTTAAAATGCATCCACAATCTTTTTAAGGAAATGGATACTGTGATCTTGACCTTTGACCTCATGACCCCAAAATCAAGAGGGTTCTTACATAATTGGTAGGTCATAAGTCAAGTTTGAAATCCATAATTCAATCCGAATTGGAGATATCACCAGTATATTAAATATGTGGACAGATGGCCCATGTGACCTTGACCTTATGACCCTAAAATCAATCAGGTTCTTCCCCTATTTGCAGGTCAGCTATATGTGCAAGATGGAAGAATTGGGATGAAAAGTGTTGGCTTAAATGCATCCACAATCTTCTATATGTGGGTCCTGTGACCTTTACCTTTGACCTCATTACCCAAAAATCGACAGAACAAAAACAAGCAGCCTGTGTATGGTGATATTCACTTTTACTGGTCTATTTTTTATAAGAGCTCCAAGGGAATACCTTTAGTTTATAGAGGTTAGATAGATGATTGGGCCCCTATAAGTGGGAGCAGTATCTCATAAAGCGTCGTGCCCAGGGAAATTAATTAATTGATCTACCTCCTCCAGTTATTTCCTGTTTTTTCCCTAAGTCAAGAAACGATTCTATGATAGTGCTACATTGTTTGCTGTAGCCAACACAATATATTGGGCAACAGCTTAAGTGCCTATTCACGCTAGGTATGAGGACGACATTGTTATAATATTAAACAAGCTGAAACAGTGTTATGAGAAGGGAGAAGTTACGGCATTCCGAAAACAACTGAAACAAAAGTATAACAATTCAATGCCTAAGGTTAAAATCGTTATCAGTTAAAGTAACCATATCCTGCCCTTGTGGTTTGGCTGATGTGTTATAGGAATTGTTTAATGGAACAGAAAATGTGAACAGAAATTTTACAGGTCCTGCATCAGTGTTCAGTATAAACTGAAAATGAGAGTGAGTCTTATTTGTTCTAAACAGACAAACTTTAATATAAAATGTCATGTGTTATGTATACATATATGGTTTCCAGTATCATATTTGTATAATCATGCTTCTTTACTGTTACTTTTTTATATAACATGTTCAAATCGAATATGATATTTTCTTCTGAACAAAAATATTAACTCTGCCGTAAGTTGTGCTTGACCATGTAAAGACTTGTGCTGTGCAACAGTGAAGGGTATGAATGTCACATGAGGGCTATAAATGTGTGCACCCATGCATGCCTGTATGCTGACAGAGTGCAACTTGGGCTTGATTGATTGAGTGATTTGTTGGGAGTGCCATATCATCTTGGCAATTGATTGCACGCAAACTACCAAAGATGATGTATTTGTATATTCTCTCATACATTATTATAGATTCTCTCTTTATTTTCAGGACGGGTTTATGTATTGGTCTGTGCCATCCTCAACTGAGACATGCGTTGAAAATCATAGTTGTCCTTGTTTATATATGTTACTATAAGAAAAAAAACTGATAATATCTTCGACAATTAAAATATAATCAGCTGAAACTTGTTCATTAAGAAAATTTATTGCACCGTCCAAGCTTTTACCATTTATAACGTGTGATGAGTTGGGCCCGGTCAGGCTGTGAGTTAATTAGCCTTTTATGAGACCATCCAGAAAACTGTAAAAAAGCTGGTACGGTAATTTGGAATATATTACATTTTAAACTTGAGTACACTAGAGAACTGTCTAATCTAACGTAACAAGTTGTAAAATGTGACAATATTATATGATATAACGTGTAAATGCATTTTGCTTTGGGCCAGGGGGGGGGGGGGGGGAGGTATTGCGTGAAAAATGACCGTCTGTTGAACCATATATACATATAAATATATATACATGTTATAGTTTAGAATTGCTGTGATTTACCAAATTTTAGTAACCTTTTTGGTATCTATGGTTATAGAGAACTATCTATTCTATATAATACATTGGAGAAAGTGTTAAAGTCGCATAAAACATGTATGATAAGGCCGTTTTTACTGGGCTCAAGTTTTCAGACGGCCAAAAATTTAGGTTATTTGACCCTTATTAAGAGTTGAAATTTAGCACTAAATATACGAATATTCATCAAAATTTTTAATTGATTTTGAAGGGACAGACCCAGCCTTTCTGTTTAAAGCAATTCCAGGATCATTTCTGTTTTTGTAAGGTTAATTTTATTATAGTGTTTAATTAGGCCCGGGTGTCTCAAGTTGGGCCTGGGTTTCAGTGGGTCCTTTATAAACTTGTTTAAATTGCCAGCTGAAAACAGCACATTTCATAAAACCAAATTTTCCCAATTTATGGTGAAGAGATTTATAAAGACTGTAGTGACTCAAGCGGTGTAGTCACAGGGCTATCTTGACTAAAATTTTCAGTTGTCAGTTATGAATGATTTCCAATTGACTGGGATTACGAATGCTGTTTCAGTTCTAGAGCCTGTACTGCCTCGTGGGTTCCTGAGCAGGAGTTTTTTTGTATATGTGGTAGTACACAGTGGTACATAGGTAGCATTTAGGTACCTAGGCTCAGGTAATGTCATTATCACAGCCCTTAAGGTTTCCTGATATGCATTAACTTGTGTACACAAGACTTCATTCATGTTTCACTGGTATTGGAAATGATGTGACAGAACCTAGCTCCGGTAGCGCTCTCCTAAGTCCAGTGGTTACAAGTGCTCATTCATGCATGACATAATGCTGACTATGATGATGCTACCAGAGCCTCTGACTTTTGGCGTAGGAACCTTGCTTCAGTTTAGCTTATTATTGACTGAGAATTGACTCAAAATAATAATTCCTATATAGTTTGGGTTTCTCAGCCCTTCTTCAGGCAATACCTGGACCCTCCAATAATTATTAATATATTCTGTCACAGTTTACACCTTATTCATTTTCATTACTGTTATATTACTGCTGTATTTGCTGTATCATGTATAAATTGGTTAGCTTTTATATAAATTCATTTTATCACAGTTTTCAGGGTATTTCTCCCCTTATGGCAGAAACAAGGGCAGAAAGGTATTTATAGCTGCCGCACAGCAGTTGCCAGACAGAACCCACAGCAGAAATGGCTGCTGTCCTTGTGTGTCTGTTTACCATAACAAGGGCATGTGACTGAAGATCTGTGTGCCGCAACACGTGGTGTTAAAGGCAGAAGGGAACATGTATTATTTTTTTTTAGCCAAGTCAGTCAGGGCAACTCCTGATTAACATGTGTTATGGCTCCGTGATGCACACTGCCCTATGTGCTATGTTTATGTTGTAAACAGTGATCGCACCCAGTCCACTGTTCATTTACAGGAGTAAGCTAATGGTTTCAAGGCAATATTTTGCCAGGTAAAGATTTATTTGAAAGGGAAGTAGCTATTTTCATGTTAATTCAACATGCTTTATGGGATGACCAGTTTTGGAAGCCACCTGGATTGTCAGGTCAGAACACTAAGCTTCACTCGCTCAAACAATTAGTCAATTACCAGTATATATATCAGTATACAATTATAATTTAAGTGCTTCTGGATCAAACCTAGGGTCCATTCAGGATTGAATCAAAAGGGAATTTAACTGAAAATGAATTGAAAAAAAGGGAATATGGCAGAACTGAATTTGAAGTTAAAGTAAGCTATTCATTTTCCGTATCTCTAGAATTTATGTGATTATGTTGGCCTTCTTGCACCTTGCAAAATGACTTATTGTTACATCTTTACAGCCTGATATGACTATTAAGAGATCTTGTTTAAAGTTTAATAAATAATTTTTAAAATAATAAGTATTAATAATTAGTAAACAGGTTATTACTAGTAAATACTTGTATAATTACATATACTACAGTATTACTATTATAATAAACTTAAAAAATGATAAAAAAATTTGATATGTGATTTTATATGACCATTAACAACAAAACTGCACAGTTTATAAAATTGGCCCTTTTCAGAGCCACACCTTAATGGATTCGTTAGTTTGAATTTAAATACTGATCATTTCGAGAAAATTTGACAAGATGGGCGTGATACAAATGACAGTCACAATTCATGTATTGTGAATGGTAGTGACAGTAGTGACAGTAGTGTATCACTGTATGTACTGTACATAGCATGTTGATTATCTCAATTATGTTTACAATTTCAACTTACCAAGGTAGACGCAAGTGTAGGGCAATATGCCGAAATCCGTTTGGGGGACCCGGGGCTCCATTGTGGACCCTCTGTCACAGACTTTGTCGTCCCCCACCGGCGGGGAAGTGGAATATTTAGGCGTTGTCAATGACATTGGTTCAACATGTTTGCGTGTCGCTCGCTGGGGAAGCCCCCTTCTCCCCGGACGGAATTCCTGAACCGAAGACATCCGACTATAGCCGAGAAGTTCCGACAGGATTCAGGCTGTCCATCACAGACACATGGTGGCGCTCGCAGTTGCAGAATCAACCAACCAACCAACCAAAAGAGGTATACGCTCATCGAGCAGCTACAGGTTACTGCGGTCAAGACCTCAGCCCTGTGTGCTCCTTAAGCATGTTCTCCGAGCCAACAGTCGCAGAGCCACGCCAAGCCAATCAGCCGTAGAGGCCGCCACCGTCCATCCCGAGCCGGTGACCTTTTAGAAAGCTACAGCCACAAAGCCAGAAGCAACCCACATTCCCTCCACCGGTCCCAGCAGCGGAGACCCAGCCTTACCATTCGAGAGCCGAACTCGATCCTGTGAACGACACTGCTTCGAGACCCATAGCCCTTGTACTTGCGGTTTCGGCCATTTCAAAGTACGCCCATGTTTTTGAATAAATATTCATAATTGCAAACGCTGTCTGCAGAAGAATTCTCAAGATATGTTCAAGACATATTCTCATTTTTAAAAAATAAAGCACGTTCTTTTCTCATTATATCTGCATTTTAATTATTAGAGTTAGATATAAAAGGGAGATATTATACCTTAAAAAAAAACCCTTCTGCTTATATTTTCACATGTTAATTGCAAACGTAAACTTAGCATAAAACTTATAATAAATCAGTGAAATCAGTCATTACATGAAATGCTTACACATTACAGTAATTTCACGTAATGCCCGTGGCCACCAGTTATTTAGTAGTCATTTTCATGAAATCAATTAAATTTATAACCAGTTATTACACGAAATGGCTGGATTCAAAAGACTGAACACAACATAAGCTGATATAACTGTCAGCAAAGATTTCCCAGACAGTTTTAGTTGAGGAAAATAATCAGTGATACTCTATATATTTGTTTTACCTGAAGAACTACAACTAATGTGGTTTATATAACACATCTACTGTCGGTCACGGTGGTCAACCTAACTTGATTGTGATATTTGCTTAAAATCTCAATAAATGGAATTAATAATATTCATGAACGAGGCAACAGTTAATGTTTATGTATATCATCTCTTTGAAATTTCTGAAAACTTACATATAGTTGTCGTTGACTAAACACTTTTATGGACTACGTGAAAGAGACAGCTGGGAGCCTCTTTTTATCACATATTAGTAAATTTATCAGTGTATCAACTATGTGTCTTTAATATGCATGTAAAAAGACCCACTGGGGACGTTTGACATTCTGCAAATTATAAAATACGGAAGGAGTGGAACTGAAGTGTATATAATACATGTTTAATTTATAAACTGAAATAAATGGCTGTAAACATTTTTAAAAATCCATTTTCAAATAATAATTTATAAAAATTGATAAGCATGCCAATTAGGTGTACATTGTATATTGTCTTGTAAGTGGTGGTCCCAAATTAACCTGTTAATTATGAAATAAGGAATAACATGGTTCTACTAAATATATGAAAGGATACATTAGATTCACAAATAATATGTAAAATTTATTAATATTTCTCGAGAAAATTTAAACATAGGGTCAGATGTTTAAAATTAAATTATATGAAAGTTTTTTCATTGCATAGAAATTCTATGAAAGTTTCCCAGTATTCTTGACTGAGGATACCAGTGTTGTTCACAGCAAGGCCTAGCCAGCTTTAAGGAATATGAATGAAAAGTTTAACAGTATGCACCAATTTGCCTGTTTTATCTCAACAATATTTTATTTCAGGAATTTAGAAATAAGCAACCTAGCTGAAAACTCATGAGACAAAAAATGATAAATCTAAATAAAGACTAAACATATCTGTTTCCGTGGATTAAATATATAATTTATAAGATTAAACCTCTTATCATTTACGGATAAAAACTTGAAATACATTTTGTGGAACACTTGCATTTAATGTTTATAAAAAACAGTAGTCTTAATAAGCAAGTGTATTTCAGTGTACCATCTTGTACCAACTGGACAATTATAAAACGAAAGAAACGGTATATCTCAGAACTCTTTTACTGCAATTGAGAAAAACATAAGTGCTGGTCGAAAAAAGAGTGAAATTAGAAACAGTGTGCATGCATCCCAATGGATACAGGCCTCCGCTACGGGAGCACAAGTTTAAGAAACGCTCTGCGAACACAGTGGGGAAGGTCATCCGGGCCGCGCGATGAAATCCATGAAATGAAATCACGCTTCTATTCTTCGTGTTCTGATTTAAAAAGGATCGACCGGTTCTTGGCAAGTTTGCCGGGAAATAGGCGTCATGTCGACGGTACCCTCTGACGTTACGCCCAGATTACTGGCCTGCCAGAGTGTCTTTTCATCAAGGTCTGAGGAACGAATTGTAAGGCCCTATGAGGATGCAAATATTTTCATCATTTTTGACAACGCCCCATGGCCTACAGGTACACTGTCAATTAACATAAACCAGACCAATCGGTAGCATTTTAGTGTACTTTCTAATAACACAAACCATTAGCGAGAAAACTTCTCTTTATAAACTCAGCATATTTGTAAACCCCTGTACATCTTTGTTTAATTGATGACTGCATGAACACAATCATGGCTCGCACGGGTTACAGGACTCGGGCAACTTGGAGGCGAAACAGTGTTAGACATCAGGCCTACTACCCCTTCAGCTATCAGTATTTGGACTGACCCATTCCTATTTGTAAAGTATATTCAGGCTAGCCCACTCTTCTGCGTGCCCTGGAATGATGCAGGAGTGGCCCACGTCTGGTCAGCACTAGGTTTAGTCATGTAGACTCGTTAAGGGGCTAAAGGATAATCGACATAAGGCGAAGTTCAGTAGCCTGCCGCGACCCCTCTAGCTTCCTGTTTATCACAATTAACTAACAGGCTGGCAGTATAATGTTAAGGACAGAATTTACGATAAACCTTAAATTCTGTGTTGTTTTCTATTATCTGTGGGAAAATCCTACAACGGGAAATGACTCGTTACCATAGAGACGGGGTGTCATTTTAGGTTGCGAGTTCACATGCTCTTGTGTTAAATAATCAGCATAATGTTAGGATTATGGGTGGTTTTTCCACGATATGAATGAAACATGATGGACACCATTGCGATGACTTACTCGATTTTGCTTGTATAACGACTCTAGTAGGCTTTCGAGCTCAATTATCATTGCCTACTGAGTCAGATTGTCATTAGGCTATCGGGAAATATATAATGGCATTACTAATAACACACAATGCGTACACTGGGGGTTACTATTTGAGGGTATTGGCGGTTGTAAGGGAGAAATGTTTTAGCCTCAGGTGTAAGAGTTGTAGAATATACATTAATCAAGCGGCTCCATATTGTTTTTAACAGCAGAAAGTACAATGACAAGTTTTCTGAAACTATTATTGTCCGGTTGTGACATCTTGTGACCATGAAAGATACTAATTAAATGGTTCCTGGAACCAGTCTAATATTACAATCTCCGCTCATATAATGAAAGTAGTGTTTCTCGGTTTTTCCATCATGAATACACCTTTGAACAAAAACGCCCTGTACGCGACAAATCGCTTAATTTTGATACACTTTAGAATTTACAATGTCCGGATAGACTACAGTGATACCTCACAACTTAAACACGTAACTCTATCTCCACCCAGACATCATGTCATATAAGTTTCAGCTACTCGGAGAAAACAAAGATTTAACAACGTAAGTGAAGTTTGACCAGAAATGTGAAAAACCTCAGAAAACGAGCAAGACGTCAACCATGTTTCTCTCCCTTTAAATATTTAATAAATATTATAATTATCATTATATTTTTTAAATTATTTTAAGTGTTCTAATTAAAATTGAATGTAAGATTATTATCATTATTGTTATTTATTATTATTATTATTATTATTATTATTATTATTATTATCATTATTAAGTATGTGACGTATTCATCTTTTCTTTTCCTTTACATATTATCATTCATTCATGCATTTGATTTTTCTTGTTCATGCATTTATCTATCTATCAGTACCCCTATGTGATGTGGGCAAAGTGAACCCGAACGCATTGAATGGGTAAGCGAGAAGGGGTCTGTCTAAAACGCGGAGAATCCGCGGAGAGATGGAGAATTCGCGGAGAATTTGCGGAGACTTATTAAATGCAATGATACTTTTAAATACGAATTAAAATCACTTAAAATCTCCAACTATATTACTCGTAACATATTTGTTCACTGTTAAATGACCGAAATAATAAAAAATCTGTACATTCACGTAAAATTCAGCTCTCAGTTGTTTGGACAAGCAAGTTCTTCTCCGATAAGATTTCATTTCTGCCATACCAGAGACAACGAATAGCACCAGGAGACTGTGGACTATTTGCAATTGCAAATGCACTTGATTTTTGTTTCATTCAAGAAATTAAACAAATTAAAAATTTTTAACAGGGATAATTGCAAAAACAATTAGTTTCTTGTTTCAGTCCAGACATTAAGTTTTTTCACCACTTCCTAAAACAAAACTTTCTCCTACTAGTAGAATAGGGCCTACCAACGCCTAAATATAATATATGATTGAGTATGATAAAATTTTTTTAAAATATATAATATAAGTGGTAATAAGTGGTTTCATTTAATATGTGCATTTGTCTTTAAAATAACTAAAACAACTTGATCAATGAAATGGTTTTGTGAATATTGTTCAAATAAGTTCTTGTACTTTGGCTGTACGTATGTGTACATTGTGCTATATTTTTCATTTCTTTTATTATTATTGTACTCTGTATTGTTATGGTCAGAAAGAAGTGTGGTGTATTTTGTACAGACTAATAAAATATATCTCTTTAACTGTGATCAAAATTAATATATATATATATATATATATATATATATATATATATATATATATATATATATTTACTATTAAATATATATATTTAAATTTTCTTTTATATAATCCTACTGCCAAGTTGATTCATTAGCTTAAAGGTGCAATCTTTGTTTGTGTATAAAGTCGACGTCTGTGTTCAACTTTTATTTGTGCATGTCGGGTAAATTTGGTCTAAGCCTATACACTATTAATGGTGATAGTGGTTTTTTTTCTATCAATAAATGTAGGTGAACGTATGATTTATTTATTATATTATATATTTCGTTCACCACCTATAAACACCTGCATGGTCTTGTTATGGTTTGCACAATAAACTGTTGAAACATTAATATAAGAGTGTTGCGGTTTCGTCTCTAGATCTGTCAGTGTCAGCTGGTGACTCAGACGTTTGTTACATTTTGCGTAACACATTCACTCGGCGGTGAGTTTACATTGTTAAGCATAACATGCTTAATTATGTACACATGTTTTAATTATTTCGGTCATTTAACAGTGCGCAAATATGTTAGGAGTAATATAGTTGAAGATTTAAGTGATTTTAAAGTGTATTTAAAAATAACATTGCATATAAAAACTCTCCGCAAATTCTCCACGAATTCTCCGCGAATTCTCCATCTCTCCGCGGATTCTCCGCGTTTTAGATAGACCCAGCGAGAAGAAAGGGAGGGTATAATTCGCTGATCAGCGCGCTGATCAGCGGTCTGCAGTATAAAACGCTGATCAGCGCGCTGCTCAGCCACCTTTCAATTAAAGCATTAATTTAAGGCAAATTATCTCCCATACAGCAACCTCCGCCTATTTTGTGTTTAAATATGATTAAAAGACACCTTTTCTATCAGTATTACGTATTTACAAATATATGCATTTATTTTTATTGTGTTCATAATTATACATGAAACTCAAGTTACATGCCAGTGACTATTTCGCTGATCAGCGGCGCCGATTAGGAACCTTTCAATCCAAGCATTTATTTTAGACAAATGAGCCCCCATATAACAATCTCCGACTATTGTGTGATTAAATATGATTTAAAGATATATATTCTATCAATGTTTCATATTCAAAACAACGAACTCTTTTAATGTGTTACTTATTATACATGAAACCTTTCTACCACCTATTTCGCTGATCGGCAAACTGCGCAATCGCTTGACGCTGATAAAGTGCTCATCGGCAAGGACTTACGTATTTCATGACTATGATACCTGTCATCTGTGATTCTCTATAATGGTAACATAGAAACCTCTCAGTTGTTTACTTAATTATTTCCTGTGAAAACCGAATGACTGCCAAAACATCATACCACATACAATTTACAAAAATCCGTTCCCCACAGGAGATATTAGCTGACAGTAAGGGGCGCTGAGTAATTTGTTGGTAGATTTTCACCGGCCAGGTGATGGAAATAGCTGAGATTAAAACTAATGCCCTAAGTGTATCATCAATTTCAACACTGTTACAGACTTGCGCGGTCCCGCATAATTTATTTAGAAAAAAATATGGAAGGTTCACTTGTACGATGTATTGTATTATAAAAATATATTCTAACCTTGTAAATTGCGTATTTTTAATTTTAATGTGTTCCGTTTATATCCTGAAAAAAAAAAATAAAACTGCAACCCACAGAAGGTATAATGCAATAAATAGAAGGGAAATTTATAGCAATCTTCCTCGGTAAATAAAAATGTGGGCAATAAATTCATTTTCTAATATATGTCTAAGTCATTTTATTTATTTCTTGAAATGATGTCTATTTAAACATATAACTGTGCTGAAGAAGGAGAACTGTGTTGAATTAAAATAAATGAAATCATTGGCAAAATCAGTACTTGAAGCATGCAGACTTCTTTTATAATAAAATTTTAAGAGTTTAATATTTTATAATACCTAACACATTGATCCCTATAATAACGCTAAAGTTCTGAATAAAAATGCCATTGTAGAATTTAGATGTTACATCCATCTTTACCTGATTGTTTCAACACCGTTCATCGACATTCACTACCGTTAAAAGTTAAAAAAATACGGTGATGATTTATTATAGTGTTGTAATTAAAAGTAATTACTCCTTCAACCTTTCTAGTACTGATTATATTTATGCTGCTAGTGTATGCTGTTTTCCAAAACTATGAAAGCATTCCTATTCCTTTCATTTTTGAGAAATATAGAAGTAACGATGTTAAAGCAATAGATATGCGGATTTTTTTACACAATTATGGAAATGACCTGTTGTAAAATGAAAAAAAAATATAAAAATAAATACCGATAATGATGTTTTTGTGGAGTTATTCTTTGACGTTACTTCACACACACACACACACACACACACACACACATATATATATATATATATATATATATATATATATAAGTGGGATTAAATCTATCAACATCGTGTTTAAATCGATTAAATTATTTAGATACTACAGTGTTGAAAAAGATTCTGGCGACCCACTTTTTAAATGCAAAAAAAGGAAATATAAGAGGGATGTAAAGAAACTTGTGACAGTTTTCAAGGAACGATTATATTATAAATGAAGAGTGAAAGAATCCTTATAGGCTATACGTACAGTTCTTAATAAGAAATAAGAGGATAATCAGTCTTTTATTATGGTTATATACA